>SJYW01045646.1:148544-166833 GCA_006410735.1 Raphicerus campestris | reverse complement strand
TTGTGATTATCTGGGTCGTGAAGATCTGTTTTTTTTTTTTTTTTTTTTTAACAGTTTTTCTGTGTATTTTTGCGCCTGTTCTTAATATCTTCTGCTTCTGTTTGGTCCATAACATTTCTGTCCTTATTGAGCCTATCTTCGCATAAAATGTTCCCTTGGTATCTCTAATTTTCTTGAAGAGATCTCTAGTCTTTTCCATTCAATTGTTTTCCTCTATTTCTTTACTTTTATCGCTGAAGAAGACTTTCTTATCTGTCTTTGCTATTCTTTGGAACTCTTCATTCAAATGATTGTATCTTTCCTTTTCTCCTTTGCTTTTCACTTCTCTTCTTTTCAAAGCATTTCTAAGGCCCCCTCAGAAAACCAGTTTACTTTTTTGCATTTCTTTTTCTTGGGGATGATCTCGATCCCTGTCTCCTGTACAATGTCATGAAACTCTGTCCATTGTTCATCAGGCACTCTGTCTATCAGATCTAGTCCCTTAAATCTATTTGTCACTTCCACTGTATAATCATAAGGGATTTGATTTAGGTCATACCTGAATGATCTAGCAGTTTTCCCTACTTTCTTCAATTTAAGCCTGAATTTGACAATAAGGAGTTCATGATCTGAGCCACAGTCAGCTCCCAGTCTTGTTTTTGCTGACTGTATAGAGCTTCTCCTTCTTTGGCTGCAAAGAATATAATCAATCTGATTTTGGTGTTGACCATCTGGTGATGTCCATGTGTAGAGTCTTCTCTTCTGTTGTTGGAAGAGGGTGTTTGCATGACCAGTGCGTCCTCTTTGCAAAACTCTATTAGCCCTTGCCCTGCTTCATTCCGTATTTCAAGGCCAAATTTTCCTGTTACTCCAAATGTTTCTTGACTTCCTACTTTTGCATTCTAGTTCCCTATAATGAAAAGGACATCTTTTTCAGGTGTTAGTTCTAAAAGGTCTTGTAGGTCTTCATAGAACCGTTCAACCTTCAGCTTTTTCAGCATTACTGGTTGGGGCGTAGGCTTGGATCATCATGATATTGAATGGTTTGCCTTGGAGTTGAACAGGGATCATTCTGTTCTTTTTGAGATTGCATCCAAGTACTGTATTTCTGTCTGTTTTGTTGACCATAATGGCTACTCCATTTCTTCTAAGGGATTTATGCCCACAGTAGTATATAGAATGGTCATCTCAGTTAAATTCACCCATTCCAGTCCATTTTAGTTCGCTGATTCCTAGAATGTCGACGTTCACCCTTGACATCTCCTGTTTGACCACTTCCAATTTGCCTTGAGTCATGGGCCTAACATTCCAGGTTCCTATGCAATGTTGCTTTTTACAGCATCAGATCTTCCTTCTATCACGAGTCACATCCACAACTGGGTACTGTTTTTGCTTTGGCTCCATCCGTTCATTTTTTCTGAAGTTATTTCTCCACTGATCTTCTGAAGCATATTGGGCACCTACCTACCTGGGGAGTTCCTCTTTCAGTATCCTATAATTTTGCCTTTTCATACTGTTCATGGGTTTCTCAAAGCAAGAATACTGACGTGGTTTGTCATTCCCTTCTTCAGTGGACCACGTTCTGTCAGACCTCTCCACAATGATCCATCCATCTTGGGTGGCCCCACACAGCATGGCTTAGTTTCTTTGAGTTAGACGAGGCTGTGGTCCATGTAATCAGAATGGCTAATTTTCTGTGATTATGGTTTCAGTGTGTCAGCCTTCTGATGCCCTCTCACAACACCTACCTTCTTACTTGGGTTTCTCTTAACTTGCATGAGGTGTATCTCTTCATGGCTGCTCCAGCAAAGCGCAGCTACTGCTCCTTACCTTGGATGAGGTTTCCCCTGCTGACCTTGAACACGGAGTAGCTCCTCTTGGCCCTCCTGCGCCCACGTAGCCGTCCCTCCTTGGATGTGAGGTAGCTCCTCTCAGCTGCGGCCTCTGACCTTGGGCATGGGGCAGCTTCTCTCTGCTGTGCTTCTGTGTGGTCCATCAGTTGGTGCACTTCTGCATGGTCTGTCACAGCCACCATGCTGCCACTCATCTCATATGCTAGCAAAGTAATGCTCAAAATTCTTCAAGCCAGGCTTCATCAGTACATGAACTGTGAACTTCCATATGTTCAAGCTGGATTTAGAAAAGACAGAGGAACCAGAGATCAAATTGCCAACATCCATTGGATCACTGAAAAAGCAAGAGAGTTCAGAAAAACATCTATTTCTGGTTTATTGACTATGTGTTTATTGACAAAGTGTTTGATTGTGTGGATCACAATAAAGTGTGGAAAGTTCTTCAAGACATGGGACTACCAGACCACCTAACCTGCCTCTTGAGAAATCTGTGTGCAGGTCAGGAAGCAACAGTTAGAAATGGACATGAAACAACAGACTGGTTCCAAAACTGGAAAGGAGTATGTCAAGGCTGCATATTGTCACCCTGCTTATTTAACTTATATGCAGAGTACATCATGAGAAATGCCCAGCTGGATGAAGCACAAACTGGAATCAAGATTGCCAGGAGAAATATCAATAACCTCAGATATGCAGATGACACCACCCTTAAAGCAGGAAACCAAAAGAACAAAAGAGCCTCTTGATGAAAGTGAAAGAGGAGAGCAAAAGAGTTGCCTTAAAACTCAGCATTCAGAAAACTAAGATCATGGCATCCAATGCCATCACTTCATGACAAATAGATGGGGAAACAATGGAAACAGTGATAGATTATTTTTTGGGGCTCCAAAATCACTGCAGATAGTGACCGCAGCCATGAAATTAAAAGATGCTTGCTCCTTGGAAGGTAAGCTATGATCAACCTACACAGCATATTAAAAAGCAGAGACATTCTTTGCCAACAAATGTCTGTATAGTCAAAGCTATGGTTTTTCCAGTAGTCTTGTATGGACTTGAGAGTTGGACTGTAAAGAATGCTGAGTGCTGAAGAATTGATGCTTTTGAACTGTGGTGTTGGAGAAGACTCTTGAGAGTCCCTTGGATTGCAAGGAGAGCCAACCAGTGTATCCTAAAGGAAATCCGTCCTGAATATTCATTGGAAGGACTGATGCTGAAGCTGAAACTCCAATATCTGGCCACCTGATGTGAAGAACTGACTCACTAGAAAAGACCCTGATGCTGGGAAAGATTGAAGGTGGGAGGAGAAGGGAACAACAGAGAATTAGATGGTTGGATGGCATCACCAACTTGATGGACAATAGTTTGAGTCAGCTCCGGGAATTGGTGGTGGACAGGGAGGCCTGGCATGCTGCAGTCCATGGGGCTGCAAAGAGTAGGACATGACTGAGCAACTGAACTGAACTGAACTGCATGGGGTCTTCCCAGGTGGCACTAATGGTAAAGAACCTGCCTGCCAGTGCAGGAGACATAAGAGATGTGGGTTTGATCCCCTGGTTGGGAAGATCCCCTGAAGGAGGGTGTGGCAAAACCCACACCAGTAATCTTGCTTGGAGAATCCTTATGATCAGAGAGGCCTGGCAGGCTACCATTGGGTCACAAAGAGTCGGACATGACTGAGCAACTTATCTAGCTCACATCTATCTACGGGTGGAGAGGAGCAGTGAGGGAACTTGGAGTGAGGAGCCTCTGGCAGAACCTGTTAACCCCAGCCCCAGAGACACAAATAAGTCTCCTCTTCCTATACTTTGTGTCTCTAGTATCATTATTTGGGGTGGAAGTGAGGAAGACTTTAAAAGTAAATGCACACATCATAAGCATAGCACTCAATGAATTTTTACAAAGAAATCCCATCCACAACAATAAATCAGCATAGTTTAAATTTTTTAATGTATATAAACACAGAAAATTTTATATTTCCTATAAGAAGATAGCTCAATAGATTTTCAGAAATTGAATATGAGTGTAACCAACACCAGATCAAAAAATAGAATATTACCATTGCTTCTAATCCCTTATTCTCTTCTGATCATCTGAATTAAGAGAATATATTAATTTTTCAACTTTTTAATGAATGGGATCATATAGTATGTATTCTTGTGTCTGGCTTCCTTTGCATGACATTATTTTTGTGATATGTATCCAATGTATTATGTGTATTTGTAGATCATCCATTCTCATTAGTGTATTGTCACATCATTGTGTGAATACACTTGCTTTAGTTATCCATTCTACTTTTGATAACATCTGGGTATTTTACAATTTGGAATTACCATGAATAGTACTGATATGAACATTCTTATTCAATGTCTTTTGGTGGACAAATGTACTTATCTCTCCTATCTTCTCCTACACTTATATATAGAGTGTTATTACTGGCTCAGAGGCAGGCAACTGGCATTCATAGGTGCTAGACATTGCCCACAATGTTTACTAATTTACACTTCCATAGCAATATATGAGACTTCCAGTTGTTTCACATCTTCACAAACTGTTGCCATAGGCTCCCAAAATGTCCACAGCTTAATCCCAATAACATGTAAATATGCTATCTTTTGTGGTAAAATAGCTTTGCAGATATATACTGAAAATTCACTATTAATTCAGTTTCTTTCAGAGGATCTTCTCAGTTCTTTACTCTTAAAATCGTGAACAATGCTCTACATTTTAAGTGTGATTATCAGAAAAAAATGATTTGAACCACTGCAGAGGGGAGACAGCAGAAGGATTCNCAAAAAATCTTTGCAGATATATACTGAAAATTCACTATTAATTCAGTTTCTTTCAGAGGATCTTCTCAGTTCTTTACTCTTAAAATCCTGAACAATGCTCTACATTTTAAGCGTGACTATCAGAAAAAATGATTTGGACCACTGCAGAGGGGAGACAGCAGAAGGATTCTGGTTCCAGACAGTGGGAATCATGCTGTGGTTTTTTATATGTGTATGGAAGAAATGATTTGGTTTAAGACTGAAAAAAACCCAGACCCTCAGAACACCTGGGGTACATTCTAAAACTATTTATATCTGACATAATAAGCTTCCCTGGTGGCTCAGTCGGTAAATAATCTGCCTGCAATGTGGGAGATCTGGGTTTGATCCCTGGGTTGGGAAGATTCCCTGGAGGAGGGCATGGCAACCCATTCCAGTATTCTTGCCTACAGAATCCCCAAGGGCAGAGGAGCCTGTTAGGCTGCAGTCTGTGGGTTGTAAAGAGTCGAATATGAGTGAATGACTAAGCACAGCATGGACAGATAAGCAGTAATTAACATTCACAAACTGTCAGTTCTCTAATATTAGTCATATTTTGGATTTTCTAAAATTATTCAAAATATGTCTTATGATCCTCACATCAGAAAGTCAGACATCTGCTAAAGCAGAACAACTTTTTTAGACAGAATGTCTTTACAGTGAATGGGAGGCTAAAAAATATCTGCAATGATACAAAACTGAGTTGAGTCTATATAATCATACTTTAGAACTTTATGCTAATGAGATTAGTTAGCTCACCAAAGTTCTTTGTTGTATTTACTAGGTCACAAATTTAGTTTTCTTGTAACAATATACAAGGGATTTAAACACATTATGTGAGTACTTTTAGAGATTTCCTCACAGTTGTGCATTCATTAAAGTTGACACTCTTCTTTAAGGAGGAGGATATTTCTGATTTTATATTCTCCATTTTTACTAACTGACTTTTTTCTCTGTGTATATGTCTTAGTTCTTTTTTTCAAAGTGTTTATATTCCCTTATTACTTCATGTTTTTAATATCTCCTCAAACCCTTTTCTGAAATTCATGGCTGTTTCCCCCTCTCTTGCCTCTCAAGCATTTATAGAAAGTAGAATGTGTGTGTGTGTGTGTGTGTGAATGGATGGGTGGATGGATTGATGCAGGTCTGGTGCCCGTGTTGAACCAATCAGCTATGGAGGGGAGAGGAACTGGAGGCCAATGAGAGTTAAGCACTATTATTTATGACAGTCCATTAAGCAGGGCAGCTTCCTTAGAAAGGGCAGAGTGTGTGAAAGCAACTGTGACTGACATTCTTAACATATTCTTTGGCTTCATCTCAATCTCTTTTCCTGTGCAGTCCTTTAAATTACTATTGCTTTGACCAACTCCTTTCATTCTTTAGATGTTCCCTGGATGATCTTATGGCTTTCACAGCACTACCTTTAGCTCAAATGGCTCAAATGAACTCCAGATTCTGGGTATCACATTGGCAGTAAACTCAGCAATTTTGAAAAGAAACTTACATCTTACATTTCCACACTGCAAACTTCTCCTTTTCTTGTATATCTTATGTCAGAATTATGAAATATATGCAAATATTTGTTTTATTTATATATAATATTTAACATGCTATAAAATGTACACACTGTAATTAATTTGATGGTTTTTTTTTCACCATGATAAAAATCTCCCTTCCTCTAACATAATCAAATTCATTCATAAGGATATTTTAAAATAAGAAATTGAAAAATTTATGTAGATAAAAGCAAATCTTCCTATCATTTCTGATCTCCAGACTACATTTCTCTTCCTCATAGGTAACCATCATTCCCAACATCAGCTGCATCCTTGCAAAGTTATCCTTCATATAAATTTATATGCATGCATAGTTTTCTTAAAATGTATAGCCTGTATTATATTCTTCTAAAAGTTTGGGAATCATTTATGCATATTCCCATTCCTTGCCTTTTTTCACTAACAAAATAACTTAAATATTTAAAAATAAAATAAGCACAGAAATATTTATAGTTAGAATTTATGCAAGAAAAACTGCTTATAGTTTTCTCATTTGGATTCTTAAAATTAATTCTACTTTAATCCTGTTAAAACATATCCTTTTAAGGAGGAAGTACTTTAAGCTACTAGTGATTTGAAATTTGTATTACATACTTGTTAAAATAATACTTTTTATTGAAGATATTTATATATATTTTTCCTTACTATCTAGAATCCATATATTTTTACATTTTCAGCTAATTTTTAAAGTATTCACCACTCTATTTCCAGACAATATGCTCATCTCAAAATTGTTTTATTTCACCAATCCTAGACNTTAAAATAATACTTTTTACTGAAGATATTTATGTATATTTTTCCTTACTATCTAGAATCCATATATTTTTACATTTTCAGCTAATTTTTAAAGTATACACCACTCTATTTCCAGACAATATGCTCATCTCAAAATTGTTTTATTTCACCAATCCTAGATATCATCTATTGATATTGTTTTTATTAAAAAGAAATGGTTAACCTCATTTTACACAGTCTCTCTTCTACTAATTCCTCTACTGCAATCTTCCAATCTAATTATATACGAATTTTGATTAAGACGGAAGAGATCAAGATGGTGGAGCAGGAGCTTGTGGAACTCATCTTCCCGAATGAATATATCAATATGTAGAACAATTCTCACTGAAAACTAACTGGATACTGGCAGAAAGACTCCTTACAACCAAGGCTGTAAGAAAGATCCAGATAGGAAGGGAAGAAAAGTGATTAGGTCAAGATTTGTGCCCTGGGATGGGACTTACAAGAGGAAGGAGATTACACAGGTAGAGATCCTCTATAGGGAGTGAGCGCTTTGGGCATCCCACATATCACATATTGGGCATATCACATATTGGGCATCCCAGCCCTGGGGTCTGACACTGGGAAGATGAATATCTTTGACTGATTAGAGAGCTGGTGGGACTAACAGGAGAACTATGAGAAGCTTGGACTTCATTTGTGAGGCGTGCACACATGCCAGTTTACTCCTGAAACAGGGCAGAAAAAGTGTGTTGAAACTATGTCTAATGCTGACCGACACCTAACATTTCCCATGACCAGTCAGCTTGTACCAGTCTCTGAGCCTAGTGACTCCTCTGGCGGTACCTGTCTCATGTCACAGCGCCACACTGCGGTGAGGGCTGTTGCGTGCAAGGGAAGAGCTTGGCTGTGAGGCACAAAGGTGACTGACCTGGCCACTACTGGTGCCTACAAGACAGCACACAGAAGTGGTTCTAGTTGCTGACTAAAGCTGACGCTGAGGCAGCCTGTGTTCAGACTCACACCAAGTGCTTGTATCAGCTCCTCTTACTCCAGCATTGTTCACCTCTGGGGAGAGGATGCCAGTACTGGGAGAGGACAGAACACACACTTAAAAGGGAATCTCAAACCTGACCCTCAGATCTTTTGCTCCAGAAACTTGAAACCTGCTCCCACACCAGACTGAACAATGGTAGCCACTGGGCAGAGGAGAAGCCCTCACTCACACCTGGCTCTGGCTGTAAACTCTTCAGCTCAAGCCCCTTCTCCCACCAAGTTGAGAGTTGCCAGCACACCCTGGGGAAAGGTGTGACTCATGTTTATGTCAGATCCAGCTCTCCCATCAAAGCCACAGGACATAGCCAGACTATATAGGAGCACTCTCACACAAGAAAAATCCCTTCAAGACTGCACAGAAAGCTATTCATGTTATTTCATAGAGATAGAAAAAGATGAGTGAAATGAGAATCAGAGGAATTTGTTTCAAGTAAAAGAAACAAATCAAGGAAAACCTGACAAAATAATGGACAAAACAAATAATTTACCAGAAAAAGAGTTTAAAATAGTAGTAATAAAAATGTTATTAAGGGAAAATTAAGGATGACAGATTGAGAATTTTAACAAGGAACTAGAAAATATAAAAAAGGAACTAGTCAGAACTGAAGAATAAAATAACTGAAATGAAAGACACACTAGAAGGAATGAACAGNATTATATGTACATATAAATTGTTCCTGAAGTTTTATTACAAAAGCAGAAATCCTCTGTCTCCCCTTTCCCACTCTGCAGAAACATTTCCTTTAATTTTTTTGGCGGATTCTTCTCTTCACATTCTAAATAACATGCTTAAATTGCTTCTTCAGAATTTTTCACTTTTATGCATTTTTAAATTAACTCCACCATGGAAAAAGGATGTCATTCTCTTTTATATACTACCACACACATGCAATGTTGTACATTGACTATACCTCAATAAATTTTTTAAAAATAAAAAATGTAAAAAAAAACAAGGGTCTGAATACTCTAGACACTTATCTCTAAGGAAATCAGGGCAAAGAGAGAGGCAACAGTGTTTCTGTCAACAGTCCCAGCTAGGTTCCTGCTGACAGCATCAAATGCTAAATATGTGAGTGAATGAGACTTCAGATGATTCCATCCATCTGTTGGGTTATCTGTGAGTCTTCCCGGCTGAAGTTGCAGATGTTGCAGAAAAGAAACAGTCATTTCTATTGTACCCTGTCCAATTTACTGACCTACAAAATCAAAGTGCATAATAAAAACATTGTTGTTTAAGTCACCAAGCTTTGGGAGAATTTGTTGCATGACACCAGTAACTGGAAAAATATGTGATTTTTCAATTTTTTTCTTCAAGATTTTAGGGTTTTATATTTGATTTTAGTGTTCTGAAAGTTTATGATGATCACTTTACTCATTATATTAGGCACTATGTGTATACTTTCAATCTGAAAAAAAATTTTTGTCATTCAGTATGGCAACCCACTCCAGTGTTCTTGCCTGGAAAACCCCATGGACAGAGAAGCCTGGCAGGCTACAGTTCATGGGGGTCACGATGCAGTCCGTGGTTTCGCAGAGAGTCGGACGTGACTGAGCAACTGAACTACTTCACTTTACTTTACTTCTTAGAATTTTCTTGAATTATTTTAGCCATATTTTCCCTCTACTGTCTCTTTTACTGAAGCTCCTATTATTTAGATGTCAGACCTTCTGGGCTAATCCTCTGATTTTGTCACTTGTTTTATCTTATTTTCCAGCTCTTAATCTTTCTGTTTTAATTTGTGGGATACTTCCTAAACTTTGTTTTCCCTATACTGATCAAGGTTTTAATTTCCAAGACATTTTTTTCAGGCATCCTATTGTGTTTTCTTTTATAAAATGTCTGTAATTTCTTTTATAAAATGTCTGTAATTTATCTGTGCTAGTATATTAGAAACCAGTTTTTTGTTTGCTTTTTTCCTCTTTAACTCAGTCACCCTTCAGTTTTACTCTTGATCTTTTTCCTCTAAAAGAACCTGATGATGTCTTCAATTCCTGTGCTTTTAAGGTTTTGCAATGTGAATTTTATTTCTTTATTTTTCCTACCTGGCTTAAGAGTTAGCTTTTATGATTCAGTTTTGCTACCGCTAAGTCAGTTGTTACTTATCCATCTCTTTTCTAATTTCTGAAATTTTATGATTGGCATTTTTTTTTCCTTTTCCCTTTGTCCTTGGGCGATATGCCTTTTATACTCCATATGAGCTAAGAGGTCAAGAAACGATTTGATATGCTTCTTAGAGGGATTCCCTGGTGGTTCAGAAGGTAAAGAATCTGCCTGCAATATAGGACATCCAGGTTTGACACTTGAGTCAGGAAGAGTCCCTGGAGAAGGATTTTTTTTCACTTTGATATGATTTTAATTAAATCCAGGGAGTCAGAGAAAATAAATGTATGTACTCAATCTACTATCCAAACAACTACCTAAAGCTGCACACCAGCAGATTCTCTGCAGCAAAATTTAGGATTTATTCACTAATCTAGATATGTCTTCTTAAATTTCTTTTTTTATAAGACTATTATTAAAATTTTTTAATGCTGTAGTTTCTGAATTCACTTCTAAGAAGCAATTTCAAATTAGTAACAACTTCTAAGGAAAAAGAATATTTGCAATAAATATACATGTGGATTGTAAGAAAGATTCTGATTTCAGGAAAGCCAAAGTATAAAATACCAGGAATCTTTGAATTGAGAAACTGTAATAATTAAATATAAAAATAAAATTAATAAAAAAATTAGCAGTAAAGTGAAGAGAAAAAGTGATTTTGTAGTACCTCATTAACCATTCGCCTTATATTTTGGCCTTACTAAATAGTAAGAGACAAATGAATACTCATGGAATTATACACACCTTAAAGTTTTACCTCAGGTCAAATAAAATCATGTTCCATTTGATTTCTTTATTAACATCTCAGGCATAGTGAAAAATTTTCTCCTGAATTTTATGTGGTCAAACATTTGGATTTCATTTATATTTGCTATTAAGGAGTTGAAATTATGACAATTAATGTTTCTAGAGTATCTTTGATAATCTTTAACTGAGAATTTTAAAGAGTTACTGTTCACATGCCAATATAAAAGAACAAATTCCAAGAACTTTGTTGTACAAGAAAGAGGGCATATGAGGTTTCCTTGGGATATGGTGAGGGAAAGTGTCCAACTTGGCTAAGATAATTCTTAGAGGATTTAGTTTCATAATGACTACTTAGTTCAGTTCAGTTCGGTCGCTCAGTCCGACTCTGCGACCCCATGAATCGCAGCACTCCAGGCCTCCCTGTCCATCACCAACTCCCGGAGTTCACTCAGACTCACGTCCATCGAGTCTGTGATGCCATCCAGCCATCTCATCCTCTGTCGTTCCCTTCTCCTCCTGCCTCCAATCTCTCCCAGCATCAGAGTCTTTTCCAATGAGTCAACTCTTTGCATAAAATGTTCCTTTTTTCAGGGGGTGATTGTTGAGAAAGGGGATGGGCCATAGAGCTGCCAACTAAATCTTTTCCTAGATACAGTGAGAAACCTGATTTTTTAAAAGGGAAGTTTCTAGATTGTGCTGTATGTGTTTGCTGACATTTCTACTATCTAACCATGCCCTGAGCCATTAACTCAGCCAGTCTAATATCTCTGATTTCCTGTGGCCAGCACCAAATATAGTAGTAGCTGTGGACCCTAGAGTTGATCCTGTCATTTTTTTCCTTTCTAGAATAGCCCATTTCCTGATTTGTTCCTGTTCTTGGTTCCTGACCTCTTGCCTGGTCTGCTATCTCTTATTTCATGTGATGTGTGCTTAGCCCTGTCTGACTCTTATGACCCCATAGACTGTAGCTCACCAGGCTCCTCTGTCCATGGGATTCTCCAGGCAAGAATACTGGAGTGGGTTGCCATTTCCTTCTCCAGGGGGTCTTCCTGACCCAGGTATCAAACCCGGGTCTGCTGCATTGCAGGCAGATTCTTTACTGATTGAGCTAAAAGGCTCCTTAAATCTCAGAGGCCTGCTGCTGCACCTTTTCTGCTTATACTTGACTTCTCCTTGGAATGGACCTGCCTACGCCCTTCAGCTAATAGCCCTGCATGACTCAGTCTGGTCCCTAAAACCTAGACCCAAGATTGCCCACCTTGCTTGTGTGTTACCGTGTTTAACTATGTCCTGTCATACAAACTCACACTCCACCAGCAACCAGAGAATGGATTTTTAGATAGCAGAGTAATTTGTTGTGTAATGAATAACATCTCTTTTATTCCTTTAAATGCAAAAAAGTTAGCTACCTTTTATGCATAATTATGAGCCTGTGATGAGCTGAGTGGTACCTTATTATTTAATACTGAAACTATTTATGTTTATTAAAATATAGTTGACTTATTATGTTAGTTTCAGGTATACTACCAGTGATTTGACATTTGCATACATTACAAAATGAACCCATGATAAGTCTATTAACCATTGGTCCCCATACCAACTTATTACATTATTTATCACATTCCTTATGCCATTACATCCCTGTGGTTTATTTATTTTATAACTGGAGGTTTCTACCTTTTAATCCTTTTATCTACTTTTTGCAGCCTTCTATCCTTCTCCTTTCTGATAACACTTGTTTGTCCTCTGTATCTATGATCTGTTTTCATTTTATTTTGGTATATATCTTTCTCTCTCTGACTTTTTTCATTTAGTGTAATACTCTCTTGCTCTTTCTATGTCAATGCAAGATTTTTTTTTTTAATGACTAATATTCTATGTTTATACCACATCTTCTTTATCCATTCATCCATGATGGACACTTAGGTTATTCCACTGGCTATTATAAATAATACTTCTATGAACATTAAGGGCGTCCCTTGTGGCTCAGTTGGTAAAGACTCTGCCTGCAATGAGGGAGACCTGGGTTTGATCCCTGGGTTGGAAGATCCCCTGAAGAAGGGAAAGGCTATCCACTCCAGTATTCTGGCCTGGAGAATGAACATTAAAGTGCATAATATTTTCAAATTAGTGTTTATGTTTCTTCAGGTTAATACCCAGAAGTGAAACTGCTAGATAATATGACAGTTCTATTTTTTATTTTTTGATGTAACTTCATACTGTTTTCCATAGTGGCTGTACCAATTTACATTCCTACCAACATTGCATGAGGACTCCCTTTTCTCCACTTTCTTGTCAACAATTGTTTGTTGTTATTTTGATTAGACTTATTTTGACTGGTGTGAAATAATATCTCATTGTGGTTTGGACATGCATTTTCTTGATGGTTAGTCATATTGGGAATCTTTTCATGTGTCTGTTGGCCATCTGTATGTCTTCTTTGGAAAAAATTTTTTTCAGACCTTCTGCTCATGTTCTGGGAGAAGGCAATGGCACCCCACTCCAGTACGCTCGCCTGGACTTGCTCATTTTCTAGTTGGTTTGTTTGCTTTTCATTGTTGAGCTGCATGAGTTCTTTGTATATTTTGAATATTAACCCCTTATGAGGCACATCATTTGAAAATATTTTCTCTCACTCAGTAGGATACCTATTCATTTTGTTGATAGTTCCTTTTGCTGTCAAAAGCTTTTTAGATTTTTATAGTCCCAATTGTTTATTTTTGCTTTTGTTTTCATTGTATATCTTTCCATTCGTATCTTCAGTTTATTTCATCAATGTCTTATTTTCAGGGTATACCTCTTTTACCTCCTTGGTTAGATTTACTCCAAGGTGATTTATTCTTTTTGATATAATTTTAAGTAGAATAGTTATCTCAATTTCTCTTTGTGATAGTTTTTATTAATGCTTAGAAACACCACAGATTCTCTATATTAACTTTGTATACCACTGAATTCATTTATTAATTCTAATAGGTTTTGGTGGCATCTTTAGGATTTTCTATATAAAGTATCATGTCATATGCAAACTATGACATTTTTGCCTCTTCTTCCTTTCTAGTATGCATTCTTTATTTTTCTTGTTTGATTGCTATGGCTAGGACTTGCAATGCTATGTTGAATAAAATGGCAAGAGTTGGCATCCTTGTCTTGCTCCTGATCTTAAAAGATATGTTTTCACTATTTCACGGTTGAGTATGATGTTGGCTATTTGTTTGTCATATGTAGTCTGTAGTATGTTGAGATACATTCCTTCTATACCCACTTTGTTGAGAGTTCTTATCACTAATCTATGTTGATTTTTGTCTAAAGCTTTTTCTGCATCTATTAAGATAATCATAGGTTTTAATCTTTTAATTTATCAGTGTGACCTATCACATTGATTGATTTGTGAACACTGAACCATCCTTACATCCCTGGGATAAATCTCACCTGATCATGTACATGATCTTTTAAATGTGTTATTGAATATAATCTGCCAATCTCTGAAGGTGAAGGTGAAGTGAAGTCGCTCAGTCATGTCTGACTCTTTGCGACCCCATGCACTGTCGCCTACCAGGCTCCTCTGTCCATGGGATTCTCCAGGCAAGAGTACTGGAGTGGGTTGCCATGACCACTCAGGTATGACCTAAATCAAATCCTTTATGATTATAAACTGGAAGTGAAAAATAGATTTAAGGGCCTAGATCTGATAGATTGAGTGCCTGATGAACTATGGAATGAGGTTTGTGACACTGTATGGGAGACAGGGATCAAGACCATCCCCGTGGAAAAAAAATGCAAAAAAGCAAAATGGCTGTCTGGGGAGGCCTTACAAATAGCTGTGAAAAGAAGAGAGGCAAAAAGCAAAGGAGAAAAGGAAAGATATAAGCATCTGAATGCAGAGTTCCAAAGAATAGCAAGAAGAGATAAGAAAGCCTTCTTCAGCAATCAATGCAAAGAAATAGAGGAAAAGAACAGAATGGGAAAGACTAGAGATCTCTTCAAGAAAATTAGAGATACCAAGGGAACATTTCATGCAAAGATGGGCTNCATAGAGCTGCCAACTAAATCTTTTCCTAGATACAGTGAGAAACCTGATTTTTTAAAAGGGAAGTTTCTAGATTGTGCTGTATGTGTTTGCTGACATTTCTACTATCTAACCATGCCCTGAGCCATTAACTCAGCCAGTCTAATATCTCTGATTTCCTGTGGCCAGCACCAAATATAGTAGTAGCTGTGGACCCTAGAGTTGATCCTGTCATTTTTTTCCTTTCTAGAATAGCCCATTTCCTGATTTGTTCCTGTTCTTGGTTCCTGACCTCTTGCCTGGTCTGCTATCTCTTATTTCATGTGATGTGTGCTTAGCCCTGTCTGACTCTTATGACCCCATAGACTGTAGCTCACCAGGCTCCTCTGTCCATGGGATTCTCCAGGCAAGAATACTGGAGTGGGTTGCCATTTCCTTCTCCAGGGGGTCTTCCTGACCCAGGTATCAAACCCGGGTCTGCTGCATTGCAGGCAGATTCTTTACTGATTGAGCTAAAAGGCTCCTTAAATCTCAGAGGCCTGCTGCTGCACCTTTTCTGCTTATACTTGACTTCTCCTTGGAATGGACCTGCCTACGCCCTTCAGCTAATAGCCCTGCATGACTCAGTCTGGTCCCTAAAACCTAGACCCAAGATTGCCCACCTTGCTTGTGTGTTACCGTGTTTAACTACGTCCTGTCATACAAACTCACACTCCACCAGCAACCAGAGAATGGATTTTTAGATAGCAGAGTAATTTGTTGTGTAATGAATAACATCTCTTTTATTCCTTTAAATGCAAAAAAGTTAGCTACCTTTTATGCATAATTATGAGCCTGTGATGAGCTGAGTGGTACCTTATTTTTTAATACTGAAACTATTTATGTTTATTAAAATATAGTTGACTTATTATGTTAGTTTCAGGTATACTACCAGTGATTTGACATTTGCATACATTACAAAATGAACCCATGATAAGTCTATTAACCATTGGTCCCCATACCAACTTATTACATTATTTATCACATTCCTTATGCCATTACATCCCTGTGGTTTATTTATTTTATAACTGGAGGTTTCTACCTTTTAATCCTTTTATCTACTTTTTGCAGCCTTCTATCCTTCTCCTTTCTGATAACACTTGTTTGTCCTCTGTATCTATGATCTGTTTTCATTTTATTTTGGTATTTATCTTTCTCTCTCTGACTTTTTTCATTTAGTGTAATACTCTCTTGCTCTTTCTATGTCAATGCAAGATTTTTTTTTTTAATGACTAATATTCTATGTTTATACCACATCTTCTTTATCCATTCATCCATGATGGACACTTAGGTTATTCCACTGGCTATTATAAATAATACTTCTATGAACATTAAGGGCGTCCCTTGTGGCTCAGTTGGTAAAGACTCTGCCTGCAATGAGGGAGACCTGGGTTTGATCCCTGGGTTGGAAGATCCCCTGAAGAAGGGAAAGGCTATCCACTCCAGTATTCTGGCCTGGAGAATGAACATTAAAGTGCATAATATTTTCAAATTAGTGTTTATGTTTCTTCAGGTTAATACCCAGAAGTGAAACTGCTAGATAATATGACAGTTCTATTTTTTATTTTTTGATGTAACTTCATACTGTTTTCCATAGTGGCTGTACCAATTTACATTCCTACCAACATTGCATGAGGACTCCCTTTTCTCCACTTTCTTGTCAACAATTGTTTGTTGTTATTTTGATTAGACTTATTTTGACTGGTGTGAAATAATATCTCATTGTGGTTTGGACATGCATTTTCTTGATGGTTAGTCATATTGGGAATCTTTTCATGTGTCTGTTGGCCATCTGTATGTCTTCTTTGGAAAAAATTTTTTTCAGACCTTCTGCTCATGTTCTGGGAGAAGGCAATGGCACCCCACTCCAGTACGCTCGCCTGGACTTGCTCATTTTCTAGTTGGTTTGTTTGCTTTTCATTGTTGAGCTGCATGAGTTCTTTGTATATTTTGAATATTAACCCCTTATGAGGCACATCATTTGAAAATATTTTCTCTCACTCAGTAGGATACCTATTCATTTTGTTGATAGTTCCTTTTGCTGTCAAAAGCTTTTTAGATTTTTATAGTCCCAATTGTTTATTTTTGCTTTTGTTTTCATTGTATATCTTTCCATTCGTATCTTCAGTTTATTTCATCAATGTCTTATTTTCAGGGTATACCTCTTTTACCTCCTTGGTTAGATTTACTCCAAGGTGATTTATTCTTTTTGATATAATTTTAAGTAGAATAGTTATCTCAATTTCTCTTTGTGATAGTTTTTATTAATGCTTAGAAACACCACAGATTCTCTATATTAACTTTGTATACCACTGAATTCATTTATTAATTCTAATAGGTTTTGGTGGCATCTTTAGGATTTTCTATATAAAGTATCATGTCATATGCAAACTATGACATTTTTGCCTCTTCTTCCTTTCTAGTATGCATTCTTTATTTTTCTTGTTTGATTGCTATGGCTAGGACTTGCAATGCTATGTTGAATAAAATGGCAAGAGTTGGCATCCTTGTCTTGCTCCTGATCTTAAAAGATATGTTTTCACTATTTCACGGTTGAGTATGATGTTGGCTATTTGTTTGTCATATGTAGTCTGTAGTATGTTGAGATACATTCCTTCTATACCCACTTTGTTGAGAGTTCTTATCACTAATCTATGTTGATTTTTGTCTAAAGCTTTTTCTGCATCTATTAAGATAATCATAGGTTTTAATCTTTTAATTTATCAGTGTGACCTATCACATTGATTGATTTGTGAACACTGAACCATCCTTACATCCCTGGGATAAATCTCACCTGATCATGTACATGATCTTTTAAATGTGTTATTGAATATAATCTGCCAATCTCTGAAGGTGAAGGTGAAGTGAAGTCGCTCAGTCATGTCTGACTCTTTGCGACCCCATGCACTGTCGCCTACCAGGCTCCTCTGTCCATGGGATTCTCCAGGCAAGAGTACTGGAGTGGGTTGCCATGACCATTCAGGTATGACCTAAATCAAATCCTTTATGATTATAAACTGGAAGTGAAAAATAGATTTAAGGGCCTAGATCTGATAGATTGAGTGCCTGATGAACTATGGAATGAGGTTTGTGACACTGTATGGGAGACAGGGATCAAGACCATCCCCGTGGAAAAAAAATGCAAAAAAGCAAAATGGCTGTCTGGGGAGGCCTTACAAATAGCTGTGAAAAGAAGAGAGGCAAAAAGCAAAGGAGAAAAGGAAAGATATAAGCATCTGAATGCAGAGTTCCAAAGAATAGCAAGAAGAGATAAGAAAGCCTTCTTCAGCAATCAATGCAAAGAAATAGAGGAAAAGAACAGAATGGGAAAGACTAGAGATCTCTTCAAGAAAATTAGAGATACCAAGGGAACATTTCATGCAAAGATGGGCTCGATAAAGGACAGAAAT
>SJYW01045646.1:112155-125870 GCA_006410735.1 Raphicerus campestris | reverse complement strand
AGGTCCATCTAGTCAAGGCTATGGTTTTTCCTGTGGTCATGTATAGATGTGAGAGTTGGACTGTGAAGAAGGCTGAGCATCGAAGAATTGATGCTTTTGAACTGTGGTGTTGGAGAAGACTCTTGAGAGTCCCTTGGATTGCAAGGAGATCCAAGCAGTCCATTCTAAAGGAGATCAGCCCTGGGATTTCTTTGGAAGGAATGATGCTAAAGCTGAAACTCCAGTACTTTGGCCACCTCATGCGAAGAGTTGACTCACTGGAAAAGACTCTGATGCTGGGAGGGATTGGGGGCAGGAGGAGAAGGGGACGACCGAGGATGAGATGGCTGGATGGCATCACGGACTCGATGGACGTGAGTCTGAGTGAGCTCAGAGAGATGGTAATGAACAGGGAGGCCTGGCGTGCTGCGATTCATGGGGTCGCAGAGTCGGACACGACTGAGCAACTGAACTGAACTGAATCTGCCAATATTTTGTTGAGTATTTTTGCATCTTTTTTCTTCAGTGATATTGGCCTATTATTTTACTATTTATTTTGTGGTGTCTTTATCTGGTTTTGGAATTAGTCTCGTCTTATAGAATGAGTTTAGAAGCTTAACTTAGTTTGACCAGAATAGGTGTTAAATCTTTATTAAGTGTTTGGTAGAATTCACTTTTGAAGCCATCTGGTCACGGACTTCTGCTTGTTTGTAATTTAAAAAATGCTGAATCAATTTCACTACTGATAATTGATCTGTCCATATTTTCTATTTCTTCCTGATTCATTTTTGGGAGATGGCATTTCTAGGAATTTGTTTGTTTCTTCTAGATTGCTTAATTTTTTGAGGGTATAGTGAAGTTGCTCCGTCGTGTCTGACTCTTTTCAACCCCTTGGACTGTAGCCTATCAGGCTCCTCCGTCCATGGGATTTTCCAGGCAAGAGTGCTGGAGTGGATTGTCATTTCCTTCTCCAGGGGATCTTCCTGACCCAGGAATCGAACCCAGGTCTCCTGCATTGCAGGCAGATGCTTTACCATCTGAGCCATATGATCCTATGTATTTTTGTGGTGTTGGTTGTAACTTTTCTTTCTCATTTTATTTTGGCAGGGGGCCTGTACTCCTTTATTTTATATTTTTAAATTTTATATTGGAGCATAGTTGATTAATAATGTGTTAGTTTCAGATGTACAGTAAAGTGATGCAGTTATATGTATACATGTATCTTTTCCTTTTGAATTCTTTTCCCATTTAGGTTGTTACAGAATACTGAGCAGAGCTCCATGTGCCATACAGTAGGTCCTTGTTGGTTATCTATTTTAAATATATCAGTGTGTACATGTCAATTCCAAATTCCCAATCTATCCCCGCCCACACCCCTACCTATACCCTGGTAACCATAAGCACATTTTCTATGTCTATGCATCTGTTTGTTCTATAGATAAGTTCATTTGTATCCTTTTTTAAAGATTCTGCATATAAGCTATATAATATGATATTTGTCTCTTTCTGACTTACTTCACTTAGTATGATAATTCTTGATGAGTCTGGCTAAAGATTTATTAATTTTATTTATGTCTTCAAGAACTAGATCTTATTTTCACTGATATTTTCTATTAATTTTTATTTTCTATTTCATTTATCTCCATTGGTCTTTGTTATTTTCTTCCTTCTGCTACCTTTGGCTCTTGTTTGTTCTTTTTCTAGTTCCTTAAGTATAAGGTTAGATAGTTTATTTGAGGTTTTTCTTGTTTCCTGAGGTAGGCTAGTGTAGCTACAAAATTTTCTCTTAGAACTGCTCTTGTTGTATCCCACAAATGTTGGATTGTTGTGCCTTTGTTTCCATCTGTCTCCAGGCAATTTTCCATTTCCACTTTGATTTCTTCAATGGCCCATTGGTTGTTTAGTATCCTATTGTTTAGCAACCATATGTTTTTGATTTTCAAAGTTTTTTCTTGTAGTTCTTTCTAATCTCTTGCCTTTGTGGTTGGAACAGATATTTGATATGATTTCAGACATCTTAAATTTATTGAGCCTAGCATCTGATCCACTGTGGAGAATATTTCATTAGCAATTTAAAAGTTCTGCTGGTTTTGGATGGAATGTACTGTATCTATTTATTTTAACTGGTCTAATATGTCATTTAAGGCCAGAATTTCCTTATTGATTTTCTGTCTGATCTGAGAATTGACATAAGTGGGGGACTTTAATGTGCCACTTATGTCAGTGAGGTGATGGAATTCCAGTTGAGTAATTTCAAATCCTGAAAAGGATGCTGTGAAAGTGCTGCACTCAGTATGCCAGCAAATTTGGAAAACTCAGCAGTGAACACAGGACTGGAAAAGGTCAGTTTTCATTCCAATCCCAAAGAAAGGCAATGCCAAAGAATGCTCAAACTACCGCACAATTGCACTCATCTCAAACGCTAGTAAAGTAATGCTTAAAATTCTCCAAGCCAGGCTTCAGCAATACGTGAACTATGAACTCCCTGATGTTCAAGCTGGTTTTAGAAAAGGCAGAGGAACCAGAGGTCAAATTGCCAACATCTGTTGGATCATCAAAAAAGCAAGAGAGTTCCAGAAGAACATCTATTTCTGCTTTATTGACTATGTCAAAGCCTTCGACTGTGTGTATCACAACAAACTGGGGAAAATTCTGAAAGAGATGGGAATACCAGACTACCTGACCTGTCTCTTGAGAAGCCTATATGCAGGTCAGGAAGCAACAGTTAGAACTGGACGTGGAATAACAGACTGGTTCCAAATAGGAAAAGGAGTACGTCAAGGCTGTATATTGTCACCCTGCTTATCTATGTTATATGCAGAGTACATCGTGAGAAACACTGGGCTGGAAGAAGCACAAGCTGGAATCAAGATTTCTGGGAGAAATATCAGTAACCTCAGATATGCTGATGATACCACCCTTATGGCAGAAAGTGAAGAAAAACTAAAGAGCCTCTTGATGAAAGTGAAAGAGGAGAGTGAAAAAGTTGGCTTAAATCTCAAAATTCAGAAAACGAAGATCATGGCATCTCTGGTCCCATCGCTTCATGGCAAATAGATGGGAAACAGTGGAAACAGTGGCTGACTTTATTTTTCTGGGCTCCTAAATCACTGCAGTTGGTGACTGTAGCCATGAAATTAAAAGACACTTACTCCTTGGAAGGAAACTTATGACCAACCTAGATAGCATATTGGAAAACAGAGACATTACTTTGTCAACGAAGGTTCATCTAATCAAGGCTATGGTTTTTCCAGTAGTCATGTACGGATGTGAGAGTTGGACTATAAAGAAAACTGAGCACCGAAGAATTGATGCTTTTGAACTGTGGTGTTGGAGAAGACTGTTGAGAGTGCCTTGGACTGCAAGGAGATTCAACCAGTTCATTCTAAAGGAAATTGGTCCTGGGTATTCATTGGAAGGACTGATGTTGAAGCTGAAACTCCAATACTTTAGCCACCTGATGCGAAGATGTGACTCATTTGAAAAGACCCTTATGGGAAAGATCGAGGGCAGGAGAAGGGGATGACGTAGGATGAGATGGTTGGATGTCATCACCGACTCAATGGACATGGGTTTGAGTGAACTCCGGAAGTTGGTGATAGACAGGGAGGCCTGGTCTGCTGTGGTACATGGGGTAGCAAAGAGTTGGACATGACTGAGTGACTGAACTGAACTGAAGTATTATTGCATCACTATCAATTTCATCCTTTATATTTGTTAATGTTTGCTTTTTTATGTATTTAGGTGTTCATATAGTGGGTGCATCTATTTTTGCAATCACTAAATCTCCTTATTAAATGGATTTATTATCATTATTCAGTGTCTTTGTCTCTTATACAGACTTTGTTTTAAAGTCAATTTTTTCTAAGTATGTTTCCTTGACTTTCTTTCTTTTTGTTTCTATTTTCATGAAATGCCTTTTTCTATACATTTACTTTCAGTCTGTGTCTCTTTGGATACTATTTGGGTCTGATACATGCAGCAGCATACATGTATGGTTGATCCATTGTCTTTACTGTATGTTTGCATTTACTAATGAGTTATTTTTTCCTTTGCTAACTTTGTATTTCTAGTTGTGCCGTTTTCATTTCCACTTAGAAAAGACCCTTTGATATTTCTTATAATACCAGTTCAGTGCTGAACTCTTTTAGCTTTTGGTTTTCTGTGAAATTCTGTCTCTATTTCCAATGTGAATGATAGTCTTGTTGAAAAGAATATTCTTGGTTTTAGGTCTGTTTTTCCCTTTTAGAACTTTGTATATATTGTGCCCCTCTCTTCTAGACTGCAAAATTTCTGTTACAAAATTACCTAATAACCTTATGGGAATTCCCTTGTGTGTGACTAGTTGTTCTTCCTTTGCTGCTTTTAAGATCCCCCTTTAATTTTTAACATTTAAATTGCAGTGTGTCTTAGTGTAGACCTCTTTGGTTTGCTCTTGTTTTGGACTCTGTGCTTCCTAGACCTGAATGTCCATTTTCTTCTCCAGGTTAGGGAAATTTCTAGCTATTATTATGTCAAATAATTTGCCCCCTTTCCTTTCTGTTCTCCTGGGACCATGTATAATGCAAATGATATTGTCTCAGAGGTCTCTTAAACTATCCCCACTAAAAATTTTGTTTTGATTCAATTTGGGTAATTTCCACTACTTTGTCTTCTAGATCACTGATTCAGTCCTCTGTATCTTTCAATCTACTATAGATGCTTTCCATATTTTTAATCTTTTGTTGTGTTTTTCCAGTTTTGTTTGGTTCTTTTTATGTTTTCTAACTTTTAAAATGTTCATTGTGTTCACCCATTCTACTTCCCAGTTTGGTGAGTATCTTTATGATCATTACTTTGAAGTCTTTATTAGGTAGTTTGCTTATCTCCATTTACTTCTTGAGATTTTGTCTTGTCCTTTTTTAGGGAGAATATGCCTCTATCTTCTCATTTTGCCTAATTCTCTATCTTTATTTCTATGTATTAGGAAGGTCAGTTACATCTCTGATCTTGGAAAAGTGGTCTTTTGTAAATAGACATCTTGCGGGGCCCAGCAGCACATTCCTCTATGGTCACCAGAGTTATATGATTTGTGGGTTGTGGGTTGCACTTTCCCTTCTGTTGTGGTAGGGGTGAAAACTGTGGGCATGCTGGTAGGTGAGGCTGCACTCTGAGTCAGTTGGATATGAAGTCCTTGCTTGCGTGGTAGCCATGAATCCCATTAGTGGGTTGGGTCCCCATGTGGCTGGCTGTTTGGCTTGGGGATGTGCGGCTGCTTCAGACTTGCTATTGGGTAGGGCAAGCCTTCAATGCCAATAAGACAGAGGGAGAATTCTAAAATGGTGCTTGTCAGTGAAAGTATCTTTGAGGTACTGAGCTTCCCAACAGCAGCTAGCATCTCCATATACAAGGGGAGTCCCAACTGTCTCCTGCCTTTGCAGGAGGCTCTCCAATATCAGCAAGCAGGTCTGACCCAGTTTTCTGTTAAACTATTACCTCGGTGCTGGGACTCACAGCATGTGAGATTTTGTGCATGCCTTTTAAAAGTAGAGCCTGTTTCTTATTGTGTTTCAGTTCTCACAAACATAAGGCCTTGTTCATTTTCAAAGCCAGATATCCTGGACTCATCTTCCTGGTCTAGAGCCCTTAAGCTAGGAAGTGTGATGTGGGGTGGGGTCAGTCCCTTTGCTTCTTGGGAAGAACCTCTACAGTTGTGATATTCCTCCTGTTTGTTCTTGCTGACCCAGGAGTATGGGTCCTGATCATACCATCTCTATCCTTCCTACCTATTTTGTTATGGTTTCTTCTTTATACCATGATCTGTGAAAAACCTCTTCTGCTAGTCTTCAGGTTGTCCTTATAAATAGTTGCTATCAGTTCAATTCAGTTCAGTTGCTCAGTCATGTCCGACTCTTTGTGACGCATGGACTGCAGCATACCAAGCTTCTCTATCCTTCACCAACTCCTAGAGCTTGTTCAAACTCATGTCCATTGAGTCGGTGATGCCATCCAGCCATCTGTTGTCCTCTTCTCCTCCTGCCTTCAATATTTCCCAGCATCAGGTCTTTTCCAGTGAGTCAGTTCTTTGCATCAGGTGGCCAAAGTATTGGAGATTCAGGTTTAGCATCAGTCCTTCCGATGAATATTCAGGACTGATTTCCTTTAGGATTGACTGGTTTGATCACCTTGCAGTCCAAGGGACTCTCAAGAGTCTTTTTCAACAAAACAGTTCAAAAGCATCAGTTCTTCAGAGCTCAGCTTTCTTTATTGTCCATATAAATGACTACTGGAAACATCATAGCCTTGACTAGATGGACCTTTGTTGGCAAAGTAATGTCTCTGCTTTTTAATATGCTGTCTAGGTTGGTCATAGCTCTTCTGTAAGTAGTGGCAATTTTGGTGTGCCTGTAGGAGGAGGTGAGCTTAGGGGCTTCCTGGTCTGCCATCTTGGCCACAACCCTCAAAAATATCTTATTATATTGTATTTTCTTTGGGAATGAATTATTTTAGCTTGAGGAAACATTCATCATTTACAAGGAAAATAACTAATTTCAACCTTAGTATTATTAACATCTTAATATAAAGATATAAAGATGTCTTAGATCAGGGCCACCTACACACACACACACACACATACACACACACACACACACACACACACACACAATTTAGAAGGTGCTGGACAGTACAAAGAAAATTTTTATAGGATTTGCCTGCTCTTTAGCCATTTTGCTGGTCTCTGTAAAACTATCCATTTTAGATGAAATCTGAAGGCATATTTGTTGAGGAGATATCCATTTCTCATGAAAAAAGTGTAGAATTAGGGGATTTTATATTTACTATTTAAATATTTATGAAGCCACCTTCTTGTAATTTAAAAATAGTTAAGTTATAAAATTAGAGCCTATATTAAAACATCTGAAAACACCTGGAAAATACTGGGAATTTTAGTTTTAGCTGTGATTCAAACAAGTTGTGATGATTTTTGACAAGGTGATAATTCTATCTGGCATAATTACTAAGAGGAAATTTAAACCGTGTACTTTCTAAACAGTCCCTCAGTTTTATGATTCATCTAAATCTACAACTCCCACTGATGGCTTCTTAAGCTTTATCTCCAGCTCCTATTCCAGCCCTAATTTATGAGAAATAAGTATACTTTCATAGCCATAATCTTATAAAATATGTGCAAAGCTATAATTTTCATGTGACTGAACATAAATGAAAGTATTATAAATATACCTTCATAATACAAAATAGAAAATTATGTATAAATATATAGTTTATATATAAGTGAAATTAGCAACATATTAAGGATGATTTAGCCAAAGCAATCTTGAGAAAGAAAAACAACTGGAGAATATCAGCCTTCCTGACTTCAGACTATACTGCAAAGCTATAGTAATCAAAACAGTATGGTGCTGTGTGCTGTGCTTAGTTACTCACTCATGTCTGACTCTTTCCCACCAGGCTCTTCTATCCATGGGGATTCTCCAGGCAAGAACACTGGAGTGGGTTGCCATGCCCTCTTCCAGGGGATCATCCCAACCCAAGGACTGAACCCAGATCTCCCACTTTGCAGGCAAACTGCAACTGAGCCATTCAGTTCAGTTCAGTTCAGTTTAGTCTCTCAGTCNCAAAGGATCTTCCCAACCCAGGCATCCAACCCGGGTCTCCCACATTGGAGGCAGATGCTTTAACCTCTGAGCCAGTTAGGTGGTTTTGTATTCCCATCTCTTTCAGAATTTTCCACAGTTTATTGTGATCCACACAATCAAAGGTTTTGGCATAGTCAATAAAGCAGAAATAGATGTTTGTCTGGAACTCTCTTGCTTTTTTGATGATCCAGTGGATGTTGACAATTTGATCTCTGATTCCTCTGCCTTTTCTAACTAAAACCAGCTTGAACATCAGGGAGTTCACGGTTCACATATTGGTGAAGCCTGGCTTACAGAATTTTGAGCATTACTTTACTAGCATGTGAGATGAGTGCAATTGTGCGGTAGTTTGAGCATTCTTTGGCATTGCCTTTCTTTGGAATTCGAATAAAAACTGACCTTTTCCAGTCCTGTAGTCACTGCTGAGTTTTCCAAAATTGCTGGCATATTGAGTGCAGCACTTTCACAGCATCCTCTTTCAGGATTTGAAACAGCTCATCTGGAATTCCTTCACCTCCACTAGCTTTGTTTGTAGTTATGCTTTCTAAGGTCCACTTGACTTCACATTCCAAGATGTCTGGCTCTAGGTTAATGATCACATCATCATGATTATCTGGGTCATGAAGGTCTTTTTTGTACAGTTCTTCCATGTATTCTTGCCACCTCTTCTTAATATCTTCTGCTTCTGTTATGTCCAGACCATTTCTGTCCTTTATTGAGCCCATACCAAACCAATTATCCAGGAAGTTCAGAAAACATGAAGCTGTATAAATTCCAAAGGAAAACAACACTAGGTATTTTATCAAATAAAGAAAAACATCTTGAAAGAAACTAGAGGGGGAAAATCTCACGTTATCTACAGTGAAGCAAAGATAAGTGTTACATCAGACTTCTCTTCAGAAGCCATGCAAACAAGAAGAGGATAGAATGAAATAAATTATTGGGAAAAGAAGTACATGAACCAAGAATTTTGTCCCTTTTGAAATTATTCCTCAAAAGGGGAAATAAAAACTTTTGTCAGATAAATAATAATTATGGGAACTATTTTGGTTCCCATAATAGTTAAAGATGTTCTTTAGTGAGAAGGTAAATGACATGGTACTTCATAACTGCATGAGTCAGTTATTGAATAAAGGCTGCTTGGGTAAGAATTAATAAGGTTGGGCAATCTCATAACCAAGGGCTAGGCTTACAGTGGAATTCAGCTGAAACCTGCTGGCTGATTAAACTCATTCCTTGTGAAAGCGTGGTTCATTTCTGGAGCAGGTTATTCTCAAGGATGTAACCAATGCTAATCATACTCCTCTTCTACCAGACATTCAAGATCTGCTTCAACTTTACTGAACTTAGACCTGGGCTGGTCTAAGTCACTTACCTACCCGTCAGGCATCAGAGCTCAGTCACAATGTCTTTCTCATGGCTGGTGGTTCAGTCTGTTTCCTTATTGTCCAAGTTAAACAGAGGAGATGTGCCACTGGACTCCATGGAGATCAACCACAAAATTTCTCTACTACAAAAAAACATGTCTATCTCATCAGATTGAACTGTTCTTGCCAGTTTGGTGACTTCTCTCTTTTTGTTCTCTTATCATGTCAAGTGACTCAGTGGAGCTGAACTTGCAGTTAATTGGGACTTTTGCTGTGTCTTCTTGTGTGTACACTCACCTGTAGGAATCACAAGATCCAAACCCACAAAGCCCAGATTTAAAGGGAACAAACACACACATTATTCAAGGGGATCACTGGCTGTGATGGAAAGAGGGACCACTCCTATTTGTAGCCTTTTGTGCTAGAATCCATGATTTTTAAATTCATGACATAGAGTCATGTACTGATCATGCATTAGAGTATATATGCAATTTTAATATGATTCTTCATCCCTACATGTGATCCTGGGGTTGGTATCTCATGATGGACTTGTACTAACACCTGACATTTACTCCCTCATGTTTATCACTGAATGTGGTCTTCTTTTGGGAGAAGCATGCCATATTTGAGGACTCTCTTTGTAGCTGAGGCTAACCCTTAAGGTGCTGAGAGCTTGAAGATGTCCACTAAGTCCTCCCAATAGTGGGGATAAAAATTGCTTCATTGAAGAAGGATCTGGGTAGCATATATCTGTGTCTACCACATGGGGTATATGAGATGCAATAATTAGAACATATTAGCTGAGATAGGAGATCTGTGGGTCCAACTGTTCCTTACTAAGACTCTTGAGCAGGGCCACTGTCATCTTAGTTTTGCACCCTAACTCTGGGAACCTAACCCTGTTCAACCCTGGAATGCTGTGAAATTGGTAAATTGGATTAAGATGAGAGGAAAAAGACTACATTTTCTTGGGTATAGTCTTGTAGCTACATAAAATTTGCATTAGTTATTTTGGAAATTATTCTTATCCATTTTACTTTTAGTATTTTCTAAGAAGTCAATGAAAGATACATTTTTTTTTCTTTTCATTTCGTTTCTTCTCATTTACCTAGTATATGCTAAGCTTATCTCTATGCTGCTATGCTTATCCCTCTATATAAGATCATGCCTGTATTGTGTCACTTAATTGTTAAGTTTTCTCTTGATAATTGAAAAATTGAACTAAGAATTTTCCACATCATGTTAAAACACTGTAATGCCAATTATGACAAATTCCTACCACAGGTTCTTAAAAACTACAGTAGTCTGTCCTTATCCATTGGGGATATGTTCCAAGACCCTCAATAAATGTCTGAAATTGCAGATAGTACTGAATCTTATGTATAGAATGTTTTTTCCTATATGTACATGCCTCTGATAAAGTTTCATTTATAAATTAGGCACAGTAAGAGATGAACAACAGTTAATAATAAAATAAGATCTTCCCAAGTGGTTCAGTAGTAAAAAATTTTGCTGCCAATGCAGGAGATGCAGATTCAATCCCTAGGTCAGGAAGATCCCCTGGAGAAGGAAATGGCAACCCACTCCAGTATTCTTGCCTGGAAAATTCTATGGCCAAAGGAGCCTGGTAGGCTTCAGTCCATAGGGTCACAAAGAGTTGGACATGGTATAGTGATTAAACCACCACTCCCCAAAATAAGACAAAACAATTATAACAATATACTGTAATGAAAGTTACATGAATGTGCTCTCTCTCTCTCAAAATACATAGCAATTTCATGGACTAGTCATGATTTACACTTAATGCCCTGGGATCTCCTTTGGTTTGCCATTTGTCCTAGCTAAAATATCCCAGTTTGGACAATAAATTCTACAGTCATCTTACACAAATGGCACTGGAAATGCTTTTAGAGAGAGGGATAGAGTGAGGATTTGGGGGAGAAAACACATATTTGTTTAATGCGTAAATGAATGAGGCCAATACAATGATAGGATGAGGGGAGAGGGAGGATGAAGAGAGGATCTTACGATCTTAGGGTGACTCAGATTCCTTATCATGTAAGAGAAAGAAACATTAGCTAGCTGGCTTTAAAGGTTTTATTAATCTCTTTCTGGACAGACTCATATCTCTCTGGAAAGAATTCATCTAAAGCCTATATTTATCCTGTTTCTGAAGGAATTCTAATCCATGAAGAGTGAGTGGATTGCTTAGTTTCCCTGTGTGAAAATAGTGACACTCCCCTAGACTGAAATTTTTACTTGCTAAAACCACTCTCTATATTACTACATTTAAACATTCCCCGAGTTTAATATTTATACTTCTTCAGTATATTATTTGCATTTTAGAGACCTATTTAACGGTTAGACTATAGCTTTTCTTTCTTCACTTCTTTTTTCCCTTCCTGTCTTCCTGCCTCCCTCCCTAACTTATAGATTTCCATGAGCTTTATTTCATTATTTGCTTCTGCTGCTGCTGCTGCTAAGTANTTAAACATTCCCCGAGTTTAATATTTATACTTCTTCAGTATATTATTTGCATTTTAGAGACCTATTTAATGGTTAGACTATAGCTTTTCTTTCTTTACTTCTTTTTTTCCCTTCCTGTCTTCTTGCCTCCCTCCCTAACTTATAGATTTCCATGAGCTTTATTTCATTATTTGCTTCTGCTGCTGCTGCTGCTAAGTCGCTTCAGTTGTGTCCGACTCTGTGCGACCCCATAGATGGCAGCCCACCAGACTCCCCTGTCCCTATGATTCTCCAGGCAAGAACACCTGAGTGGGTTGCCATTTCCTTCTCCAATGCATGAAAGTGAAAAGTGAAAGGGAAGTCACTGAGTCGTCTCCAACTCTCAGCGACCCCATGGACTGCAGCCTACTAGGCTCCTCCATCCATGGGATTTTCCAGGCAAGAGTATTGGAGTGGGGTGCCATTGCCTTCTGCTCAGTTTCAATAGATAAAGAGAAGGAGCCAAAGAGAGAGACAGAGTAAGAGAGAGGAGAGAGAGAGACAGACTTCAGTGATTTATAATCTTGCAAACGCTTCATAGGAATTACCAGCCTTGACAGGAAAAAAATAGAATGAAATGTCACACATGTAGGTAATGCCCACCCAAGACGCTTCCAACCACATATTCTTTCTATACTTCTGGAGTTTAATAATTGCTGTCACAGTACCTTGAAAAATAGGTCACATGAATAAATATTTTTCCTGCCACTTGAGGCAGAAAATGGCCTGGGCAGGTCATGAGATCCTAGAGTTTGCCAGTGACAATGTTTGGCATGCTCTGGCAGAACCCAGAAGATGTGTCATCTCTGGTAGAGTGTCCTTCTGACCCATGACCCATGTGATGTCATTCTGAGACAGAATGGGTCTGTTAGGAAGAGTTTTGGAGAATTCCAGGGGACTGATTCTATTTTTCATGTACAGTCTTTATATACAGTCACATGTTTCTAGCCTTCTGAATTTTAGGAATGCAATGATCAAGTCATTGTTGGCCCAGTTTCATTTAAAAATGATATGAGGCATGAGAAAAGCCTTAAGGCTTCTTTTACAGGAACCCAATCCAATGGAAAAAGATAGCTTCTATTCTGCTAAGAAGAATAAGTCAATTAATTTAAACAATTCAACTTCTAGGTTNTTTAAAAATGATATGAGGCATGAGAAAAGCCTTAAGGCTTCTTTTACAGGAACCCAATCCAATGGAAAAAGATAGCTTCTATTCTGCTAAGAAGAATAAGTCAATTAATTTAAACAATTCAACTTCTAGGTTCTTTGGGCTAATCACAGTCACAAGATAGAAGGAGCCTTCTAGCCTCGCTAGAAGAATCATTAAAGAAGGAAAAACAAAACTACTAATCAATGTACTTTGCCAACACATGTGAAACTGTAAACATGTAGCTGAAGGCAGAATGTTTTCAGTTAATGGTGAGTGATAGGCCCACAGTGATGTTCCCCCAGATAGTGGTATCACATGCACATTAAGAATCTACCAAACAAAATATTTGATTGCTGAGAGTTTAGAATAAAAATGCTATAAGATCCTGAAGTTCATGACTATTGTAAAACCATGAATAAACACTGTAAAGGGACTAGTGTGCTAGAAAACAACTACTGGGAGAATACCTGATACATGGATATTCCAGGAAAAAGCTGAAAAATTTAGAAGTCAGTGGTTTTTGTTGTACAGATAATTTTGGGCATTTAGAAACATTTCTTAACTTATTGCAGAAACATGGGAAAATGCTTTATTTGACCAAAGCAGANAGGCTGATATATCCTGAGGATATACATTCTTTTATAAAGTCTGGTTAACATTTTTGGAAGAATGTGTCTGTTATTTGTTTCCTGTCAAACATGTTAATATGATTTTGCTGACAACAGCCCACCAATGACAGACAAGGAGCTTCCCAAAGAGAGTTTTGGAAACATGTTATGACCTTTAAAAATTTATGATGAATTGTGGGTTCTTTTTTTTTGTTTGTTTGTTTTCCTAAAGCAAAAAAAATCTCATTGTCCTAGGCACATAGATTAAATAGTTCTGTAAATGAGAATTTAATCTACTCCTTTAGATAAAAACACACTACTACTTTTTATCTGTTTTATGAAGAATCTAAGAATCCCTAGAAAACCAAATATTTTCCTCCCTCTACAAGGTTCATCAGTACAAAGCATTGATTCTGGTTGCAGAAAGCTGGTTACTTTATATATATATGTATATATATAAAGTATATAT
>SJYW01045646.1:95255-109413 GCA_006410735.1 Raphicerus campestris | reverse complement strand
CTATGGTTTTTCCTGTGGTCATGTATGGATGTGAGAGTTGGACTGTGAAGAAAGCTGAGCACCAAAGAATTGACGCTTTTGAACTGTGGTGTTGGAGAAGACTCTTGAGAGTCCCTTGGACTGTAAGGATATCCAACCAGTCCATTCTAAAGATCAGTCCTGGATGTTCTTTGGGAGGACTGATGCTAAAGCTGAAGCTCCAATACTTTGGCCACCTCATGCGAAGAGTTGACTCATTGGAAAAGACTCTGATGCTGGGAGGGACTGGGGGCAGGAGGAGAAGGGGACAACAGAAGATGGCTGGATGGCATCACTGACTTGATGGACATGAGTTTGAGTGAACTCCAGGAGGTGGTGATGGACAGGGAAGCCTGCTGCTGTTGCTGCTGCTGCTAAGTCACTTCAGTCATGTCTGACTCTGTGTGACCCCATGGATGGCAGCCCACCAGGCTCCCCCATCCCTGGGATTCTCCAGGCAAGAACACTGGAGTGGGTTGCCATTTCCTTCTCCAATGCATGAAAGTGAAAAGTGAAAGTGTAGTCACTCAGTCGTGTCCAACACCTAGTGACCCCATGGATTGCAGGCTCACCAGGCTCCTCCATCCATGGGATTTGCCAGGCAAGAATACTAGAGTGGGGTGCCATTGCCTTCTCTGCAGGGAGGCCTGGCGTGCTGCAATTCAAGGGGTTGCAAAGAGTCAGACACGATTGACTGACTGAACTGAACTGAATCCGAAGAGTGAAATAAAGTCATCTGATACATTATGTAGTGGCTGAAAAGATTTGGAAGGGCTGGTTGGAGAAGTATGTATGTGGTAGAGGTGGAGTGGGGGTGGTCTCAGCCTTTTCTAAACTAGGATTTAGACTACTTTGAATAGGGTTGATGAATTGCTGTTATAGAAGGCATTTGGTGGAGGAATAATACTGCATATGTGATTAGTAGACAGAGCAGTTCCAATGAGTAGTAGGGCAGGGTGGGGAAGACAGCTTGGTATCTGTCTGTATTGGATGCTCCAGTTGGTCCTTGGTCATATGAGTTACAGAAAACAGAGCTCCAGGTAAAGGATGTTAAGTCAGTGTTTATGAGGAGATGATGCGATGCTCAGATGACCCAGCTCTAGCTCAGATGACCCAACTCTTACTCAGAGCTCAGTGAGAGTTTTGCACGAATTACTGTGTGAATGGGGCATGACTGGGGTTATCTGAGAACTTCTTGGATTCCTGAAGGGTTTGCTTAGGTTTTTGGCAGTGGTATGTACAGATCCAGGGATTAGCACAGTCAGTCATGTTCTCTGCTGCAGCCTAACCAGTTCTCCTCAGGCAGTATAAATAATGACAATAGGCTTGAGAAGGACACATCTGAATATATTTAAGGCATTCCCTGAGAATTCAAGGCCATTTTTCTGAGCTTGTGGGCAGGAGTTTTATTGGGGGTGGACATGATTCATGAAATACACGTTTTACATAAGAAGGGCTAGAGTCAATGAGTATGTAAATATGACCCCATTTATAAACATGAACTGGTAAGGTCTGGGACTATTCAAGTTACAGATCTATAACAAACAATGCAATGTCCTTCCTTCTGTTCCCTACCACAGTCTCTTAAGCAAAGGAAACAAGCTATGCTGTGTATTGATTTGTATCGACACCATCTCTTGAAATTTTAGCCTCTGTGGTATGCTGTTTGATTAAGCTACAAGTTGCTATAAACCAAGTAAGCAGAGGGAAAAAAATGACTCACATGGGCTATTAACCACGTTGGCTTCTTGGCCCAACACAGTTTAAAATTAGCTCCTGAGTCTTAGTTTATTTGTTGGAAAGTGTTTAGGATTAACAAAACTATTTGTTGTAGTTGTTCCAAGGAAAAAAATGATGAAATTCTTGTGTTCTCTATACAATAAGCCAACATCTTTCAGGCTGATATATCCTGAGGATATACATTCTTTTATAAAGTCTGGTTAACATTTTTGGAAGAATGTGTCTGTTATTTGTTTCCTGTCAAACATGTTAATATGATTTTGCTGACAACAGCCCACCAATGACAGACAAGGAGCTTCCCAAAGAGAGTTTTGGAAACATGTTATGACCTTTAAAAATTTATGATGAATTGTGGGTTCTTTTTTTTTGTTTGTTTGTTTTCCTAAAGCAAAAAAAATCTCATTGTCCTAGGCACATAGATTAAATAGTTCTGTAAATGAGAATTTAATCTACTCCTTTAGATAAAAACACACTACTACTTTTTATCTGTTTTATGAAGAATCTAAGAATCCCTAGAAAACCAAATATTTTCCTCCCTCTACAAGGTTCATCAGTACAAAGCATTGATTCTGGTTGCAGAAAGCTGGTTACTTTATATATATACATATATATATAAATGCAAATATATATGTAAATATAAATGTAAGTATCCATTAATAGGGAGATAGTTTTATTGTTTATATCTATGTAATAGAAATGGAAACCCACTCTAGTATTCTTGCCTGGAAAATCCCATGGACAGAGATGCTTAGTAGGCTACAGTCCATGGGTAGCAAATAGTTGGACACGACTGAGTGACTTCACTCACTCACTCACATGTAATAGAATATTAATAGTATGTGACCTTTAAAGAGAATGAAGAAGATGGATGTGTACTGATCTGGAATTTATTCCAAGATACTCATTGTTTAAACAAGGAGCATATTAATGCCTATATCTTGCTACCATTTGTGGTTAAAAAAAAGGGGGAGATATCATACTGTGTGCATATCTCTAATGGCCTCTGGGAAAGAATCCAGGGTATGGGGAAGGCAGAGTTGGAAGAATAATTTGTCTATTATTATTATGCAATTTTTTGTACTGTTCAAGTATTTAAGCACATGATGATATGTTTTTATTTAAATTAAACAGATAAATCACCGAAAATGTAAGCCACATGTGCAGGTTTGACCTTCCTCTGCTCTAAACACAAGACTTTAAGCCCTGTCCTATGCTCATCTTCTAGTAGAAAGGGAACATAGACTATTCAAGGGACCTTGAGAATCATCTGGTCAAGCTGCCCCACTTCATGGCTGAGGTGCAGAACTCAGAGTGGAAGATACTTGCCCAGGGTTAACTATCTGTTAGAACCAAAGTCCTGACTAGAGCCCTAGGCTTCTTAATTCTAGGGACATACGCTTCACCCTGTGGTCTAGGAGACAGTATGAAGAACTTTGGCCTTAAGAATGAACTTCCCCTCCATTCCTTCTCCCTGGTACTGCTTCTGAAGGTTCATGCCTCTGCCTATTGTGTCACAGGACATACCACTTAGGTTTTGGGCAGGAATTAACTAGAATAACAAAACCATAAAACTCAGGCCTTCTTAACTGGTCTACATGTAGGCTTCAGAAGGCCCTGTGTCTATGTTGGAGCTAAGAACTCTGGGGAGAGAGCTCAGTTTTCTCTATAAGTTTCATTGCCCCTTTTAAACCTGAAAGAGACTTCAGCAGCCATTGAAATCAAGTCTAATACTACTCAAATACACACATGCTGTCAACAACAACCTGCTTTTCTGCTAGAATACATCCATGTGCTGTGGAGTCATTGCCAAAAACAGAAAATTCACTTGGACAGGTTAGCTCTATATTGTTTTATGTATTTATTTCTTGACCACGATGCCAATTTGCAGGATCTTAGTTCCCTGACCAGGACTGAACACTGTGCCTCCAGCAGTGGAAGTGCAGAATCCTAACCACTGGACCACCAGGGAAGTCCCAGTTAGCTCTGTTTTAAAGTGTTGGAGTGAATATTGTTCTTGCCCTTGCTATAGCCCATGCTATGAGCCCGTATGGGACCCAGGCTGATAGGGCAGTTACTATCAAGAACATGCTGTCATGAAAGGGACAGAAGAGAGCTCCAAGGATATCACACCAAGAAATTCATGCTCAGCCAGAAACTGGCACACATTATCTGTACTTATAGGCCAGAATGACTACATGTCCTCAACCAACCAATGGAAGCCAGAAAGAGAAAATATACCCTGTGCCTAGAAGGCAGAGTGTTGGAAATATTCAGTGAGCAGAATTCATTGCTACTACTTTTCTCCCTGGATAAATAGCCAGAAGTCCTACCAGAGTTTTAGCATCTTCTTAAATGCCAAGAAAAATGAATCCCCTTAGACAATGGAGATAATTGGAAAACTCTTGGCAGTAGGATATATGATTGTAGTTGGCACTTTCAGGGTGCCTGCTTCCTCTTCCCTTCTCTGGACACTGTGCTCCATGCTTACCCCTTGCTGAAGAGATGGGTTTCTCTGGTCATGTTTATACATGTAATCACCTTTCCCCATGACAAACTGAACTCGAGATTAACACCTATTGGATACCAATCTGCTGGCTAGCCTGTCACCAAACATATTTTCTGAGTCACAGAGTTTATAATCAAAATATTGAGGGGTCTATGATTTAAAAGTTTCTATAGAGTTGGGCCTATGGCAGGCATTTTCAGACAGGATCACAGTTCTAAATAGATCAATGAGAAATTGGACAGTGTAGCCAAACATCAGTGAATCTGAATGGAATAAATGGGATACAGGATTATATGTGGTTCTAAAGAGTTTCAGAATTTCTGCGTAGATCTGGCATTGATCAGGGATGACAAGAGTAACCAGAATTCTCCATTCTTAGAGAAAGAGAGAGAGCAGTAGAGTGCAAGAGAAACTTCTTGCAACTTCAGTGGTTCCTAGATCCCAGCTCCTGCCCCCATGAAGCCCAGCTTCATTTCTGTGAGGTAGCTTTATAGCCTTTTGATAAGTCCTCATTTAAGCCATTTGTTTATCCATAAGAATGGAGAACCTGAGTTACTCTGTCTCTTCCTAGATTGTCATCCCTGGTCTAGGTCAGATCTATGTAGAAATTCTAGAATTAATGCTGGGGTGTATGGCTGGGGACTGATGGAAAAGAATCTCACTGTGAACTTTTATCAACTTTCTTATTTTCTGTAATCTGGATGCTTTGGCATCTGGGACCTCACTGACTTTGAAGAGATTATAGTTCTCAGGTTACTTAGTTCCTAGAGAAAGCAAACATTTTACCTTTGATTGCAAACAACCAGTCCAGAGGCCTCCCCCAACCCCACCCCAAACCCTCCTGTGTTAGACTCTTATACTTACATCTTACACTCCAGACCAATGTTCCTCTGCCTTAATCACCCCAGGTAAGGTGCCTGACAACTCAGGACAGCCCCTACATGCCAGCACCTGCTAAAATTATTCAGAGCACACAATGCAATTTTAACCCTGCTTATCCTGGCTTCCCCTGCCTTGCCTCTTCCTTCTCACAAAAACCACAACAAAGGGTTTTGCCCCTGCTTTCTGCTCATGTTCTTAGATCCTGGATTGACTCTGGTGCTTCCTCATGTAGTTCCCTTGAATATGGTGTGCTGCATCTCCTGCTTCTAGGGATCTGTGAGTATAAATCTTCCTCCTTCACAATGGTCATTTCTGCTTGTCTTACCACACAAGACAAGTGTGTTTTCTTCCGGACCTCCATCTTAGGTTACCTATTGATTTATTTGTCTGAAGAGTAAGGGCCCTCTGTTCTGGTAGGTGGTCCACTCAGATATTCAAATCGTAAGCTAAGTGCATAGAAAAAGTAAAGGAAATATGCTTTCCTCCCTTAAGTTTATATTATCATTATAATGAAGTATCCTTCTAAGCATATTTTTATGTAGAAAATCAATACCAATTGTCACAGGCATGTTCTCTCTTGGACAGAACTTAGAAATACACAGATATATCCCTCCTCTTTTAGTCCAAACACAGAGACAACTACCATTCTTTTACTATGACAACAAAACAATGACCTCAACTCTGTGAGAATTAAATTACTGTTATGGGACACTCCTAGATAGCAATTGGCTAGGGGACACGGAAATGCTTGAGTCATGATTTTGATGTCTCTCTCTAGGGGAGACGCTCAGAGAAGGCAATGGCACCCCGCTCCAGTACTCTTGCCTGGAGAATCCCAGGGCTGGTGTCTATGGGGTCGCACAGAGTCAGACATGACTGAAATGACTTAGCAGCAGTGGACTTAGCATTAGTGGCACAATTCTCCTCTCTCTAGAAACTCATGGCTTTGCTTCTGTTTGTAATAACCTGGCATTCAATCACATATAGAATTTGTTGAAAATATTTACCTCCTTTTAGTTCCAGAACCTCAAGACAGGGGAGAATTTAGGACAGCAATATTTTCTTTATTTCCTCACTTAGTGTTGGTATAAAATAGAAAAGTGTATCTCAGAAGTTGGGTTCCCAGATGCTGAATTAGTTCTTTCTGGCTCAACAAGAATGGGTTATACAAGATTGATATGCTAGGTAAGGAACCCTCATGATTGCTCTCAGGTGTTTTTGTCAGGGTATAGTCATGGACACAAAACTACTTTAAATGTTTCAAGTAGAAAGAAATTTAATACCAGCACTTAAGAAATCATAGGGATGGGGCAAAGAGAGATCATAGGGAAGTACAGGAAGCTAATATGAAGCCACAGCCATCTCACAGCTGACAGATGAGAGAGGATGAGAGAAATGTGTGCAGTCTGAGGTAGCTTCAGCAAATGACTGCTGGTCTACCACGGTATTTCTGTAGCAAGAGTACACCTATTGAGTGTCACTATTGCCTCTCATTTGCTAGCTTTAATAAATTCTAGTGGGAAAGCTCCATGGGAAATGTTGTTCCCAAGCTTCCAGTCCTATGACCCCTGAGGACAGTTTATACTGTGCCTTTTATAAGGCACAGAAGTGATGCTGTGTGCTAAAATGATTTGTCCCACATTTATCAGGACATTACAATGCCTTATGACCCAGACACAAAGGCCGTTTCTAAAGGCCTAGCAATTTCAAATGCAGTCACAAAGGCCTGCTCTGTTTCATGGGTAGGGTATATAGACTCTATTTCTGAATTTTAGAAATACGAAAGAATTTGTGAATATGTTTTGAAATGCTCATGATACTACACCTATTTTTAAAATTTTAAAATAGGCTTTGTTGTAGACTTAGGTATCACAAATGTTGCATGTCCATTTGAATAAAAAGGATGTTCTCTTTCACTGTGGCACAGAGTTTAATATGGATTTATCCATGTGTTCTACTCTATGGTGTTATTTAGAGCTCTGATACTTTTTCTAATTTTTCCCACTTGATTTTACTAAATTTAAGACAGTTATATGAGTCTATTAGTTTTTGTATCTTTATCTCCTTTATTTCCTGCTTATAAAGTAGCTACTATGCTATTTTATGTATAAATATTAATAAAATTTTTCATTATGCATTTTATCCTTAGCATAATGAAAAATGTATAAAGTATACTTTTTTTGGTCTCATTTTATATTTTGGAGGCTAAATTATGCCTTATTTGAAATCAAGATTCTGATTCCTTCTATTTATTTATGTATGCATGTACATTTTTGTTTGCTATCATCTAATCTGAATGATGTTAAAGCTGAGTATCAGATGGCTGGATGGCATCACCGACTTGATGACCTGGGTTTGAGTGAACCCCGGGAGTTGGTGATGGACAGGGAGGCCTGGTGTGCTGAGATTCATGGGGTTGCAAAGAGTCAGACCCAAATGAGTGACTGAACTGAACTGAATCTGCATCATCATCTTTCTGAGTCTTTTTTGGAAGAGTTGTACTTTGTTTTGACTGCCAATATGAAATTTTCGTAAGTATGATATCCTATTCACATTTAATTAAATAACAAATACCTTTGGCTCAGTTTAATCATGCTATTTTATATTTATTCTATGCATATGTTTCTGTATATAGACGTATATATAAGACACACATACCTGTAGTATGTAGAATTGTTGGTTTTTTTTTCTTGGCATTTATTTTGATATTTAGGATGATTTTTAAAGTACTATTTTTTAAACCACAGTTACAGGTTCATAAAAAAAGTTGAGAAGCTAGAGATTTCCCATGTACTCCTTGTGCCCACATATGCATATACTCTCCCATTAATCAACATCTCCCATCAGAGTGTTATATTTGTTACAATTAATAGACCTATCCTGGCACATCATTATTACCCAAAGTATGTAGTTTACAGCTAACTACTGATGTTGTATATTCTATGGGTCTGGACAAATGTATAATGACATTTATCCTCTATCATAGTATCATGCAGAATATTTTCACTGCTCTGAAAATATTTTACACTCTTCCTATTCATCCTTATTTCTATTTCTCCAATCACTGATCCTTTTACTGAATCCACAGCTCTGCCTTTTCAAGAATGCTGTATAGTTGGAATCATATATATGTTACTTTTTCAGGTTGATCACTTCATTTGATAAAATGGATTTAAGTTTCCTCCATGTCTCTTCATGGCTTGATAGCTTTTTTATGTGTGCTGAATACAATTCCATTATCTGGATGTACAACAGTTGATTTAGCCATTTGCTTATTGAAGGTTATCTTGGTTCCTTCCAAGTAGAGTTGACTCACTGGAAAAGACTCTGATGCTAGGAAGCATTGGGGGCAGGAGGAGAAAGGGACAACAGAGGATGAGATGGCTGGATGGCATCATTGACTCGATGAATGTCAGTCTGAATGAACTCCGGGAGATGGTGATGAACAGGGAGGCCTGGTGTGCTGCGATTCACGGGGTCACAAAGAGTCGAACACGACTGAGCGATTGAACTGAACTGAACTGAACTGAAACATTCATGTGCATGATTCTGTTTGGAAATACAGGAAGTTTTTAACTCCTTTGGGTAAATACCAAGGTAAACACTGAAGCTGGTATGGTAAGAACATATTTAGTTTTGTAAGAAACCACCAAGTCGCCTTTCAGCATAGCATTTTTTATTCCCATCAACAATGAATAAGAGTTCCTGTTGCTCCCCTTCCTAGTCAGCATTGGTGTTGTCCAAAACCTTTATTGGCCAAAGCTACTCTAATAGATTTATAGTGATATCTCATTGTTATTTTACTTTGCATTTCCCTTGTTATATATGATGTGGAACATCTTTTCATATGCTTATTTGCCATCTATGTTTCTTTGGTGACATGTCTCTTAAGGTCTTTGGGTCATTATTTAATTAGGTTGCTTATTTTCTTATTGCTAAATTTTAAGTTTTATATATTTTGTAGAGTTTTGGTTCTTTATTAGCTGTCTTTTGCAACTATTTTTCCCCCAATATGTGACTCGTATTCTCCCCTCTAACATTGTTTTTTAAGAATGGAAGTTTTAAATTTTGATAAGGCCCTCTTACCCATTATGCTTAGGGGTATAATAATATTTAAGAAGTCACACCATATACAAGGGCATCTATACCTTCTTCTAAGTTATTTTCTAGGAGTTCTTTAATTTTGCACTTTACATTTTGGTCTGTGATCCATTTTGAGGTAATTTTTGTGAAGGGTAGAGTATCTGTGTCTACATTCTTTTTTTTTTTCGCATATGTATATCCAGTTTTTATTTCTAGGTGTATATTGATCTATTTGTCTCTTTTTTTCATTAATATTACACTGTTTTGACTATTGCAGCTTTATATTAATAGTAAGTCTTGCAGTTGAGTAATGTCAGTCCTCCAACCTTGTCCTTATTCAATATTATATAGGCTATTCTAGATCTTTTGCCTCTTCTGTAAACTTTAGAACCTGTTTGTCAATATCTACAAACTTGCTGGGGAATTGTATTAGGATTGCATTGAATCTATAAATCAAATTGAAAGAAAAAACTGACAATATTGAGTCTTTCTATCCCAAAGATGAAATATCTTTCAATTTATTTAGTTCTCTGATTTTGTTACAGTTTTATTGTTTTTCTTATATAGATTTTGTTCATATTTTGTTGGGTCTATACCTAAGTACAATTGCATAAATACTTATATGCAGATTATATCATGCGAAATGCCAGGCTGGATGAAGCACAAGCTGGAATTAAGATTGTTGGAAGAAATATCAATAACCTCAGATAGGCAGATGACACCACCCCTCATGGCAGAAAGTGGAAAACAAAGAGCCTCTTGATGAAAGTGATAAAGGAGAGTGAAAAAGTTGGCTTAAAACTTGTGGGGCCCTAAATGGGAAACCTTAAAAACAAAGGGGCTAGCTTTGTGGTCAAAAACCTAAGATGGCACCTGGCGGAANTATAGTCATAAGGGATTTCATTTAGGTCATACCTGAATGGTCTAGTGGTTTTCCATACTTTCTTCGATTTAAGTCTGGATTTGGTAATAAGGAGTTCATGATCTGAGCCACAGTGAGTTCCTGGTCTTGTTTTTGCTGACTGTATAGAGCTTCTCCATCTTTGGCTGCACAGAATAGAATCAATCTGATTTTTGTGTTGGCCATCTGGTGATGTCCATGTGTAGAGTCTTCTCATGTTGTTGGAAGAGTGTGTTTGCTATGACCATTGTGTTCTCTTGGCAAAACTTTATTAGCCTTTGCCCTGCTTCATTCTTTACTTGAAGGCCAAAATTTCCTGTTACTCTAGGTGTTTCTTGATTTCCTAATTTTGCATTTTAGTCCCCTATAGTGAAAAGGACATCTTTTTTGGGTGTTCTAAAAGGTCTTGTAGGTCTTCATAGAACCGTTCAATTTCATCTTCTTCAGCATTAATGATTGGGCCATAGACTTGGATTACCATACTATTGAATGGTTCGCCTTGTAAACGAACAGAGACCATTTTGTTGTTTTTGATATTGCATCCATGTTGGAAGCCAGCACTGGAGATCCCACCCATGACAGGGTCATGCAGGACTCGAGGGACTCCCTGGGCCAATCACACCCATGACAAGGTCATGTGGAGAGACCTGATGAGCAAGGCGGATCACGGCTCAAGGGACCTCCTGGAACTCTTCAAGCATCTACCCCCAAACCAGAATCTGTCTGTCTTACTATTTTATGCCTTTCACCAACTCTTCTGACATTAACAGGGTGTTATCCCCGACCACCTTTCTCTAGAAAAAAATCAACTTAGGGTTCTAGTTGATAAATCTCCTGGGCATGAAAGGAGTATTTCAAACCCCCTGTTAGCATTCTAGTTTACTTGACAGGTTTATCCAGACTCTTGCAACATTTTTGAGCCAATGCTTGCTTCCAAGTTCCCACATCCCCTATCCATTGTGTTCCTGGGAGGACATATAGTCAGGATGTAGATAAAACAAGCAATAGCCTTAGCATTAGCAACATTAGAGTTTGAGTTAATAATTCTTTCTTTGCTGTAACCCACTGAATCTTTGCTCCATAAAAATATAACTCTGTACTTTAAGGGTGATGCAGGCTAAGAATTTAAGAAAAAACACTTCAAGGGAAAATTATTGTTCTGGTTGACCAACCTTTATCAAAAAAAGGTCATAAAATATCAACAGGCCTCTGGGCCAGAAGATAATGTACAAAAAATAAGACTCTTGCAGAAAGGAACCTGGTATCGATAAAAGTTAATACTGATGACATGTTGAGTTGACTCTGCATTTTTCACTTTGCTCAATGTACAACTCAGGGTTTAAAAGCTTCCTCTAAAAATAAAGTGACAGGCCTCACTCACTGAAGCTTGGTCTCCCCATGTCACTCATTCATTCGCCAATGTCATCCACCCTGAGAGTATCCCTGGACTCTGCTGAGGCTGGACCCCGACACATCCAAGTACTGCATTTGGACTCTTTTGTTGGCTATGATGGCTACCCCATTTCTTCTAAGGGATTCCTGCCCACCATAGTAGATAGAATGGTCATCTGAGTTAAATTCACCCATTCCAGTCCATTTTAGTTCGCTATTTCCTAAAATGTTGACGTCACACTTGTCATCTCCTGTTTGACCACTTCCAATTTGCCTTGATTCAAGGACCCAACATTCCCAGTTCCTATGCAGTATTTCTCTTTATAACATCAGAACTTGCTTCTATCATCAGTCACACCCACAACTGAGTGTTGTTTTTGCTTTGGCTCCATCTCTTCATTCTTTATGGAGTTATTTCTCCACTGATCTCCAGTAACATATTGGGCACCTACAGACCTGGGGAGTTTATCTTTCAGTGTCCTATCTTTTTGTCTTTTCATACTGTTCATGAGGTTCTCAAGGCAAGAATACTGAAGAGGCATCCCATTCCCTTCTCTAGTGGACGACGTTTTGTCAGAACCCTCCACCATAACTTGTATGTCTTGTGTGGCCCTACATAGCATGGCTCACAGTTTTGCTGAGTTAGACAATGCTGAGGTTCATGTGATTAGGTTGGTTAGTTTTCTGTGATTGTGGTTTCCAGTCTGTCTGACCTCTGAGGGACAAGGATTAACAGGCTTATGGAAGAAGCTTCCTGATGGGTGAGACTGACTGAAGGGAAAACTGGGTCTAGGTCTGATAGGCAGGGCCATTCTCAGTAAATTTTTAATCCAATTTTCTGTTGATGGGTGGAGCTGTGTTCCCTCCCTGCTATTTATGTGAAGCCAAACTATAGTGGAGGTAATGAAGATAATGGTAACCTTCTTCAAAACATCCTATACATGTACTGCTACACTCAGTGCTCCCAACCCTGCAGCAGGCCACCACCAACCCACGCCTCCACTGGAGACTCGTAGACACTCATGGGCAAGTCTAGTTCAGTCTCTTGTGGGGTCACTGCTCCTTTCTCCTGGGTCCTGGTACACAAGGTTCTGTTTGTGTCCTCCAAGAGTAGCAAGTGATGACTGCGTGGGGTTGGAGCTGGCGAGTGGCCAAGAGGAGATACTCCATGTCCAAGGTCAGGAGTGGCAGCTGTGCTTTGCTTTACTGGATGTGAGAAGATTCCCCACATCCAAGGGCAAAGGAGAAGCCCCAGAAAGATGGTAAGAGGGGCAAATTCACCTTTAGAATCAAACCCCATTCCTGCCAGAGATGCTAAGAGGGCTCAAACAAACTGTGTGCACACTAGGACCCAGGGACCCCACAGAGACTAAGACAGAACTGTGTCTGATCATTTCCTTTGGAGGTATGGGTCAGCAGTGGACTGCCACAGGGATGGGGCTCTGGGTTTAGCAGACTGGGGTATAGCATAAGCCTTTTTGGAGGAGGTCACCTTTAACCCCACCATAGAGGTGCCAGAACATACACAGGACTGGGAAAAAAAAAATAGCACACCAAACTAAAATTTCATTGAGGGGCTTCAGCTAGAATGTTTCAAAACAAAGCAAAACAAAACAAACAAACAAACAAAAACTGAAAGAAGCATCACTTCCAACATAACAATAAGAGAAACCTAAAAAAAAAAAAAATCCATAAAACACCAGCACTGTGGCAAAATTATAACATTTCTTCAACCAGAGAATTGAGTTTCATAGGCTAACAAGCAACCTGAAAACTAAGAAAAGATAGGTGGCTTTATTAAAATATGGGGAAGTGAGTTTACTTGGGATAGAGCATGGGAAGAAAACGGGGCTATCAAAAAGTAGGCAAGTAGAAATTATCTAAATTTTAAATGAATTGCTAAAGGCTAACTTTAGGTTAGTGTAGAAGTATAGAACATTGATTGGAAAACTTATATATAAAGGTCAAATAATAAGTATTTTAGGCTTTGTGGGCCACAAGATATCTGCTGCAACTACTCAACTCTGTGTTTATAATACAAAAGCAACTACAGACATTATGCAAATGATTGGGTATGAGTACACTCCATTGAATATTTATTTACAAAAACAGGTGACTAGTCCACAAACCAGTTTTCTGAGTCTTAATGTAGAATACCTGAAATGACAGACACAAGGCATTTTGTACCCACTTTCAGACTCTTTTCCATGGTCTTCACTGGTTTCCCATGAGATAGACTGAGAATGGGGCAGTAGACCAGAAAGAGACCCTGGCAATGCAGGACTCAGGTAGGAGAACAGCAATGAGGGATATAGAAACTGTGCCTGGATCATTTCTTCTATTTTTCTATGGTATAAAAACTTTAAGCCTCTGGGGGACCAGCAGCAAATACTGTCTTTCCCAGACATAATTGGAGACCCACTGGAAATAGGGGAGGGAGCAGAAAAAAACAAAAACAAAAAACCACCTTTAACTCCTGAGGGAAGGGAAGGGATTCCCCTTGGCCCAGACTATTAGAGGTCAACTACAAGTAGCCAAGGGGCATAATCACCAAAAAATCCCTTTCTGTGAGAAGAGATCTTGCCTAAGAGAGGATAAAGGACAAAACAGAGAATATCCATCCCTCACCCCCCACC
>SJYW01045646.1:72328-84947 GCA_006410735.1 Raphicerus campestris | reverse complement strand
ACTGAATAACAAGTAACAGCAGTCTGTCATTGGAGGAAAGGCAAGAAATGAGAAACCATCTTTAAGGTTACGTTCACAGAAGAAGACAACTTGAGAGTGGAAATGGAACACTAAAAATTATTCTCTGGAAACTCAACTTCCCCATTAAGTACAAGGTGATTCTAGAGGAATCTGAAGTCAATAGTATGCAGAAGGTAAACACTGAGCTTAACAAAACCCAAAGTCTACTCAACTTTTGACTTCATGAAGTTGCTCAGTCATGTCTGGCTCTTTGCGACCCCATGGGCTGTAGCCCACCAGGTTCCTCCATCCATAGGATTTTCTAGGCAAGAATACTGGAGTGGGTTGCCATTTCCTTCTCCAGGGGATCTTCCCGACCCGAGATCGAACCTGGGTCTCCCACATTGCAGGCAGGCGCTTTACCATCTGAGCCACCAGGAATCCCCCAACTTTTGACTAGGTTGACTCAACTATCCATTGTATAGTAGAAGAAGACGTGTGCCCAATTCTAGGCATATATCTATAATCTATATCTAACTCAGTCTTTACTGGTCTAAATGTGACATCCAGCTTTCAACCAAGAATGATGTGATTTACAAAAATTCAAGATAAAGTAACTTTTTACTAAGAGACAATACAATCTGAAGAACTCAGATGTGGGAGATATTAGGCATGATATTTAAAAGAGAAAACTTTGAGTAATGTGTTAAAGGTTCTAGTATAAAAGAATTATAACATACAAGAACATATAGAAAATTTTAGCATAAAAATGGAAATTAAGAAAGTATGAAAAGGAAATGCCAGAAATAAAGATATAATAACAAAGATAAAATCAGTCAAAAATAAAAAATTCAAACACAAAGAGAGAAAAAAAGGCCAGTAAGTATAAGAACTGTGGGACAACTGAAATTCCAAAATAAAAAGAGGGAAAGGGGAGAAGATATATTTGAAAATATAATGACTAAACATTCCTCTCAAATAATGAAAGATTTTAATCACAGACTTGAAAAGCTCATAGAACACCCAAAGAAGAAATACCAAAAAGAAAGGAAGGCGGGTGAGGAAGGGAGGATAAGTACATAAGAGAAAGGAAGAAAACACCTAGGTATACCAGTACTAAAGATCAAGATAAAATCTAGACAGCAACCAGTGCAAAAAAGATACACAAGGAGAACAAAGCTAAGAGTTATAATAATCTTCTTATTAGAAGCTATCTAAGCCTGACAGTGATGGAGGAGCATATTTATAGCACTGAAAGAGAAAAAAATTACCTCAGAAATCAATGCCCAGTTAATCTATCACTGAAAAATGAAAGAGAAATAAAGATTTTATAGACAAGGAAAGACAAAAGAATTCGTTATCAGCAAACTTTCACTATAAGAAATGTTAAAAAGTATTTTAGGTAGAAGGAATATGTTATCATATAGAAACCTGTGTCTATACAAAGAAAAAAAATGTTGGAAATGGTAAAAATGAAAGTAAATATACAATTTATTTTTCTTATTTTGATTACATTAAAAGATAATTGACTAAAGAAAAAATAATATATCATTGTATATAACATATAGGTGTTTATTGAAATCATTTTAATATTTGATTACTGAAAAAGCCTATTAAGGTTTGTTGTGACTCGACTATTATTTACTGTATTACTTACTCAAACACCAATTAACCATCCAACAAAAACGTTCCAGCATTAAAAACAAGTTCTCTTTAAAATTCTGTTTAAATTCTAAAATTTTTGTCTAAAAGGGAACTTATGGTATGAATATTTATNATTAAGGTTTGTTGTGACTCGACTATTATTTACTGTATTACTTACTCAAACACCAATTAACCATCCAACAAAAACGTTCCAGCATTAAAAACAAGTTCTCTTTAAAATTCTGTTTAAATTCTAAAATTTTTGTCTAAAAGGGAACTTATGGTATGAATATTTATGGGTGATGTTTATTGTAGTTCAATTTCCAAGAACTTATTGTTTTTACTCACTCTAATATCCCTTTTCTTTAGAGAAGAAAGAGCTTAATTGCCTAATTTGATACGTTGCAGCTTCCCTATTTGTTTATACCAGACATTTTTCCAATAGAATTCTCTCAGTTCAGTTCAGTTCAGTCGTTCAGTCGTGTCCACCTCTTTGCGATTCCATGCATTCTCTAAATTTATATCATTTGTTTATTGTTTTCCCATGCCATCTAAGTTGCATTTCTGCTTTTTGTAAAATCAGATTTTGCTTGGGTGTGTACAAGAGAGACTGAGAAAGACAGAGAGATCAGAGGAAAGAAAAGCAAAGAGAGAGGAAGTCTTTTATTACTGTGCAAAAATATTTTAAGATTTTTTTCTTCTGAGTAGAAACAGATTTGTGAAAAAAATCTCATTTTTATATACATGTTCATGCTTCATTTTTCTGTATGTATTATGCTTTGAGACAAATCAAATATTTAACTCAATTTTCATATGTTCTTGTGTTAGACTGTGGGCAAAAGAAGTCTGCCACAAAAATTTTGTGCTGCTTAGTAGATGTAAATTTGATACCACCAGAAGTGATGTAATGTGGTAGATCAGAAACGCCATTCATCTTAAGACCTCAACTGCTTCAATAGAAATCAGCAGTTCTCACACTTTCTACTCATCCCACAAGCCTCCACAGACTTTCCATAACCTACACAAATCTTCATCAAAATAGAAAAGTAGAGAGAAAGATGTTTTAACAATTCTATTTATTAAAAAAAATGAGTACTCACTGTCATAACTAAACAGTGTCTGGAGGACTACTATTTCATTGTGCTCTTTGGTTCAGTTCAGTTCAGTTCAGTTCAGTCGCTCAGTTGTGTCTGACTCTTTGAGACCCCATGAATCGCAGCACGCCAGGCCTCCCTNTGCTTCTTCCAGCCCAGCATTTCTCATGATGTACTCTGCATAGAGGTTAGATAAGCAGGGTGACAATATACAGCCTTGACGTACTCCTTTTCCTATTTGGAACCAGTCTATTGTTCCATGTGCAGTTCTAACTCTTGCTTCCTGACCTGCGTACAGGTTTCTCAAGAGGCAGGTCAGGTGGTCTGGTATTCCCATTTCTTGAAGAATTTTCCAGTTTATTGTGATGCACACAGTCAAAGGCTTTGGCATAGTCAATAAAGCAGAAATAGATGTCTTTCTGGAACTCTCTTGCTTTTTTGATGATCTAGAGGATGTTGGCAATTTGATCTCTGGTTCCTCTGCCTTTTCTAAAACCAGCTTGAACATCTGGAATTTCATGGTTCACATATTGCTGAAGCCTGGCTTGGAGAATTTTGAGCATTACTTTACTAGTGTTTGAGATGAGTGTAATTGTACAGTAGTTTGAGCATTTTTTGGCATTTCCTTTTTTGGGATTGGAATGAAAACTGAACTTTTCCAGTCCTGTGACCAATGCTGAGTTTTCCAAATTTGCTGACATTTTGAGTACAGCATATTCACAGCATCATCTTTTAGGATTTGAAATAGCTCAATTGGAATTCTATCACCTCCACTAGTTTTGTTCATAGTGATGCTTCCTAAGGCCCACTTGACTTCACATTCCAGAATGTCTGGCCCTCAGTAAGTGATCACACTATCATGATTATCTGGGTAGTGAAGATCTTTTTTGTACAGTTCTTCTGTGTATTTTTGCCACTTCTTAATATCTTATGCTTCTGTTAGGTCCATACCATTTCTGTCTTTATTGAGCCCATCTTTGCATGAAATGTTCCCTTGGTATCTCTAATTTTCTTGAAGAGATCTCTAGTCTTTCCCATTCTATTGGTTTCCTCTATTTCTTTGCATTGATCTCTGAGGAAGGCTTTCTTATATCTCCTTGCTATTCTTTGGAACTCTGCATTCAAATGAGTATATCTTTCCTTTTCTCCTTTGCTTTTTGCTTCGCTTCTTTTCATAGCTATTTGTAAGGCCCCCTCAGACAACCATTTTACTCTTTTGCATCTTTCTTTGGGGATGGTCTTGATCCTTGTCTCCTGTACAGTGTCATGAAACTTCATCCATCATTCATCAGGCACTCTGTCTATCAGATCTAGTCCCTTAAGTTTATTTCTCACTTCCACTGTATAATCATAAGGGATTTGATTTAGTTCTTACCTGAATGGTCTAGTGGTTTTCCCTACTTTCTTCAATTTAAGTCTGATTTCAGCAATAAGGAGCTCATGATCTGAGCCACAGTCATCTCCCAGTCTTGCTTTTGCTGACTGTATAGTGCGTCTCCATCTTTGGCTGCAAAAAATATAATCAATCTTATTTCAGTGTTGACCGTCTGGTGACGTCCATGTGTAATATCTTCTCTTGTGTTGTTGGAAGAGGGTGTTTGCTATGACCAGTGTGTTCTCTTGGCAAAACTCTATTAGCCTTTGCCCTGCTTCATTCTGTATTCCAAGGCCAAATTTGCCTGTTACTCCAGGTGTTTCTTGACTTCCTACTTTTGCATTCCAGTCCCTTATAATGAAAAGGATGTCTTATTTGGGTTTTCATACTAAAAGGTCTTGTAGGTCTTCATAGAACTGTTCAACGTCAGCTTCTTCAGCATTACTGGTTGGGGTATAGACTTGGATTACTGTGATATTGAATGGTTTGCCTTGGAAATGAACAGAGATCATTCTGTTGTTTTTGAGATTGCATCCAAGTACTGCATTTTGGACTCTTTTGTTGACCATGATGGCCACTCCATTTCTTCTGAGGGATTCCTGCCCACAGTAGTAGATATAATGGTCATCTGAGTTAAATTTACCCACTCCAGCCCATCTTAGTTCGCTGATCCCTAGAGTGTCCCTTTAATGTTCACTCTTGCCATCTCCTGTTTGACCACTTCCAATTCACCTTGTTTCATGGAGCTATATTTCCAGGTTCCTATTCAATAGTGCTCTTTGCAGCATTGGACCTTGCTTCTATCACCAGTCACATCCACAACTGCCTGTTGTTTTTGCTTTGGTTCTGTCCTTTCATTCTTTCTGGAGTTATTTTCCCACTGATCTCCAGTTGCATATTGGGTACCTACAGACCTGGAGAGTTCATCTTTCAGTGTCCTATCTTTTTGCCTTTTCATACTGCTCATGGGCTCTCAACACAAGAATACTGAAATGGGTTGCCATTCCCTTCTCGGCATTCCTTGCTGTAAATACAACCCTGAGAAATAGCTTGCATAAGGAGTCATTAGGGTTTCCTAGGTGACTCAGTGGTAAAGAATCTCCCTGCCAATGCAGGAGACACAGGTTCAGTCCCTGAGTCAAGAAGATCCCCTGGAGAAGGAAATGCCAACCCACTCCAGTATCTTGACTGGGAGATCTCATGGACTGTGCAGCTTGGCGGGCTACAGTCCACGGGGTCACAAGAGTCCTATGTGATTTAGTGACTAAACAACAAACAAATGGGCTACTAAGATCTGCATTATTAACATCCTTGGCAAGACATATAAGGGCGTGAGAAACTCCTGAAGGATTCTCTCTCTCATCTGTATAAGCAATTAAGAACAGTGCTGTTTGCATATTAAAAACTCTTGAGTAAACAACAGGGACCTACTGTATAGCAGGGAAATATATACATAATTGAGTCACTGTGCTAGTAACCTGAAAGTAACACATTGTAAATCAACTATGTTTTAATGAAAATAATTTAAAATAGACTCAATGAGTGTGTGTTCAGTCATGTCTGACTCTTTGTGAGCCCATGGATTGTAGCCCATCAGGCTCCTCTGTCCATGGGATTCTCCAGGTAAGAATACTAGAGTAGGTAGCCATTCCCTCCTCTAGGGGATCTTCCTGATCCAAGGATATAACTTGCATCTCCTGTGGCTTCTGCACTGGCAGCTGGATTCTTTACCACTGAGCCACCTGGGAAGCCCACTGTTTAGTATATATTCAGGTAAAAAGAATTATAGAGGAGTATGTTTATATTAACAGATATTTCTCAGAGATAAACTTGGAGAAATTTGAAATTTTGTTTCTGATCAGTAGCACTTAACTGCTTTGGGGATGGGTCATTTTAACAGAAGTTTAAACACTTTGTCAATATTTTTTTAATTAACCAAAGTATAATAATTAGAATGTACAAATGATCCTAAGTAATGTTACAATAGCTTTCTGTGAGGGAGTGAGTGGCTGTTACTACCGTTTATGCACAGCAACCTGTGTCTGGGTTTTTTTCTTTTGATTATTGTGTTTCTTAGGACTTGAGATTTTTGTACTATTTTATAAATGCCGGCACATATGTAGATACGGAAAATTATCAGGAAAAAATTAAAATTTCTGACAATAGGACAAAGACATTTCCAACAAATACTCAGAAAGAAAAAAGTTAGAGACCACTTAGGATAGATAACAGACATAGGAAAAAAATAGCAAGTATTACATAATATTGGTAAAGGAAGAATTTTGGAATGTTGTTTCAGCCATTAAATGCAAGAAAGGGATGCTATAAGGGAGATATTAATAGAAAAGACATCCAGAAGTTAAAAACTTAACTGAAAAAGTCTATTAAAATGCTTCTTAGGGTGAACTTGGTTTTTGTAAAGAAAATTAGAACAGGAAGGGAAAAGCAGTGTATTTGTGCAAACTTCAATGAAAAAACTGATAATGTTCACAATAAATAGAAATTCTGGATAGATTTCATCTCAGGAAAAAAAAAATAAAAGACTGAGGAATCGGTTGAAGGAGCTGATTTGGTAGATCAGAAGAGACTTTTATTGCAGGCTACCTTCAAACTGGGTCAACTATACTTTGCCTCCAGTCTGCTCTCTGGTTTCACTTCTTTCCTGCTATTAAATTTAAGTGGCTTCTCTTAATATGTGGTTTGTACCACTTCTATTTTGAACTGACTCATCATTAATAACACTATTTGGAAGCCTTGTACTGGAACTCAAAATCCTGAGAAGAAACATATCCAGATCGAGTCTGTCTTTNGTGGCTTCTCTTAATATGTGGTTTGTACCACTTCTATTTTGAACTGACTCATCATTAATAACACTATTTGGAAGCCTTGTACTGGAACTCAAAATCCTGAGAAGAAACATGTCCAGATCGAGTCTGTCTTCCTGGCTGAACAGGAAACAGTCCATGAGTATAATGCCGCACAGATTATTTTTTAAAGGGAACTGAGTTGGGTTTCTAAGTTTCCATTATGTAACTAAGTAAAAAACTCCATTTGCTCTTTCCATATGAACACCAGACTAAAGAACTGAACATGCAAACCATGGGGTTACATCCATGGTTCAAAGGGTTTTACTCAGGACTTGTTTTTTCAGTTTTCTTTTTAGTGCCATTCCGCTCTAATTAGCTGAGCCGTGAGTGACAATGAGCTTACTATAGTCAGTTTTTAAAAACAGCGCCATTAATCAATAGTCAAAACAATGTTTTTATGGGAGTGGGTATGCCATTGAACACCCATTTATGTGACTCAGACGGTGAAGCATCTGTATGCAATGCGAGAGACCCGGGTTCAATCCCTGGGTTGGGAAGATCCCCTGGAGAAGGAAATGGCAGCCCACTCCAGTACTCTTGCCTGGTAAATCCCATGGATGGAGGAGCCTGATAACAATCCACGGAGTTGCAAAGAGTTGGACACAACTGAGTGACTTCACTTTCACTTTCACTTTGGTAGCCCTTATGTGTGATATTTTCTTATCATATTTGTTTACTTATTTTTTGGATACAATCTTCACTCTTGATAGACTGAAGAATAAATGAAAGGCAAAATGATGAACAAAAAATGTTTTTCGTATAATGAGGCCCAGACTAAATTAATTTAAAACAGAGACTGTGTGTGCACATGCATGCGTGTGTTTTCTATGCATGCTCACAATTGCCTATGCATTTCTCATGCATCTATATCCTCTCTCACATTAGCACATTCTTAGAAGGCATACATTCACAACCTTTAGGGTACCTTGTATTATACTTCTCCCTCAGGCCACATCTGTCTAGAACAAAACTACAACAGGTTTTCTTTCACTTTCAAGAATAGAAATGGACCTCTGAGAAGCTGACAGTGAAATAACATTAAACATGAAAACTAAATGGACATACTAGAGTGAGGACTGGTATAGATTACATGACATGCAAGCCAGATAAGATGGGGATTTTGAAAGCATAAGTAAGATTTGAAACTGTGAGTAAGATTTGAAATCATGAGGATTAGGAAGAACATCCAAGGCACAAGGTCCAGCTTTGGTAAAAGCCATGGAACTCCTTAACAGTAAGGATCAGAAAATATAATCATTTGGAAATTTTTATTGCATGCTATTTTATTGTAGGATGGAACATAGAAACCCATAACTGATGGGAAATACTTTGGAATACCATAGTCCCCCAAATAATACACAGCAGTGACTATCAATATGAAAATACAGATTAAAACATTTTGATGAAAAGCTCCTCCTGGAAACCCTAGAACAGTAGCAATGACAGAAAATTTAACTTGTGTAAATGAGTAGTGATTCTTTTCTTGAATGTGGATGAATTCTTTACTACTTTAAAAAGGCTTATTCACAAAAGAATGAAACTAGACCACAGTTTTACACCATACACAACAATTAATCCCTAATGCATTAAAGTGTTGGATGTAAGACCTAACACTATAAAACTCCTAGAAGAAAACATAGGTGATAAACCACTTGACATTAGTCTCAGTGATGAAGTTTTGAATCTGGCTCCAAAAGCAAAGGTAACAAAAACAAAAATAAACAAGGTAGACTACATCAAACTAAAAAGCTTCTATGCAGCAAACAGAACTATCAACAAAATGAAACAAATGAAAAGACAATTTACTGAGTGGGAAAAACATTTGCGAGTTATGTATCTGTTATATATCCAAAATATATAAAGAACTCATACAACTGAAAAACAAAGCAAACATCTGATGAAAAATGGGCTGAGGATCTGAAGAGACATTTTTCTAAAGAAGACATATGGGTGACCAACAGACACATGTAAGTATGTTCACCATCACTAATTAATAGAGAAATGCATATAAAAACCACAATGAAATATCTCATACCTGTTAGAAAGGCTATTATCAAAAGATAATAACAAATATTAGCAAGGATGTTGGAAAAGGGGACACTTGTGCACTGTTGGCGGGAATGTAAATTGATGCAACCACTATGGAAAACAGTATGGAGATTCCTCAAAATATTAAAAATAGAATTATCATAAGTGAAAGTGAAGTCACTCAGTCGTGTCTGACTCTTTGTGACCCATGGACTGTAGCCCACTAAGCTACTGCATCCATGTGATTCTCCAGGCAAGAATACTGGAGTGGGTTGCCATTTCCTTCTCCAGGGGATCTTCCTGACCCAGGGATTGAACCCAGGTCTCCCACATTGCAGGCAGACACTTCAACCTCTGGACCATCAGGGAAGCCCTTAAATCAAAGATTTCAAGGGAGGAAAGGAAGCCAGGATGAAAGAAGAAGGGAGAGGAGGGGGGAAAAGGTGGGCAAAAGGGGTGGCCTTACAGACATCTTCTGTCACCTACAGACACCCAGGCGTTATGGGACTTTTCCCTGGGCCTCCAGAGAAGGGAGGACTGGAACTCGGCCCTACCAGAAATCAGACCAGACCAGAACATGAATTCGAGTTCTCTGCCAAGAAGAGGTGATCAGTCTCCAATCCTCAGCTCAGGCTGAGGGCCTTTTGACCAGATTCCTGAGTCCAGGACCGGGGGGACTAGAAAAACAGGGAAGGATAGGAAGTGTTAAGGAAAGGAAAGAGAGAGGGAAGGAGAGAGAGGTCAATAAAGTCTCTTGCTCCTTACCGGCTCAGCAATTCCACTTCTGGATATTTATCTGAAGAAAACTAAAACACTAATTTAAAAATATATATGCACACCTCTATTCATTGCAGTATTATTTATAATAACCAAGATAAAGAAAGAACCAAAGTGTCCATCAATGGATGGATGAAGAACTTGTCCTATATACCTACATCTGTATATATCTCATATATTCACATATATATGAAAAGCCATAGAAAGAATGAAATCATGCCATTTACAACAGCATGGGTGTAACTTGGGGGTATTATACTAAGTGGAATAAGTCAGACAGAGAAAGACAAACACTGGATGGATAATCTCACTTATATATGGAATCTAAAATAACAAATCAAAACAAAATCAAAATCACAAATACAGAGAACAAAATCAGGGACTTTGGATGATGCTATCAGTGAGCACAGATTCAAGGAGTGTCATGCAAAGATCTGGTTGATTTATTGACTCACTCATTTAGTGTTTATAGGATTAAGAGCTACTTGGATACATCAGGGTGATTCCTGTATGCTCTGGATGGCCACACTGCCATGACATGTGCTCTCCTAGAAGGAGCTTGGGGTATTTTTCTGTGGAAGCAGTGACAGACTTTTTTTTCTCCCTTGGGCTCCAAAATCACCGCAGGCAGTGGCAGTAGCCATGAAATTAAAAGACACTTGCTGTTTGGAAGAAAAAGCTATGACAAACCTAGATAGCATATTAAAAAATAGTGATATCATTTTCCCAACAAAGGTCCATATAGTCAAAACTATGGTTTTTTCAGTAGTCATGTATGGATGTGACAGTTGGACCATAAAAAATGTTGAGTGCTGAAGAATTGATGCTTTCACACTGTGGTGCTGGAGAAGACTCTTGAGAGTCCCTTGGACAGCAAGGAGATCCAACCAGCCCATCCTAAGGGAAATCAGTACTGAATATTCATTAGAAGGACTGACGCTGAAGCTCTAGTACTTTGACTACCTGATGCAAAGAAACGACTCATGGAAAAGCCCCTGATGCTGGGAAAGATTGTGGGCAGGAGGAGAAGGGGGTGACAAAAGATGGGATGGTTAGATGGCATCACATATTCAATGGACATGAGTCTGAGCAAGCTGGGAGACAGTGAAGAACAGGTAAGCCTGCTGTGCTTCAGTTCATGGGATCACAAAGAGTTGGAACACAAGTTAGCAACTGAACAAGTGGGTGGATGGAGGTTGTATTGTCAGTTGTATTCACCACCATAATTGCTTTGTAATTGATAATATCTCAGTTCACCAAAAATTATTGAGTAACTATTGTGTTCTAGGCATATTCTAGAGGCTGCTGCTGCTGCTGCTAAGTTGCTTCAGTTGTGTCCAACTCTGTGCGATCCCACAGATGGCAGCCCATTGGGCTCCACCATCCCTGGGATTCTCCAGGCAAGAACACTGGAGTGGGTTATTCTAGAGGCTAGCAATGATAAATCAGAGATAGGAAAGGCAATAGAAATCTACCACTAATAAAAACAATAAATTTATCCATTCAAGAATGGAAGTTCAGGCAAACTACAGAAGTAGTGAAATTGTTATTTTGCTGTGGATAGGGTAGAGAGAGGAGCAGCCAGTCTTCCCAGAGGGGAGAGTGGTGAGCACTCTGCACCTGGGAGCCCATCAAGGGAAGGAAGGGAAGACTCCAGGCAGTGAAGCAGCAAGTATGAAGTGGTAAAACAGCATGTGATGTGCTGGAAAGTAGTTCAGAGTTAGCAAAATGTGTTGGTATGTTTGGGATGAGAGCAGGGCTGATAACTGGAAAGGAAGAAGATGAGGGTGAGATTAAGTAAGGAGTGTGCTTGGAGGACCTAGCATGATGGGCCAAAGGGCTCAAGCTTTGTTCTCTAGTCTGAGTGGTGGGAAATTATTGCAATATTTCAGCAGAATAGTGGGTGGTCACACTAGAGGTTAGCATATCTCTGAGGCAGATTGGATCTACTTGTCAAAATACTAGCAACAGGAAGGTAGATTGGTAGGTGAAGACACTGGTCTTAAAATTAGGAGTGGAAAACTACAGCCCTTGGGCCCAAACTGACTTACTATCTTTTCTCTTTTGTAGTGTAAACACATAGATAAACCCTCAATTTTCCTCTTGGCCCATGAAGCCTAGGGTGTTTAATTTCTGGTTCTTTACAGAAAAAGCTAGCCAGGTACAGATATACATGGGAAATAATGAGGAGAGTATAAAAGGACAGGAGGAAACAAACCAGATGATCAGGCCTATCCTGGTATGAATCCCTGTAGGAGGATGTGAATTTCCTGACTATGCATGGATGTGGAAAACATAGGGGTGTAACAAACATGTTTTTGCCATGCAGACAAAGCAGTAAGTTGTCTAAATCATTTTTATCTGTAGTAATCATTTGTAATATCATAAAGCACAACTTAAGATCATTAATATGCTTTTTCAAAGGATTTTATATCACCATATCAAATTAAAGCAGGTAAATAGAACTCCTTTATATGTATTGGCATTTTTTGTTTTTATTTTACACACCATCCTGTAGCTAAGGGCATAAGTTTTCATTTTTTTTAATGCTATTTAAAAAAAATACAAGTATAGTGCTGATGGTTTTTTAAAAAATCTGACAGGAGAAAAAGACACACAATAAAAAGTGAGTTTCCATTCACTTTAGTTTTCTAGCTTCTCAATTTGACAGTCCACTCAAGAGGTCATTTATTTTACCAGTTCATTATACTTCACATCCACACATAAGTAACATGTATATGTATATAGCACCATTTTCTTTTACTCACACAGCAATGCACTTTACAAACTGCACTGTATCTTCCTTTTGCTAGTTAATATAACTTGGAGTTGAT
>SJYW01045646.1:55566-69551 GCA_006410735.1 Raphicerus campestris | reverse complement strand
AAAAAATCTGACAGGAGAAAAAGACACACAATAAAAAGTGAGTTTCCATTCACTTTAGTTTCCTAGCTTCTCAATTTGACAGTCCACTCAAGAGGTTATTTATTTTACCAGTTCATTATACTTCACATCCACACATAAGTAACATGTATATGTATATAGCGCCATTTTCTTTTACTCACACAGCAATGCACTTTACAAACTGCACTGTATCTTACTTTTGCTAGTTAATATAACTTGGAGTTGATTTCATATCAATTTCTATAGCTTTCCCTTATTAATAGCTCCATAGTATTCCAACACAAGGATGCTATAACAAGTAACTGTGTACAAACATCTCTATGCATGCATGACAGGGTTTCTATAAGAAAAATTTCTAGGAGTAGAATTTCAGTGCAGTGGATATTTGCATATTTAACTGATGAATATTGCTAAATTGACTTTCAAAAGTTTCAATAATTTATACTATCCCAACTATATATCATAATGTATGTTTTATCTTTTTCTCAAAACAAGGTAATAGCTAAATATCAATAATCTCATATATATAGATGACACCACCCTTATGGCAGAAAGTGAAGAGGAATTAAAAAGCCTCTTGATGAAAGTGAAAGAGGAGAGTGGAAAAGTTGGCTTAAAGCTCAACATTCAGAAAACGAAGATCATGGCATCCGGTCCCATCACTTCATGGGAAATAGATGGGGAAACAGTGGAAACAGTATCAGACTTTATTTTTGGGGGGCTCCAAAATCACTGCAGATGGTGATTGCAGCCATGAAATTAAAAGATGCTTACTCTTTGTAAGGAAAGTCATGACCAACCTAGATAGTACATTAAAAAGCAGAGATATTACTTTGCCAACAAAGGTCCATCTAGTCAAGGCTATGATTTTTCCAGTGGTCATGTATGGATGTGAGAGCTGGACTGTGAAGAAAGCTGAGCACCGAAGAATTGATGCTTTTGAACTGTGGTGTTGGAGAAGACTCTTGAGAGTCCCTTGGACTGCAAGGAGATTCAACGAGTCCATCCTAAAGGAGACCAGTCCTGGGTGTTTATTGGAAGGACTGATGGTGAGGCTGAAACTCCAATACTCTGGCCACCTCATGCGAAGAGTTGACTCATTGGAAAAGACTCTGATGCTGGGAGGGTTTGGGGGCAGGAGGAGAAGAGGATGACAGAGGATGAGATGGCTGGATGGCATCACTGACTTGACGGACATGAATTTGGGTGAATTCTGGGAGTTGGTGATGGACAGGGAGGGCTGGTGTGCTGCAGTTCATGGGGTTGCAAAGAGTCAGACACGACTGAGTGACTGAACTGAACTGAAACTTGTAAATCTTTTCCAGACTGATAGATTTAAAAATGAGGCATTCCATTATACTATTTAAGTACATTTCTCATATAATCATGAACTTGAACATCTTTTCATGTTTTTAAAGGTCATTTCCTTTTCTTTGAATTGTCTGATCATATTCTTGGCTTATTGTTCTATTGGGTTCATGTTCTATTTTAAAAATAAAATAATTCTTGAAAGTACTTTTTCAAGGAAAGAAATCCTAGTCAAACCAAGTTTCACAAATGGAAAAAAGAAAGCCTTACAGTTCAAAGATTTCAATTACTTTACCAGAAAATAAGAATTGTCCCACTTAGCTCCCTTTTACACAACATCCTGTGAGTCACACAAATCTATTTGATCTATAATCAATATCTTTTGTGACCTTACTTCCATATTGAATAATGTCATTGACTCAAGGTGTAAATGAACAAGTTCAGAGATGCAGCTCCAGGGTAAAGAAAAAATAAAGTAAATCTTTTTAATGTAACTAAGCCAATCCCAAGAAGACTGGAATAGTAATCAGAAGAGAAGAAAAAAATAGCCAATTCATGCAGAACATCTCAAAGTTATGCAAAAACTACATTTGAAAGGAGAATGAGATTCGGAATAAAATACACATTTTGAGTAAATTTTAGAGTCGTATCTCATATTATGTTAGAAAAAGATGCTTACCAAATAAAATGCTGTTGCTTTGGCTCAAAAAACCTGTTTTAAATGAAAGAGAGGCTTAATGATCAGACTGTTTGTCTTGTGTTCTTGTGTTCTCTGCCCATGTATAAAATGTCATGAGGTTTAGCACATAGGCTAATATCCAAAGTAAAGTTTCTCAGAGGCGTGAGTCTGAGCTCAGTACCCCTGTGCTTCTGTCAGTAAGTTGTTGAAAACCTATACGTGTATGCCCATAGACACAGAACCAGTAATGGACACACAAGAACGCAAGGGCATTGAACTAACTGCTCTAGATTCTGTGCTTTTATGAAAAGGACACTTAAGGAAAGCGGAATCCAAGCTCTGACATATGTCCTCTCAGGGCAGTTAGTCACAGTCTTCAGAAACTACCTTCTCAGGTATTTCTTTTGAGGGATCATGGATGTCAAACACATGTTATTACTCAAGGAGCATTGCTATAAATCAAGATAAAGCATTGCCAAGAATTTCCTACTTTTATCAGTGGTATTTAACTAGCAATCCTTAAAAATGAAAATAAAACTGGAAACAGGCTAGGGGCATATTTATTGTGACTTTCTCTAAGGCAGTCTTTGCTGTGGACTCCTTTTGATGTGTAGACTTAAGAACAGGACTGGCTATTCTGGTATTTCTCCCATGATAGAACATTTGTTATCACTAACTACATATGGAGTATTTATTGGATTTTAAAATAAATTCCAATATACATTTTAAAGTAAAAAACATATCTGTTGAGACTCCTTTAATGGTTTATATATGATGCTCATGTAAAATTTGGCTTCAACCCACTGTTTGGTTTCCTGAGCTTAATCACTGTATGTTGAATCTAAGAAGCTAAACTTTCCCTTGGAAAATTGCTATTCCAAATGGCCCGGTGCTACATGTGTGGCCTTTGGAACATTTCTGGATCAGCTGTAGACAGTGATGAAATTGTATCAAATTATATTTAAATTTCTAAATAAGAGATCTATATTAGTTTATACATACATTTATACAACAGTTTCCTTTTATGATCTCCTATTTCTTTTTTCTTCATACTTCATCATCCTCTGACCTGTTAGTCTTGATCAAGGTTGTCCCCTAACACTCTACTGCATATCTCTTGTCTTCCCCACATACCTTCATACATCATTTTGCCTCATCTTTGCTCTTTTGAGTGACCAGGAACTTCTGAACATTATTGGAACAGTACCCTGAGGTAACTAAAGGGAGTGGTATAATAATTACCCTTTTAAGAAGACATGATATTAAAGATTTTTATATTGTATGAGAACAATATCATGTTCTGATATTGTTCTGCTTTGATATTTTCTGGAGTAATTTTTTATTGAATGAAAAATTATTTAAATTCTATAATGTTTATAATTTTTGAAAGTTTTACACACATGATTTCATCTAATCCCTTAATATGGATTTTCTAGAGTAATTTAAATGGGTTTCTTAAAATGTTCAATTAAAAGTGATTAAAAGAAAATCTTGTATCAAAGAAAAATCATCTTGGACTTCCCTGGTGGGCCAATGGTTAAGAACCTGCCAGTGCAACGGACACAGGTTTGATCCCTGGTCCAGGAAAAGTCCACATTCCTCAGGGCAAGTGAGCCTGCATGTTGCAACTACTAAGCTTGCCATGCACTATATATAGCCTGAGAGCCACAACTACTGAGCTCATGTGCTACAACTACTGAAACATACACAGTCTAGGGCCTGTGCTCAGCAATAAGAGAAGCTACCACCCTGAGAAGCCTACGAATCACAATTAAGGAGTAGCACCTGCTCACCACAACTAGAAAAAGCTGGAGCGCAGCATCAACAAAGACCCAGCACAGTCATAAACAGTAAATAAATAAATCACCCGTCTTGCTACCTCCTCCATTTCATTTGCTCCCTGTGATTATTTCATATCTGTTAAAGCCTGATCTGTCACTCTTCTGCTTTAGACCTTTCTTTCTGTGGTTCCCATTGCTTTTAGGAAAAAGCTCAAGGCTTCCAAGTTTCCCTACAGTCTGGCATTTCTCTTTACCACTTCCTCATTCTTCCCAGCCCCAGAGAGAAGTAAAGGAGTTATAGTTAAGAGCTTGGACTCTGGAGATAGAACATTTGCCCATCGTACCTTGGCCTTCCTGTTACATCTCTGTGACCTTGAGCAAGTAATTTAACCTTTCTGTACTTCAGTTTTCTCATTTGCCCTTTGAGATAATAACTGAACCTACTTCATAAGATTGTTTTGAGGATTAAGTGAAGTAACATATGAAGGGAACTTAAGGTCTGATGTACAGTAAATATTAAGTAATTATTTGTTGATGTAATTTTTATTTAAATTATTTTAAGATGCTATACCCTCTGCTTCCAGATTTCTGTACCATTTTTCCTTTTTCCTAGAAATTTCTCTCTTTCTTATAATTATTTGTATAATTTCCACTTTTCCTTTTTATTAGTCTGAGTTCACAAGAGAAACAGAACTGATATATATATATTGATTGGCTCACCTGATTATGGAGGCTGGCAAGTCCCAAGATCTGTAGGGTGAGTCAGCAAACTGGAGGCCCAGAAACACTGATTAACAAGTTTAATTCCAGTCTGGTTTTTAGAGGCCTAAAAACCAGGAGCACTATTAGCTCTATTTCTAGATTTTATTTTTCACCATTGAGAATGGGTATAGTCTACAGTATGAAAATTCAGTCAGTTCAGTTACTCAGTCATGTCCAACTCTTTGTGACCCCATGAATTGCAGCACGCCAGGCCTCCCTGTCCATCACCAACTCCCAGAGTTCACTCAGACTCACGTCTATTGAGTCAGTGATGCCATCCAGCCATCTCATCCTCTGTTGCCCCCTTTTCCTCCTGCCCCCAGTCTCTCCCAGCATCAGAGTCTTTTCCAATGAGTCAACTCTTCGCATGAGGTGGCCAAAGTACTGGAGTTTCAGCTTTAGCATCATTCCCTCCAAAGAAATCCCAGGGCTGATCTCCTTCAGAATGGACTGGCTGGATCACCAAAAATTATGGTACAATTATTTTAAAATTTTTGATCACAAAGGTATCATGAATTGCTCCAAATTTGATTTCCAAAAACCTTATTTTCTATTTTAAAGATGAAAGAAACGAACGGCTGGACAGGTTAGGTGAGTTGTTCAAGGCCATAATACTTCTAGTAAAGATGATACCAGGACATAGCTAGGTTTCCATGACATACGCCATGGTTATTTCTTTACCTTGCCTTTGTATGGAAAGTTGACCAGCTTATGCCAGGTCAAATTAGTGGCTATGGTCAATAACTTTTTCTTCTAGTGTTCCCAAAGTTCAGAATAGTCAGAATCAACAAGAAGGCTGTTTAAAACACAGATTTCTGGATCCTCCTCACTCCCCACAGAGTTTCTGATTCCGTAGGTCTAGGATGGAACCTGCGAATTTTTAAGTTCCCAGGTAATGCTGACGCTTCCGGTTGGAGACTATTTTCACTTCAGTACTTGAACCAGTTTCACTGGGCAATCTGTCTTGGTGAGGCTGGTGGAAGAACACAGATTGGACCTGTTGTGTTTTTACTAACTTCTGCCACCGGCCTAAGCATGCATGTGGCACTATTTTCTCTGTGATTGCACCCTTGATGCCCTTCAGCTTTCAGCTATTTAATTTTTAAAAACCTTTTGAAAGTAACAAAAAAAATCAGTTTCTGGAATAGAACTTTCAATAAGGGACTGGGCAAGAACTACTGCTATTAATCTCATGACATAAGATGAGTCAAAGAAAAACAGTTAAGATTTTGTTATGCAAAGTTTGCAAGTTACATTGTTCTACTAAGTGAAGTTAAGATTGTTTATGTTAGTAGATATCACATGTCCTATTTCTGAGAATTTCTCCACCAGCAATAAGGTAATCCTGTACCCATATTTGTTTCTACAACCTGATTTTTCTCTCTGCTCACTCCTGAAAGGGGAATGGGTGGATGCCTGACTAAGAGGGCTGATCAGATTCCTGCTCCTGAGACTTTGAAACAGAGGTATTTGCTAGATTCGCTTAGCTCTAGAAACTGAAGGACATTTATATGCAGGAGCAGGGGGGGTCGGTTACTTACCTTCATGTGCAAAGTGAGGGAGAAAAAGTGGCCCACACATAGGGTCAGAGAATAGGTGGATTCTCGCTGCTTTTGCAATTGCAGGTTCCACTTCTAAGGAGGTTTGACTGAAAATTTGTAAGATGTTCTTGATTCTGAGACTCTCTCATTTTTGAACTGGTTTTTGGTTTTCCCCTCTAAAATAACTTTAGAGTTTGTTGCAGGAAGGGCCACAGAGTGGGCTCTCAACACTTGGAAAAAAATTGAGGAAACACATGTATTGACAAAGCAAGGAACTTTGTTGGTTAGGGGAGAGAGCAACAGTGAGGAAACCAAAAGTGCTCTGCCATATCACTCAGAATCTCAGGTTTAATGGTGATGGGATTAGTTTCTGGGTTGGCTCTGGCCAACCATTCTGACTCAGGGTCCTTCCTGGTAGCACATATATTTCTCAGTCAAGATGGATTCCAGTGAGGAGGATTCTGGGAGGTTGGTAGTCCATACAGACTGGTGTCTCCTTTTGACCTTTCCCAAATTCTTCTGGTTGGTGATGGCTTGTTGGTTCCGTGTTCTTTACTGGACCCTCCTGTCGTAAAATAACACATGCAAGTGGTTACTATGATGTCTGGCTGAGGTGGGTGATTTCAGTCAGTGTTTCCCTAACAAGCCTGCTACAGACATACTCTTCCTAGAGCACCACCTTTCCTCAGGGACAGTGTTGTAATTGGCAAGGAATGGAGAATTAGCTGTGCCACCTATGGGAAGAAGTAGTTGCATGATTTCAGGGACATTACTCTCCTACCTCAAATCTGTCACTTGTAAATAGAGGAGAGTTAATTTAGATTATTTTTTAAAGAGCTCTTCCAGCTCTATTGTTGTTATTTAGTTGCTCAAGTCATGTTTGAATCTTTGTGACTCCATGGACTGTAGTTTGCCAGGCTCGTCTGTCCATGGGATTTCCCAGGTGAGAATACTAGAGTAGATTGCCACTTGGAAAACCAAGAAAATGGAGGTTTCTCATTCTTGGTCTGAAATTTTAAATGGGAGCCTCATAACCATGGGGCTGTTTGGGTGGGGGCAGCAGAGTTCCCGTGATGGACCCTAAAGAGAGAACCAAGCTAAGAGGAAGAGTCAACAATTGTGGCTTGAACAATTACCCCTAAAAATAGAAAGCTTGGTTGTTCCAAATTTCTTTATTAAGGTTTCACACAGGGTTTTCAGTGAGGTATATATTAGAATCACATGGGAACCAAAACACAGACTCAAAGCCAAAACACAACTAATGCTCTGGTCTCACTCTTGACCAATTAAATAATAAATTCTGTAGTCTGAAGAGGGAGGCAGGCAGCTGGCATTTGTGGGTGTTAAAGCTCTCCAAGTAATTACAGTCATAGATTGGAAACCACTGTGCATTTGTATTTGTTTATAATGAGTATGATTAACTTTGAAAGGTCACAGCTGAGTATAAGCAAGGTAAGCAATGAGGGCATGTAGGTAAAAACTGAGCTGCAAACTTAGAAAATATAAAACTTAAAAAAAACTAAAGAGCCATAAAATTTCCCTCTTTCAAAAACTTTTTTTTAATGATTATATGGTTTATATGTTTAAAGATTTCATAAGACTATCAAGGTATATAGATAGCAAAATATCTGACTTTGAAAATCCTGGATATAGACAATGTAAATTTCCTTCATATATATTTTTTAAAAGTAAGTAAATGTAATATATTTTTAAGAAGGCTTCTAGTAAAATAGTTTGAATAAAAAGAGGAAGCTTTGGATCTAAGATAAGACTTTTCTGTGTTAAAAATAAAAAAGAGATAGCCTTGATCTTAGCATGTTAACAAAGTAAGCATTATTTGCATGGAACTGAGTTTGTGTGGAACTGAGTCAATTTACTTTCAGGTTTCATTGGAGAAGACAGGGGCCCAAGAGAGATTTCTATAGTCCATGGTTTATGCTCATCTTTCATTTACATTACTCAGCTTCTCTTTGGTTTCTTCATCTTTTCATTCTTACTCTTATTCTATATCCTCTTTACTTATCAGATTCTCCATATTGTACTGTCTTTCAGGTGCTTAAAACTTCTCTACTGACTTGAAGGGTGGATATTCAATCCTTCCTTTATTGACCTACTATATATGTTGGGCATTGGGAGTACATCAAGAATTTCCCTGCCCTCATGGAATTAACATTTTAGTGAAAGAAAAAGACAATTGACAGAAAAGCAAGTAAATAAGAATTACATAGGATGCATATTAAGAAGCACACTAATAGGTGGATATGATGGGGGAGGAAATGAGATTCTTCATTGCTGATTCACAAGTTGGCTGCAATTAGAATCACCTGTAGAGGTCTGGTTTGTTTTAATTCTGCTGCCATGGTCCTACTCAGAATAATTCTTAGTAGTGGGACCCCATCAGCTGAAGTTTTTATAAGCTTCCTAAGTAATTTTGATATATGGTAAGGATTGAGAACTACTATTTTAGAGGAAGACCTCTTGAAGAAGATGTTTGAGCTGAGACCTGAAGGAAGAAGTCAGCCTGCTGGAGTGGAGAAGAGATTGCTTCAGAAAGAAAAGAGCAGTTGCAAAGACCTGAGGAGGGAGAGACTTTGGCATGTCCCAGGAAGAGAATAGAGTGTCACAGAGCTGGAGCACAGTAAGAGAGAGAGAGAGAATGGGTGTGTGTAGAAGCAGGTAGACAGCAGTTCATGCTATAGTTGGAATTTTATATATTTTATATGTTTGACATTTAAATGAAATGAGATCACTGGAGAATTTTAATCAGGTGCGTGACATGATCTTAATATTTTCTAAAAGAACACCCTGGCTGTTATATGGAAGATGGATTTTTAAGGGGCAATTGTTCCAGAGGAAAAACCAGGTAAGGAGACTATGACTTCAGCCCAATAAAGAAGATGGTCTCTTGGATAGTGTGGTGGCAATGGAGTGGACAGAGTGCATGAACATGGAGAATATTTTAGAAGAGGAACAGGTGGGACTTGCTATGCATCTATTATCCATTCCCTAAGAAAGAAAATCTGAGCAGTGAGTCACTTAGTTGACAAACCCACTCCATTTCCATTGCGGAATATCATGCCATCTTATAGGCTACTAGTTTTCCTTGTGTCCATTAATGGATGGTTGTCTTAGTATTTGGAGCTCTAATGAGTCATGGCCTGTGGCTTATATGGGACAAACCAAGTTAATTCATACAGAATGAAGAGCTTTATTTTGAGAGGAGTTACAGGTATGATAGTTACTCAGTCTTTCTTAGATTCCCCATTAATGATAATTTTTTTTAACAGATTTGTCATTAGTGAATGACATAATGATCAAATGTATAAATTATGAAAATGGTGAATTTCTCAAAGGTATGTGTAAATGTGTTTTAACGTAGGTAAGACATGCATGTTTTCAAGGCCAAGACTTTTTTAAATGAGTTTCTATTCTGCTGGCCTCAGGCTGGCCAGCTAAACTGATTTTGTCTTTAAAAAAAAAAAAAAAAAAAAAAAATATATATATATATATATATATATATAGTAGGTTGGTTAGAAAGGTGGAAGAAACTGTTGTGATTTTTGTTAGACTGTCATAAATCAAGTTTTAGAAAAACAACTAGGAATATATATTTTCTTATGGAGCTTGTCATGCACAAAAATTTGCAGAGTTTAAAGAAACACTGTAAATGAGAATATCTCTATAAAATTGTTGTAAACATTTCTCAAATTTCTAATGAAAAAGTAACACCTGGAAAAAGTACTTTAATGTTTTCAATGAAAATTCACTAAATGTTTACCTTAAGTTCCCCAAACTTTAAGTATTCAGACTTTGCATTTATTATTTATACATGTTGAATGTAAAGTCTGTTATGTTTGCCTGTGACCAAATGAGCAAAACATACATTTTGAGACCAAACATATCCAATATCTTGATTCATTGACCTGTAAAGTAAGGACTTGATTTTGCTTCTATAAAAAGGAAAAGGGAAAACTTGTGCGCCAGAACAAAAATAGTCTCTTAATGTTCCCCTTTCCTCATGGATTTCTCAATTCTCTGTAATGAATACCTCCCATGAGTCCTTAAAAAGGATTTTTGTTAGGCAGAGAAACTTTCCAACAGCTTTCTTGCTTGCCAAAATTATTAAGACCTCCTGACATGCTGTATTAGCCCAACAATAACAAACTCTACCTCTAAAATTTCAGCTGCATGTAGAAAAGCAACTTAAATCATATGTACATTTTGCCACTGTATTTTAACCTGAATTCTGAATTCCTTTCTTTTCTAAAGATTTATTACTTGAATAACTATACTAGATACTGTATTGAAAAGGAATATTAAGTAGTTAACAAAAAACTATGCAGGAATTCCCTTCTAGGCTGAGCCACTAATCTTTAAGATAATTATGCTAGTGAATAGGAACGTTGGTTGGATGTGAAAAGTTATGAAAGCTCAGATGCTTTGAAAAAATTTTGATACAGTGAAGAATCTAAGCTACTCCGTTTTGTGAACAGAAAAACTCCATTTTGTAAAAATTCCCGGGAAAGAGCTTCTCTGAAATCCCTTAACCCCACCTTACCACCCACGGACCAATCAGAACCCGTGGCCAGCCCAGCAAATGAAAATCAATCAGAACTCAACACCTAACCCTTCCACAGAAGATAACCAGTTAGATGTCTCTCAACCCGGAAACTCCCGTTTTTAAATTTTTTTTGCACGAGAACACCCTATATAAGCAATGTAACCCAGAGCTCGGGGCTCCTCCCTATAGCCGCTGTGGTCAGTATCAGTGGGAGCCCCAGCTCGAGCTTGGTAATAAAAACTTTCTTGCTTTTGTTTCGGATATCGGCTCCCTGGTGGTGACTGGGAGATTTCATGACTTGGGCATAACAGTAGAGAAATCAACAGCATTGACCCTAGGACTATTTCCTTTCTATCCTCTCTCCTTCAGACTTCTTTCCATGTCTCCAAATGAACGTCTTATAGTTCTTTTGTTCCAAGCTGCATCTTTCATTTTCTTTTTGTTTGCTCCTGTACCAAATATGTAATTCTTACCAAGTTCTCAAAGCATCATTTTTCTCTTTCACAAACTTCCTGAAATCTCAGCACCCCCAGAGAAGACCTGGAAATGAATTAGTAAGCATTTTCTTTCTCATTTAATTCCCCTGGATGTGGCCCACATACCGTGTGAATAAGATGCACAGCCTAGCACAATCCTAGGTTGTTCTACTCAGATAAGATATCTGAATGTGTGATACTCAGAAACCACAGAACCAGTGACTTTAGCATCTTGGGAAATGCTTTTTCAGGTGGCAGCTAACCTTCAAGTTTTTCTCTTCCAAAATGACCCAGAAGGAAAGAGCAACACAAGAGTGTAAAAAAGTAGAAAAGAAGGATTCCCTCACTCCCAAAATAAGCCATTCCCAAATAACAATTATTTGCACCCAACGCTTTGCTGATAATTCAATTGAAGGATATACAGAAACAAAAACAATTAGAGATATGGACATATAGACTCTAAGGCCTATAAGGAAAAGACCTAATATTAAGGATTTGATATAAGGAAACAAATTCTGGAATAGATCTTGGTGGATCTGTGAATCAAGACCAGTGCAGAATATAATAGAGGATTAGGAAGTCACATCCAAACAACAAAAAAGGAAGGAGAACCTGCATTGAACCAAGAAAAATAGATTAGTTTCTCTTTCACATTAGTTTCCTATTGCTGGTATAAAAATGATTACACATCTAGTGACTTAATACAAATTTATCCTACAGTTCTGGAGGTTAGAAGTCAGAAATGGGTCTTCCTTGGCTAAAATCAAGTATTGGAAGGAATGTAGGGCTCCATTCTCCAGACTAGAAAAAAATCTGTTCTTAACTTTTCTACCTTTTAGAGGTTTTTAGGGACTGCCATCCTTCATTTTACTCCATAGTTTTCATAGTGATTGCAGTATCTGGTAAGAGGGGGCTATGCCAGTGCCTGTCCTGGAATTATTGGAGAACAAGAGTGAATGGAAGTGGTTGTAGAGATTATCAAAGGAGTTTGTTACTGCTAAGTCACTTCATTCGTGTCCGACTCTGTGCAACCCCATAGATGGCAGCCCACCAGGCTCCCCCATCCTTAGGATCCTCCAGGCAAGAACACTGGGGTGGGATTCCATTTCCTTCTCCAATGCATGAAAGTGAAAGGTGAAAGTGAAGTCGCTCAATCGTGTCCGACTCTTCGCGACCCTATGGACTGCAGCCGACCAGGCTCCTTTGTCCATGGGATTTTCCAGACAAGAGTACTGGAGTGGAGTGCCATCACCTTCTCAAAGGAGTTGAAGCACTTGCAAATTAAGCATTCTGGGTTTTCACAGAAATACTTGCAAGTCATTCAGCAGACCATGGGTATTATTGTGGAAAATGCAATCTGAGTTGATATTGCAATCTTTGGGTCTTGGTAAAACTTGGGTTACATATAAGCCATTCCTGAGTTTTGAGTTCAGACATTCTTGGCTAATCTTTTTTTTTTTTTTTAATATCTAAATTCTATGATCCAATTATAAATTGCTAAAGATAATTACTTCTACCAGATAAATCTCAGTTGAATTTTCTGGTACACTTTGGTAGAAAGTTGAGCAATCTCAACACACAGAACCCCTCACAGAAAGAGTCTAGCAATTATTTTTGTTTGGGTGAATTACACATGGCCTGAATGACTCAAAAGTGTTATGACATAAGAGCCACAATTGTTCCAGTTTGCCAACATAGAAAAAAAAATTCCATACTTGATTTGCTGTTGTGTAATTTCAAATTTATGCATGTATTCAGTTTAGGATATTGTTTCTTTCCATAAAACTGTCTAATTTTCATTTTAAAACAGATTTATTGCAATAAGGAACTGTACATATTTAACATGTACATTTGAGCTTGAACATATGCAAACACCTGTGATATCATCGTGACACGGTAAAAAGGCATACCTAACACCTAGATAGCATATTAAAAAGCAGAGCTATTACTTTGCCAACAAAGGTCCATCTAGTCAAGGCTATGTTTTTTTCAGTGGTCATGTATGGATATGAGAGTTAAGCTGTGTCGAAGAATTGATGCTTTTGAACTGTGGTGTTGGAGAAGACTCTTGAGAGTCCCTTGGACTGCAAGGAGATCCAACCAGTCCATCCTAAAGGAGATCAGTCCTCGGTGTTCATTGGAAGAACTGATGCTGAGGCTGAAACTCCAATACTTTGGCCACCTCATGTGAAGAACTGACTCATTGGAAAAGACCCTGATGCTGGGAGGGATTGGGGGCAGGAGGAGAAAGGGACAACAGAGGATGAGATGGCTGGATGGCATCACCAACTCAATGGACATGAGTTTGGGTAAACTCCAGGGTTTGGTGATGGACAGGGAGGCCTGGCATGCTGCGATTCATGGAGTCACAAATAGTTAGACATGACTGAGTGACTGAACTGAACTGAATACCTCACAAAGTTTCCTTGTGTCCTCTGTTTTTTTCTTTTTTAAAAAAATTTATTTATTTTCAATTGGAGGATAATTGCCTTACAATACTGTGTTGGTTTCTGCCATACATCAACACAAATCTGCCATAGGTATACATAAGTCCCCTCCCTCTGAACCTCCTTCTCATTTCTCACCTCATCCCACCCCTCGGGGTTGTCACTGAGCCCATATTTGAACTCCCTGCATCATATAGCAAATTCCCACTGGCTATTTATGTTACTTATGGTAATGTATATATTTCAATGCTACTCTCTCAATTTGTCCCACTCTCTCCTTTCCCCCACTGTGTCCACAAATCTGTTCTCTATAGGTAATCTCCATTGCTTCCCTGAAAGTAAGTTCATCAGTACCATCTTTCTAGATTCCACATATATGCATTAATATATGATACTTTTTTTTCTCTTTCTG
>SJYW01045646.1:5729-51621 GCA_006410735.1 Raphicerus campestris | reverse complement strand
AAAGGAATATTAAGTAGTTAACAAAAAACTATGCAGGAATTCCCTTCTAGGCTGAGCCACTAATCTTTAAGATAATTATGCTAGTGAATAGGAACGTTGGTTGGATGTGAAAAGTTATGAAAGCTCAGATGCTTTGAAAAAATTTTGATACAGTGAAGAATCTAAGCTACTCCGTTTTGTGAACAGAAAAACTCCATTTTGTAAAAATTCCCGGGAAAGAGCTTCTCTGAAATCCCTTAACCCCACCTTACCACCCACGGACCAATCAGAACCCGTGGCCAGCCCAGCAAATGAAAATCAATCAGAACTCAACACCTAACCCTTCCACAGAAGATAACCAGTTAGATGTCTCTCAACCCGGAAACTCCCGTTTTTAAATTTTTTTTGCACGAGAACACCCTATATAAGCAATGTAACCCAGAGCTCGGGGCTCCTCCCTATAGCCGCTGTGGTCAGTATCAGTGGGAGCCCCAGCTCGAGCTTGGTAATAAAAACTTTCTTGCTTTTGTTTCGGATATCGGCTCCCTGGTGGTGACTGGGAGATTTCATGACTTGGGCATAACAGTAGAGAAATCAACAGCATTGACCCTAGGACTATTTCCTTTCTATCCTCTCTCCTTCAGACTTCTTTCCATGTCTCCAAATGAATGTCTTATAGTTCTTTTGTTCCAAGCTGCATCTTTCATTTTCTTTTTGTTTGCTCCTGTACCAAATATGTAATTCTTACCAAGTTCTCAAAGCATCATTTTTCTCTTTCACAAACTTCCTGAAATCTCAGCACCCCCAGAGAAGACCTGGAAATGAATTGGTAAGCATTTTCTTTCTCATTTAATTCCCCTGGATGTGGCCCACATACCGTGTGAATAAGATGCACAGCCTAGCACAATCCTAGGTTGTTCTACTCAGATAAGATATCTGAATGTGTGATACTCAGAAACCACAGAACCAGTGACTTTAGCATCTTGGGAAATGCTTTTTCAGGTGGCAGCTAACCTTCAAGTTTTTCTCTTCCAAAATGACCCAGAAGGAAAGAGCAACACAAGAGTGTAAAAAAGTAGAAAAGAAGGATTCCCTCACTCCCAAAATAAGCCATTCCCAAATAACAATTATTTGCACCCAACGCTTTGCTGATAATTCAATTGAAGGATATACAGAAACAAAAACAATTAGAGATATGGACATATAGACTCTAAGGCCTATAAGGAAAAGACCTAATATTAAGGATTTGATATAAGGAAACAAATTCTGGAATAGATCTTGGTGGATCTGTGAATCAAGACCAGTGCAGAATATAATAGAGGATTAGGAAGTCACATCCAAACAACAAAAAAGGAAGGAGAACCTGCATTGAACCAAGAAAAATAGATTAGTTTCTCTTTCACATTAGTTTCCTATTGCTGGTATAAAAATGATTACACATCTAGTGACTTAATACAAATTTATCCTACAGTTCTGGAGGTTAGAAGTCAGAAATGGGTCTTCCTTGGCTAAAATCAAGTATTGGAAGGAATGTAGGGCTCCATTCTCCAGACTAGAAAAAAATCTGTTCTTAACTTTTCTACCTTTTAGAGGTTTTTAGGGACTGCCATCCTTCATTTTACTCCATAGTTTTCATAGTGATTGCAGTATCTGGTAAGAGGGGGCTATGCCAGTGCCTGTCCTGGAATTATTGGAGAACAAGAGTGAATGGAAGTGGTTGTAGAGATTATCAAAGGAGTTTGTTACTGCTAAGTCACTTCATTCGTGTCCGACTCTGTGCAACCCCATAGATGGCAGCCCACCAGGCTCCCCCATCCTTAGGATCCTCCAGGCAAGAACACTGGGGTGGGATTCCATTTCCTTCTCCAATGCATGAAAGTGAAAGGTGAAAGTGAAGTCGCTCAATCGTGTCCGACTCTTCGCGACCCTATGGACTGCAGCCGACCAGGCTCCTTTGTCCATGGGATTTTCCAGACAAGAGTACTGGAGTGGAGTGCCATCACCTTCTCAAAGGAGTTGAAGCACTTGCAAATTAAGCATTCTGGGTTTTCACAGAAATACTTGCAAGTCATTCAGCAGACCATGGGTATTATTGTGGAAAATGCAATCTGAGTTGATATTGCAATCTTTGGGTCTTGGTAAAACTTGGGTTACATATAAGCCATTCCTGAGTTTTGAGTTCAGACATTCTTGGCTAATCTTTTTTTTTTTTTTAATATCTAAATTCTATGATCCAATTATAAATTGCTAAAGATAATTACTTCTACCAGATAAATCTCAGTTGAATTTTCTGGTGCACTTTGGTAGAAAGTTGAGCAATCTCAACACACAGAACCCCTCACAGAAAGAGTCTAGCAATTATTTTTGTTTGGGTGAATTACACATGGCCTGAATGACTCAAAAGTGTTATGACATAAGAGCCACAATTGTTCCAGTTTGCCAACATAGAAAAAAAAATTCCATACTTGATTTGCTGTTGTGTAATTTCAAATTTATGCATGTATTCAGTTTAGGATATTGTTTCTTTCCATAAAACTGTCTAATTTTCATTTTAAAACAGATTTATTGCAATAAGGAACTGTACATATTTAACATGTACATTTGAGCTTGAACATATGCAAACACCTGTGATATCATCGTGACACGGTAAAAAGGCATACCTAACACCTAGATAGCATATTAAAAAGCAGAGCTATTACTTTGCCAACAAAGGTCCATCTAGTCAAGGCTATGTTTTTTTCAGTGGTCATGTATGGATATGAGAGTTAAGCTGTGTCGAAGAATTGATGCTTTTGAACTGTGGTGTTGGAGAAGACTCTTGAGAGTCCCTTGGACTGCAAGGAGATCCAACCAGTCCATCCTAAAGGAGATCAGTCCTCGGTGTTCATTGGAAGAACTGATGCTGAGGCTGAAACTCCAATACTTTGGCCACCTCATGTGAAGAACTGACTCATTGGAAAAGACCCTGATGCTGGGAGGGATTGGGGGCAGGAGGAGAAAGGGACAACAGAGGATGAGATGGCTGGATGGCATCACCAACTCAATGGACCTGAGTTTGGGTAAACTCCAGGGTTTGGTGATGGACAGGGAGGCCTGGCATGCTGCGATTCATGGAGTCACAAATAGTTAGACATGACTGAGTGACTGAACTGAACTGAATACCTCACAAAGTTTCCTTGTGTCCTCTGTTTTTTTCTTTTTTAAAAAAATTTATTTATTTTCAATTGGAGGATAATTGCCTTACAATACTGTGTTGGTTTCTGCCATACATCAACACAAATCTGCCATAGGTATACATAAGTCCCCTCCCTCTGAACCTCCTTCTCATTTCTCACCTCATCCCACCCCTCGGGGTTGTCACTGAGCCCATATTTGAACTCCCTGCATCATATAGCAAATTCCCACTGGCTATTTATGTTACTTATGGTAATGTATATATTTCAATGCTACTCTCTCAATTTGTCCCACTCTCTCCTTTCCCCCACTGTGTCCACAAATCTGTTCTCTATAGGTAATCTCCATTGCTTCCCTGAAAGTAAGTTCATCAGTACCATCTTTCTAGATTCCACATATATGCATTAATATATGATACTTTTTTTTCTCTTTCTGACTTTCTTCACTCTCTATGATAGGCTCTAGGCATATCCACCTCATTAGAACTGACTCAAATGCATTCCTTTTTATGGTTGAGTAATATTCCTTTGCATATATGTACTATAGTTCTTTATCCATTCATCTGTTGATGGACACCTAGGTTGTTTCCATGTTCTGGTATTATAAACAGTGCTGCAATAAACACTGGGGTACATGTGTCTTTTTCAGTTATGGTTTCCTAAGGGTATATACCCAGTAGTGGGATTGTTGAGTGATAGTTTTGCTCCTAGTTTGTTTTAAGGAATCTACATCCTTTTTTTGTGGAAAGATGCCCAGCCTCATTAATTACTGGGAAATGCAAATTAAAAATACAGTATGATATCATCTTACATTGGTTCATGTTAGTTGCTCAGTCGTGCCTGACTCTTTGTGACCCCTTGGACTGCAGCCTACCAGGCTCATCTGTCCATGAGATTTTCCAGGNCTGAGTTTGGGTAAACTCCAGGGTTTGGTGATGGACAGGGAGGCCTGGCATGCTGCGATTCATGGAGTCACAAATAGTTAGACATGACTGAGTGACTGAACTGAACTGAATACCTCACAAAGTTTCCTTGTGTCCTCTGTTTTTTTCTTTTTTAAAAAAATTTATTTATTTTCAATTGGAGGATAATTGCCTTACAATACTGTGTTGGTTTCTGCCATACATCAACACAAATCTGCCATAGGTATACATAAGTCCCCTCCCTCTGAACCTCCTTCTCATTTCTCACCTCATCCCACCCCTCGGGGTTGTCACTGAGCCCATATTTGAACTCCCTGCATCATATAGCAAATTCCCACTGGCTATTTATGTTACTTATGGTAATGTATATATTTCAATGCTACTCTCTCAATTTGTCCCACTCTCTCCTTTCCCCCACTGTGTCCACAAATCTGTTCTCTATAGGTAATCTCCATTGCTTCCCTGAAAGTAAGTTCATCAGTACCATCTTTCTAGATTCCACATATATGCATTAATATATGATACTTTTTTTTCTCTTTCTGACTTTCTTCACTCTCTATGATAGGCTCTAGGCATATCCACCTCATTAGAACTGACTCAAATGCATTCCTTTTTATGGTTGAGTAATATTCCTTTGCATATATGTACTATAGTTCTTTATCCATTCATCTGTTGATGGACACCTAGGTTGTTTCCATGTTCTGGTATTATAAACAGTGCTGCAATAAACACTGGGGTACATGTGTCTTTTTCAGTTATGGTTTCCTAAGGGTATATACCCAGTAGTGGGATTGTTGAGTGATAGTTTTGCTCCTAGTTTGTTTTAAGGAATCTACATCCTTTTTTTGTGGAAAGATGCCCAGCCTCATTAATTACTGGGAAATGCAAATTAAAAATACAGTATGATATCATCTTACATTGGTTCATGTTAGTTGCTCAGTCGTGCCTGACTCTTTGTGACCCCTTGGACTGCAGCCTACCAGGCTCATCTGTCCATGAGATTTTCCAGGCAAGGATACTGGAGTGGGTTGCCATTTCCTTCTCCAGGGGATCTTCCCAACCCAGGTATTGAACCCAGGTACCCTGCACTTCAGGCAGATTCTTTACTGACTGAGCTACAAGGTTAGGATGATTATTATTAAAAAAACCCTCCAAAGATAACAAGTGGCAAGGGTATGGAGAAACTGGAACTCTTACACACTATTGATGGGAATGTAAAATAAAGCAGTTAAGAAAAAGAATGAACTACCATATTATTCAGCAGTCCTACTTCTGGGTATATATTCAAAAGAGGTGAAATCAATCTTGAAGAGATGTCTACACTTCCATGTTCATTACAGTACTATTCAATGATAGCTAAGATATGGAAATAATCCAAATGTCATCACCGATGAAGAGATACAGAAAATGTATATACATACAATAGAATATAATTCAGCACTTAAAAAGAAGGAAATCCTGCCATTTGCCACAACATAGATGAACTTGGAGGACATTATGTAAGTGAAATAAGTGTCAAAGAAGAGGAAATATGGCATGATTCCACTTATGAGGTATCTAAATTGTGCAAACTCATAGAAGCAAACCCTTCCCTGTTGGTTCAGTCAGTAAAGCATCTGCCTGCAATGTAGGAGACCCAGGTTCAATCCCTGGGTTGGAATGATCCCTTGTAGAAGAAAATGACAGTCCACTCCAGTATTCTTGCCTAGAGAATCCCATGGACAGAGGAGCCTGGTGGGCTACAGTCCATGGGGTCACAAATAATTGGACATAACTGAGTGACTAACACTTTCACTTTCAGAGAGGCAGAGAATATTTAATTTTCAATGAAGTGCTCATGGACACAAGGTTAAATTTTACAAACATGATCCTTAATTTGGTGGGGAAATAAGTTTACCATCCATCATCTATAATAGTCTTAGATAATCCATTGTTATAGATCCCTTTGTTTTGAGACATTTTCTCTAAAATGTCTTTTTATAATGCATACACTCCTAAGAAAAGTAGCTCATTTTGTTTTCAATAATGATAGGTAGTATTCTTGAAGACTTAGTTTCTCAAATAGTAACTACTTTGCAATGAAATTATGAATGAAATGTGAATGTGAATCTTATACTAAGTGGAAATGTACTTATTTAGAGCATTGAAGAAGTTCTTTTGGAATCTAGAAGGGTACAATACTTCTTAAAAAGTGGTTGGTTGATATTTGAGTTGGAAAAGGATATTATCTAGAAGGAAAGAAGTATCAGAAAATATCACAGTGAATAGACTCCAAAGACAATCTTTAATTTATAANAATGTATATACATACAATAGAATATAATTCAGCACTTAAAAAGAAGGAAATCCTGCCATTTGCCACAACATAGATGAACTTGGAGGACATTATGTAAGTGAAATAAGTGTCAAAGAAGAGGAAATATGGCATGATTCCACTTATGAGGTATCTAAATTGTGCAAACTCATAGAAGCAAACCCTTCCCTGTTGGTTCAGTCAGTAAAGCATCTGCCTGCAATGTAGGAGACCCAGGTTCAATCCCTGGGTTGGAATGATCCCTTGTAGAAGAAAATGACAGTCCACTCCAGTATTCTTGCCTAGAGAATCCCATGGACAGAGGAGCCTGGTGGGCTACAGTCCATGGGGTCACAAATAATTGGACATAACTGAGTGACTAACACTTTCACTTTCAGAGAGGCAGAGAATATTTAATTTTCAATGAAGTGCTCATGGACACAAGGTTAAATTTTACAAACATGATCCTTAATTTGGTGGGGAAATAAGTTTACCATCCATCATCTATAATAGTCTTAGATAATCCATTGTTATAGATCCCTTTGTTTTGAGACATTTTCTCTAAAATGTCTTTTTATAATGCATACACTCCTAAGAAAAGTAGCTCATTTTGTTTTCAATAATGATAGGTAGTATTCTTGAAGACTTAGTTTCTCAAATAGTAACTACTTTGCAATGAAATTATGAATGAAATGTGAATGTGAATCTTATACTAAGTGGAAATGTACTTATTTAGAGCATTGAAGAAGTTCTTTTGGAATCTAGAAGGGTACAATACTTCTTAAAAAGTGGTTGGTTGATATTTGAGTTGGAAAAGGATATTATCTAGAAGGAAAGAAGTATCAGAAAATATCACAGTGAATAGACTCCAAAGACAATCTTTAATTTATAATTTTTTCTTGAGCATCCCTGTGGGAAGGAGCATACCATAGTATTTTTGAGTATATTCTCAGTATGCTTCTTTAAGAGCCAATGATATAATATTAAAATTTTGTCCTGTGAAAAAGCTAACAGTCTTCTGGAAGAGATGTACATTTAGTTTGGTGTTCCCTGGCCCAGTGATTAAGGGAATATCCACAAAAACCCTTATAAAATTGTGTAGGTAGCTTTCTTCAGTATGACTTCTGGCTATTTGCATTCTTTAGTATTATAATTTTTCAATGCCAAAAAAAAAAAAAAACTAAACTTCAGACCTGGCTGTTAGAGAACTAAGCTTTTCTCAATGTCATTAAATTGATAGATGGTTTTGGAGGCCATTATAAAGTCTATTTGTAAGTGGAGAAAGTTGGGATTGTGGCGCACATACAAACAAAATCCATCTGTTATTTATGTGAGTGTGTTTATAAAGGCAGTTTCTACCTTACAAACTGATTGTATTTTAAAAATTCATTCCATTGCTTAGAATGCAGATACATTTTCCCTTAGAATTAAACGTTCTGTATAGTGGCTAGGTTCCCATACCACCTCTCAGGATTTCTGAAGTGTCCATGTATACCAACACCATTAAGGAAATAGCTATTATGTACAATACTGCTCTCTGGAAAAATGAACTTACTTACCAACTAGGGATTCTGGAGACTTCTTTTCTCCTTACCTTCTGTAAGTCATGCAATGAGAGGAACTGTAGAAAGAAAACAAATTAATCGGAAGAGTGCTAAATGCCAGAGCAAAGCAGAGAGCAATTAATTAAAAGAAGAAATAATAGAGCAGTCATAAGAGAAAGAAAAGAGAAAAGTTTCTAGAAAAGATACAAGAGAAAAATAACAGAATATCAGAGAAGCAATATAATTGAGAAAATTTCTAGAATTCTTTATATGGAAGAACAAAATGCCAAGACATGCTAAAACAACTTTGAAGAAAAATAAGGTAAAATTATGAAACAGTAGTAAATTATAAATGACAAAAGTTATAAAATAATGATAATCAATTTAATATGGTATTGAAAATGGATATTGATTGGCCTAGATAAAGGGACCAATCAAATAGAATGAAAAAAAAAACAACCTAAGAAATAGATCTACTATATATAAAAATTTGAATTTGATATAATAATGAAATTGGTATTACTTATTAGTAGAAATGATACAATAAATTGTACTGAGTAGCTAATATTGAAAAACATAGTTATATCCCTTCCTAAAACCATATACAAATAATAACTAGGCATTATATACTGCTAGTAAGCTTATAAATTAGCATGAGCTAACACTTGTATGGCAATATAGACATGTACTAATTTTCTATTGGTGCTGTATTAATAATAAATCAAGTAGCTTAAAACAACACAAAATTATTATCTCACAGTACTGGAGGTCAGAAATCTGAAATAGGTCTCTCTGGATTAAAGTGGGTCAGCAAAAAAAAAAAAAAAAATAAAGTGGGTCATCAGGGTTGTATTCCTTCCTGGAAACTCTAGGAAAGAGTCTGCTTCTTTGTTTTTTTCTAGCTTCTAGAGGCCATCTACATTCTCTCCATCTTCATGTCAGAAACATTGAGCTGAGTCCTTCTCATACTACCATCTCTCTGATTCTTCCTCTCATTTTTTTCTTCCTTCTTGTACTTATAAGGACCCTTGTGAGGACACTGGGTCTACCTGAATAATCCAAGGTAATCTCATCTCAAGGTCAGTTGGTTAGCAAATTTAATTTCCTTTTGCCATGTAAACAAACATATTCACAAATTCTGGGGATTAAGACGTGGACTTCTTTGAGGAACTATTATTCTGCCTACAATAGGAACTATCTATTAAAACTGAGTTTTTTATGTTCAATGACCTCGCACTTTCATTTCTAGGTAGAGTCCTTTCAGAAAATTTGGTACATGTTCAAAAGAATTTATATAAGATAGTTGCAACATTTTTGGTAGTTAAAAATTATTGGTGAGATAAAATACTTGTGTTGTTTCAAAATTTATCATCAACAGCAAGGGAAAACTGTGGTCTACTGATGAATAGAATATTATACAATTATCAAACATAATGAACTAGAGGCCACAAGTGTCAACATGTGATGCTCAAAAGCACAATGTAGGAAGCTGTTTGTTCTATGATACCCTTTATATAAAGTTTAAAAACCTAAAGACAACCATATTTTACTTAGGAACAGATGGCAAGTTACAGTGTTTTAGACTCACCCCTTAGCCTTCACTTTTGTGTTTATGCCTACCCTCGTATAGCAGGTGTTGGCAAACTAATGGCACTGTGGGCAGCCCACCTTTTCTGTGAATAAAGTTTTATTGAAATACAGGATGTCCACCTTTCTGTAAATAAAATTTTATTGAATGAGAGCCATGCTCATTTAAAAAAATGTTTTATTTACAGTTAATTTCCTACTACAGTGGCAGAGTTGAGTAGTTGTGACAGAGATTGGATGGCCCTCAAAAGTCTGAAATATTTACTACTGGCCATTGAATAAAAAGGTTGATAGTACAGATTGAGTTAACACCGCTTGTTCAGTCTTGGGCATTGCAGTTGGTTCCACGAAGACGCTTAGAGGGTCCTGTGCTCAAGGAAATTAGACTGATAGAGAAAAATATACAAAATAAGTTCAATAAAATGGCTTATACTCTGGAAGGAAGTTATGTAAAACACAATGAAGTGTGGGATTTTTTCCTTAGGGATCAAAAGGACAAATAAAAGAGGATTAAAATATAAGGAGCCTGCCTCATTATTATGACTTCAATGCTGTGTGTTTACTATTGGAATTCATAGGCTTGTCACAGTCATCCTCCTAAGAAACTGCATGAATAATAGTAAAGAAGTGGAGGAAAGAAAAAAAGGCAGAAATAGAACATTTAGACAAGAAGAGGAGAATGTTGAAAGGGTGTTAAATAATGAAAGATAGAGATACTATTTTTTTTTTTTTGCCACAAACCCATGCCCCCTGCATTGGAAGTACAGAGTCTAAACCACTGGATCACCAGGGAAATTTCTATTTTTAAATAAGTTAACAGTTCAAAATACAGAGTCAATAAAGCTATCATTTATCTTTTTTATATTAACAAAATATAAATCAGTAATTTTTATCAGAAACATAGCCTTTTGATTTCCCTAGTGCTAACTGTAAATAAAGTGAATAGATTTCTCAAATTATATTGCTTGGGTTTTCATACTAATGTTAGATTTAATATACATGCCTGTAAAATATGAATGTGGTTTATTTAAAGTATACCAAATAAGTTTTTGAGGCAATTTCTTTCTTGTGAGAGAACACATTTATTTTCTTTATTGGATTCTTAAGGTAATAAAAAAGTAGATAAGTTGTCATCATGATCATTACACATTTTTACTTATGAAGTTCCTAAGGCCTGTTCTGGTCTCTGGAGAACATGTTTCATTCTGCTACTTGGTCAATCGTGTTTTCCCAAATGGCCATTAAAATTTATTTTGGCTCATGTCATCTGTTTAGAGAAACTTTTATCTGTCTCCAGAATAAAAATAATTTACATGTAATATATTTTTCTCTTCTTCAGTTCTCTTTGATTATTCATTGGCTCCAAGTATTTGTTCTTTTAGGAGTTCTGCTAAGGAGAAGCTGGGCACTTGTACATATATATTTACAAATGATATTTGAACAAATGATATTTAATCAATACAAAACTATTATTACTTGGTTTTCCTTCCTGGATAGTTTTTCAAATTTTCAGCTATCGAATGAATGCCTCTTAGCTATGAGATTTTAAGAATTACTTTGATGATAAAGCTTCTTTAAAAGGACATTTTGTTCTTTTCTCTGGTAGAACCATACTAGGCTATAATTTCTTGCTTAGCTCTGTTATGTATAACATCAAAATGGTATTTCTTTAACAAATAGGGAACAGAACTTCTATTTTTCTCTAATAAACTTATTCATTTAAATCCAGTTTAATAATACTCCTGTAGTTTTTATTAGACTTCATCTTTTTCTTCAGAGGGCAATGACTTTCTTAAGGAGAGGCAAGAGTGAATTCAATCACAGGAAAGTATTGCTACATTTGGGATGGTAAAGAGATGGGAAACCTAGCTGATGCTGCTGGTTGAACAGGAATGGAAGTACAGTAATGGCTAAGAATCTTCCTACTCATGTGTGAATAAAGGTCTCTCAAGGCCACAATTATAACATCGAGGAGATACAGTTTTAAAATAGTGAACCATATAGCTGATTCATATTGATATTTGCAAGAAACTAACACAATTATCCTTCAATTAAAAAAAAATTAATAAAAGAAAATAGTGAATAGTATAATACTTGGGAGATTATACGTTTATTCTGACTTTGACCTCAGGAACATAATGTTTCATTTTTCTCTTAAGAAATTTGTTTTGTATTAAAATAATGAAACATATTTAGAATTCTAAAATCTAAAGAAGTAAAATATGTTTAGATTTCAAAATGGTTGTCTTACCATTGGTGCATTTTACAATTATTTATCCATTAATAATATACTTTATTATTATAATTATACAGTGGAAGTAATAAATAGATTCACAGGATTAGATCTGATAGAGTGCCTGAAGAACTATGGATGGAGGTTCATGACCTTGGACAGCAGGCAGTGATCAAGACCATCCCCAAGAAAAACAAATGCAAAAAGGCAAAATGGCTGTCTGAGGAGGCCTAACAAGTAGCTGAGAAAACAACAGAAGCAAAAGGCAAAGGAGAAAAGGAAAGATATACCCATCTGAATACAGAGTTCCAAAGAATAGCAAGGAGAGATAAGAAAGCCTTCCTCAGTGATCAATGTAAAGAAATAGAGGAAAACAACAGAATGGGAAAGGCTAGAGATCTCTTCAAGAAAATTAGAGATACCAAGGGAATATTTCATGCAAAGATGGGCACAATAAAGGACAGAAATGGTCTGGACCTAACAGAAGCAGAAGATATTAAGAGTTGGCAAGGATACACAGAAGAACTAGACAAAAAAGATCTTCATGATCCAGATAAACATGATGGTGTAATCACTAAACTAGAGCCAGACATCCTGGAATGCAAAGTCAAGTGGGCCTTAGGAAGCATCACTACGAACAAAGCTAGTGGAGGTGATGGAATTCCAGGTGAGCTATTTCAAGTCCTAAAAGTTGATAATGTGAAAGTGTTGCACTCAACATGCCAGCAAATTTGGAAAACTCAGCAGTGTCCACAGGACTGGAAAGGTCAGTTTTCATTCCAATCCCAAAAAAGGCAATGCCAAAGAATGCTCAAACTACCACACAATTGCACTCATCTCAAAAGTTAGCAAAGTAATGCAGAAAATTCTCCAAGCCAGGCTTCAATAGTACACGAACTATGAACTTATAAGATGTTCAAGCTGGATATAGAAAAGAGAGGAGCCACAGATCAAATTGCCAACATCCATTGGATTATTGAGAAAAACAACAGAATTCCAGAGAAACATCTGCTTTATTGATTATGCCAGAGACTTTGACTGTGTGGATCACAACTAACTGTAGAAAATTCTGAAAGAGATGGGAATACCNGAGGATGAGATGGTTGGATGGCATTACCGACTCGATGGACATGAGTTTGAGTAAGCTCTAGGAGTTGGTGATGGATAGGGAAGCGTGTTGTACTGTAGACCATGGGGTTGCAAAGAGTCAGACACGACTGAGCGACTGAACTGAATTGAATATATTTTAATGCATAACCTTTGACATACAACTTAAAATGCATTGCTCTCTTGGCTGGGGTAGTCCATGTAAAAAAATATTACATGATACATTTTTTATAATTTTGGATTCATTGAACAAGTAAGATAAATTTAATATTAGTCTGAATTGAATTAAGAATTTAGAGGAACAAAGTCTGGAAAGTCACGGATTTAAAAATGTTTTGTTGGCCTGTTGAAAATGTAATAGTTTTGGGGTATGTGTGTTTATAATAGAAATGATGTAGCATGATGGTTAAGGTGGAAATTCTAGACTCAGCTCTGATCTTATTTCTAGTTATTAGTTCTATGATCTTGTGAAGTCTCTTAATGTTCATAAGCCTCAATATTCTCATTTCTAAATGGGATTAAATATTAAGAGCTTGGCCTAATGTCTGTCAAATAACAAGGACACAATGTGTTACACAATGTGACAGAGTTACAGTGTATTTGAAAACAGGTTGCAAACAACAAAGCAGTATGCAAATGTGAGGTGCTGTTGCCACATAACTTTCTTGAGAAACATGTCGAATCCTGCACAGGGCTGAAATGGGGAAATTGTCAACAAGACATTGTATTGCCAGTGACACAATAAGTGGGAGAAAAGCTTAGTTACAATTAATAAAATTAATTATGCAGAATATTAAAAATGACCTCATTACAAGAGTTTTTGTTGTTTAACCTGAAAGCATGAGTAAGCAACCAAGAATCAATATTCTGAAAATGCATCAAGGAGTAAATGAGTCTTAGAGAGTATGATTTTCCTGAAGCAATTCTGGTACAGCTAAGATCTCAGCTACTGTTGGAACATGTATGTGGGCCAGAGGGTGTAAATACAAACTCCTTACCTTGATGTTCAAGGCCTTCACAGTCTGGTCGCTCACATCTTTCCACTTTTTTGTTTGCCTTATTTCCTTTTATATTCCATAATCTTCACCATCACTGACAGGGCCACACATTTGAAGACATCTTTGTCTCTGTTTAGCCTAAACTATCTTCTCTTTTTCTTAACTACATTTGACGTAATACTTAATCAGTAACTAGAAAATCCTGAAGGTTTTCCTACTCTTACTTTTGGAGATCATAACCTCTATTCTTATGTGTCTTATCATATTTCATCTCCATTTGTAAAAATATGACACTTTAATTTGAATTAGTTATTTGTACTTCTTTTACTTAAAGTCTAGGCTTCCCTGATAGCTCAGCTGGTTAAGAATCTGCCATGCAGGAGACCCCAGTTGACTCCAGGAAGATCTGCTCGAGAAGGGATAGGTTACCCACTCCAGTATTCTTGCCTGGAAAATCCCATGGATGGTCACTTCTTATAAGCAGCTTCTAAAAAATATACTTTCCCCCTTTTTTTTCATGCTGTATTTTAATTCTTCTACCTTTTTTTTTTTAAACTCCAAGGAAGTGAAGAAATTTGCATTAAGGGGTAAATAGAAGTTGAACTTATGCTAAGCATATACTAAGCTTAATGAGAATATAGCAATGTGGAATTAATTAAAAATATTTTATAAGATCTTTATGGATCAAATAAACTACAAAGAAAAGCAAATAAGTAATGCTAAAAGGAAACAATAAAGGAAAATGGCAAATAAAATATGGGCTATAAAAAGAGAATGATTAAAATAGAACAGAAAGGTAGATGGAAATGAATCTTTTGAAGAATAAAAAATAAATACTGGCAGTCAGTAATTCTTAAAATGGCAAAATATTCATTTAAATACTTAAGCAACTGTGGCCTCCTGGCATTATATCAATTTATAACCACTCGCTTATCTACTTATTTATTTACCAAACATCTATTTTACTATAGATTTTTTTCATTTTGTTTAATTCATTCAGCATAGATTATAGGTTTCAGAGATGATAACCACTAGTCATAATTTGATATAGTAAAGCAACTGAAATATATAAAATTTCTATAAACAACATCTTGTAATAGAGTGGTGACAGTGTATTTTCTTTTTCATGGACATTCATTAGGTTAAAACATTTCCAAAGGAGGCAATGGTTTTATGTCTTGGAAATTCTTTCACAGGAAATGAACATTTCATGTAAAAAAAATACTTGTGTCCTAATAAAGCTGTTAAAAATAAATAAATGGTTATTTTAAGGTAATACCAGTCATTAAAGTTCAGTATGAAAATATGAGTAAATAATTCTTATCAAAGGAAGTAAGTGAAAAAGTGGATAACTTTAGCTGTTATTTTAAAAATGAAGAAAAATATGTTGTTATAAATTACTAAGACCTCCTCATATTTGAGGAGAAGAATAAAGTTTAAGGTAAACACAAAAATAGCTTTCCTACTTCTGATCTACTGTTCTACAAAGCTAGGTATATGTCAAATTCATTTTAAGGTTACTATTGGTTTTTCCAGTGGTCATATATGATTGTGAGAGTTGGACCGTGAAGAAGGCTGAGCGCTGAAGAATTGATGCTTTTGAACTGTGGTGTTGGAGAAAGAAGACTCTTGAGAGTCCCTTGGTCTGCAAGGAGATCCAACCAGTCCATTCTGAAGGAGATCAACCCTGGGATTTCTTTGGAAGGAATGATGCTAAAGCTGAAACTCCAGTACTTTGGCCACCTCATGAGAAGAGTTAACTCATTGGAAAAGACTCTGATGCTAAGAGGAATTGGGGGCAGGAAGAGAAGGGGATGACAGAGGATGAGATGGCTGGATGGCATCACGGACTCGATGGACGTGAGTCTGAGTGAACTACGAGAGATGGTAATGAACAGGGAGGCCTGGTATGCTGTGATTCATGGGGTCGCAAAGAGTCAGACACGACTGAGTGACTGAACGGAACTGAACTGAACTGGACTGCAGGGAGATCCAACTAGTCCATTTTGAAGGAGATCAGCCCTGGGATTTCTTTGGAAGGAATAATACTAAAACTGAAACTCCAGTACTTTTGCCAACTTATGCAAAGAGTTGACTCATTGGAAAAGACCCTGATGCTGGGAGGGATTGGGGCCGAAGTAGAAGGGGATGACAGATGATGAGATGGCTGGATGGCATCACCTACTCGACAGACATGAATTTGAGTGAGGGAGTTGGTGATGGACAGGGAGGTGTGGCATGCTGGGATTCATGGGGTTGCAAAGAGTCAGACACGACGGAGGACTGAACTGAACTGAACTGATTGGCCTTTAGCTTGACCCAAAAGACCCTTAGAGACACAGGTTGATCAAGCAAGTCTGAGTTTGTTTAGAGTAAGAGAGAACACCAGTGTGATAGATTTTTATCCAGGTCTCTGAAGGTGGAAATAAACAGAACTTCAGGTAATTTTTAAGGCAGATTTTTCAAGGGAGGAAACGGGTTGGCAGAATTTGTAGCAAAGTAATTTTGGTTTGGTGGACACAGAAAGGAGAAGGTCTTGAAGTGAGCTGAGTCTTTGTAAATAAGCTATTTTGGTTGGTTCACAGATTTATCTTCCAAAGCAAACGTTTACTATAGCAAGCTGCTAAATTGCTTTTGCCCAGTCCCAGTTTTGTTTAGCACAGAAACAGGAACATATATTTGTCTTCAAAGTTTTTAGCCCAGGAAAATCAAGTATGATTTTATTTCTCAGTGTGCTTGGTCACTCAGTTGCGTCTGACTTTTTGCGACCCCATGGACTATAGCCTGCCCAGCTCCTCTGTCCATGAAGATTTGCCAGGCAAGAATATTGGAGTCAGTTGCCATGTCCTCCCCCAGGGGATCTTCTAAACCCAGGAATTGAACTGGGGTCTCCTGCATTGCAGGTGGAGTCTAGCTGAGCTACCAAGGAAACCCTTATTTCTCACTGCAATTTACTTAAAATCACTTCAAAGACTGTATACAGCCAGCTCTTTGTCTTTTAGAGTAAGCATGCCTTTAGATCTAGTTTATTCATTCCTCCAGCATGAAGGGCTCAAAAAGACTTCTCTGCCTCTCTAGTTCTTTTGGTCCTTATAGTATTATATTCTGCCTCCTTTTTAAATAGTCAGACTCCCATTGTTTTATTCACTTATTTTCTTGACCTCTTTTGTTTTCAATGTGTTAGGTGTCAGGAACATAAAGCTGAATGAGTGTAATCATGGATGAGACAAGCATGCAAACAAATACAAGCAAGAATTGACAGCTTGTGCTATTGAAACATTTTGCAGAAGCTACACAAAGAGGATGTCATTGGTTGGACAATTTATACAGGAGNTAGAGCAGAAAGGTAGATGGAAATGAATCTTTTGAAGAATAAAAAATAAATACTGGCAGTCAGTAATTCTTAAAATGGCAAAATATTCATTTAAATACTTAAGCAACTGTGGCCTCCTGGCATTATATCAATTTATAACCACTCGCTTATCTACTTATTTATTTACCAAACATCTATTTTACTATAGATTTTTTTCATTTTGTTTAATTCATTCAGCATAGATTATAGGTTTCAGAGATGATAACCACTAGTCATAATTTGATATAGTAAAGCAACTGAAATATATAAAATTTCTATAAACAACATCTTGTAATAGAGTGGTGACAGTGTATTTTCTTTTTCATGGACATTCATTAGGTTAAAACATTTCCAAAGGAGGCAATGGTTTTATGTCTTGGAAATTCTTTCACAGGAAATGAACATTTCATGTAAAAAAAATACTTGTGTCCTAATAAAGCTGTTAAAAATAAATAAATGGTTATTTTAAGGTAATACCAGTCATTAAAGTTCAGTATGAAAATATGAGTAAATAATTCTTATCAAAGGAAGTAAGTGAAAAAGTGGATAACTTTAGCTGTTATTTTAAAAATGAAGAAAAATATGTTGTTATAAATTACTAAGACCTCCTCATATTTGAGGAGAAGAATAAAGTTTAAGGTAAACACAAAAATAGCTTTCCTACTTCTGATCTACTGTTCTACAAAGCTAGGTATATGTCAAATTCATTTTAAGGTTACTATTGGTTTTTCCAGTGGTCATATATGATTGTGAGAGTTGGACCGTGAAGAAGGCTGAGCGCTGAAGAATTGATGCTTTTGAACTGTGGTGTTGGAGAAAGAAGACTCTTGAGAGTCCCTTGGTCTGCAAGGAGATCCAACCAGTCCATTCTGAAGGAGATCAACCCTGGGATTTCTTTGGAAGGAATGATGCTAAAGCTGAAACTCCAGTACTTTGGCCACCTCATGAGAAGAGTTAACTCATTGGAAAAGACTCTGATGCTAAGAGGAATTGGGGGCAGGAAGAGAAGGGGATGACAGAGGATGAGATGGCTGGATGGCATCACGGACTCGATGGACGTGAGTCTGAGTGAACTACGAGAGATGGTAATGAACAGGGAGGCCTGGTATGCTGTGATTCATGGGGTCGCAAAGAGTCAGACACGACTGAGTGACTGAACGGAACTGAACTGAACTGGACTGCAGGGAGATCCAACTAGTCCATTTTGAAGGAGATCAGCCCTGGGATTTCTTTGGAAGGAATAATACTAAAACTGAAACTCCAGTACTTTTGCCAACTTATGCAAAGAGTTGACTCATTGGAAAAGACCCTGATGCTGGGAGGGATTGGGGCCGAAGTAGAAGGGGATGACAGATGATGAGATGGCTGGATGGCATCACCTACTCGACAGACATGAATTTGAGTGAGGGAGTTGGTGATGGACAGGGAGGTGTGGCATGCTGGGATTCATGGGGTTGCAAAGAGTCAGACACGACGGAGGACTGAACTGAACTGAACTGATTGGCCTTTAGCTTGACCCAAAAGACCCTTAGAGACACAGGTTGATCAAGCAAGTCTGAGTTTGTTTAGAGTAAGAGAGAACACCAGTGTGATAGATTTTTATCCAGGTCTCTGAAGGTGGAAATAAACAGAACTTCAGGTAATTTTTAAGGCAGATTTTTCAAGGGAGGAAACGGGTTGGCAGAATTTGTAGCAAAGTAATTTTGGTTTGGTGGACACAGAAAGGAGAAGGTCTTGAAGTGAGCTGAGTCTTTGTAAATAAGCTATTTTGGTTGGTTCACAGATTTATCTTCCAAAGCAAACGTTTACTATAGCAAGCTGCTAAATTGCTTTTGCCCAGTCCCAGTTTTGTTTAGCACAGAAACAGGAACATATATTTGTCTTCAAAGTTTTTAGCCCAGGAAAATCAAGTATGATTTTATTTCTCAGTGTGCTTGGTCACTCAGTTGCGTCTGACTTTTTGCGACCCCATGGACTATAGCCTGCCCAGCTCCTCTGTCCATGAAGATTTGCCAGGCAAGAATATTGGAGTCAGTTGCCATGTCCTCCCCCAGGGGATCTTCTAAACCCAGGAATTGAACTGGGGTCTCCTGCATTGCAGGTGGAGTCTAGCTGAGCTACCAAGGAAACCCTTATTTCTCACTGCAATTTACTTAAAATCACTTCAAAGACTGTATACAGCCAGCTCTTTGTCTTTTAGAGTAAGCATGCCTTTAGATCTAGTTTATTCATTCCTCCAGCATGAAGGGCTCAAAAAGACTTCTCTGCCTCTCTAGTTCTTTTGGTCCTTATAGTATTATATTCTGCCTCCTTTTTAAATAGTCAGACTCCCATTGTTTTATTCACTTATTTTCTTGACCTCTTTTGTTTTCAATGTGTTAGGTGTCAGGAACATAAAGCTGAATGAGTGTAATCATGGATGAGACAAGCATGCAAACAAATACAAGCAAGAATTGACAGCTTGTGCTATTGAAACATTTTGCAGAAGCTACACAAAGAGGATGTCATTGGTTGGACAATTTATACAGGAGCTAACCCTTAATCTGAGCTTCAGAGAATGAGGAGGAATAGAAGGAGAGAAAGTAAGAAAATTGTAGGTAAAGGAAAGGAGTGGAAGTTTGGGGAACTGCAAATTAAACAGGATGAAAATTTAAAACATATATAGACATAAGAGATGCAAGTTCAGTCACTGGGTTGGGAAGATTCCCTGCCTGGAAGAGGGCATGGCAACACACTCCAGTATTCTTGCTGGAGAATCCTATGGACAGAAGAGTCTGGTGGGCTGCAGTCCGTAGGGTCACACAGTTGGACATGACTGAAGTGACTTAGCACAGCATAGCATAATTATTACTTTTATAGAGATATTTCATTCTTGGTCACATTTTCTTTCAAATATAGATCTTATTTCCCTAATAAATCTAAAAGAATATTGTTCATGGAAAGTTTTTTTATATCCCTCATGTCACCTAAATCTATATCTAGAGATTGTACAATAAATATTCTGATTTATTTATATATGAAGGATCTTCTCCTGAGAAGACTAGTAGGGAAAATATTGTGGGTTGAGTTATTTACTTTAACCAGTTTAGCAAATTGCTATTACTACAACAGGATTTTCAGTGGGTAGAGACATTTGGGTGATTCCTATAGTAACTCAAGCTCTCCTCAGCTCTACAGTTTANGGATCTTCTCCTGAGAAGACTAGTAGGGAAAATATTGTGGGTTGAGTTATTTACTTTAACCAGTTTAGCAAATTGCTATTACTACAACAGGATTTTCAGTGGGTAGAGACATTTGGGTGATTCCTATAGTAACTCAAGCTCTCCTCAGCTCTACAGTTTATGATTGTTCCCAATATGCAGAGCCAGATTATTAATAACGTTATTGTTAATAACATTAATTATTATTAATAGTAACTCATATGAACATTTGCCTGATACTTATATGCAGTAATTTTGTGTGGAAAGAATGGATGCATGTGTATATCACATTAATATTACCAAGCATGAAAGAAAGTCAACCAGGGAGTTGGGGGAAAGCTTTTTTTTAATGCATTAAAAAGACAGCCCTGTGAGATGTGCTCTCCTTCTTCTTTGCGGTCTGTGTTGCTAATGTGATATAGTCATGTCTGAAGCTCTGATAGCTGAATTGTGTCATGGAGGTTACAATAGGATAAGCAACAAAAAGCCCAAGAATTGAAGATGGCTGAGTAAGAGGGTATGAATAGGTTGGATTTTTGATGACTTTGAATTGAGGACCAATTCTAGCATCAGACTTCTCCTTATGGAAGATTACTAAATTGCTTAAGGTGCTGCTTGTCTGGTCCTACAAATCTTGCAGGGATAAGCATTCCTTACTGAAACAATTTTAGTATATACCTTTTACTAGATTTTCAATGTAAGAAGTGTTACTGAACTCAGAAGGGCTTGTGGGTTTGATTTCTCCTGAGGTCCCTTTCCTTACAATGTGGATGGCCACCTTCTTGCTGTGTCCTTATATGTCCTTTCATCTGTACATGAACACCCCTGGTGTCTCTCTGTGTGTCCTAATCTCTTTATAAGGACACCAGTCAGATTGGATTATGGTCCATCCTAGAGGATTCATTTTAACTTCACTGTGATTTTAAAGGTTCTGTCTCCAAATACAGTCACATTCTAAGGCACTGTGGGTTAGGGCTTCAACCCTATGAACATGAATTTGGGAGGACACAGTTAATTCTATTACATAAATATTATGATTCAGTGACTATTACTATTTGTTTATTTCTTCATGTGCACTTTTGAATCAGCTTGTTTATTTCCAAAGGAAATATGTTCTTATTTTGTTGGGATGTTTAAGACCTGCTGACTAATTTTAGGAAAATTAGTAACCTTAGGCTATGAAACTTGTGTANTCTTCCTGAGCTGCATATAGGTTTTTCAAGAGGCAGGTCAGGTGGTCTGGTATTCCCATCTCTTTCAGCATTTTCCACAGTTTATTGTGATCCACACAGTCAAAGGCTTTGGCATAGTCAATAAAGCAGAAATAGATGTTTTTCTGGAACTCTTGCTTTTTTGATGCTCCAGTGGATGTGGCAATTTGATCTCTGGTTCCTCTACCTTTTCTAAAACCAGCTTGAACATCTGGAAGTTTGCAGTTCACATATTGCTGAAGCCTGTCTTGGAGAATTTTGAGCATTACTTTACTAGTGTGTGAGATAAGTGCAATTGAGCGGTAGTTTGAGCCTTCTTTGGCATTGCCTTTCTTTGGGATTGGAAAGAAAACTGACCTTTTCCAGTCCCGTGGCCACTGCTGGGTTTTCCAAATTTGCTGGCATATTGAATACAGCACTTTCATAGAGTCATCTTTCAGGATTTGAATTAGCTCAACTGTAATTTCATCACATCCACTAGCATTGTTTGCAGTGATGATTTCTAAGGCCCACTTGACTTCACATTCCAGGATGTCTGGCTCTAGGTAAGTGATCACACCATCATGATTATCTGGGTTGTCAAGCTCTTTTTTGTACAGTTCTTCTCTGTATTCTTGCCACCTCTTCTTAATATCTTCTGCTTCTATTAGGTCCATACCATTTCTGTCCTTTATGTAGCTCATCTTTAAATGAAATGCTCCCTTGCTGCTGCTGCTGCTGCTGCTGCTGCTAAGTCACTTCTGTTGTGTCCGACTCTGTGCGACCCCATAGATGGCAGCCCACCGGGCTCCCCCATCCCTGGGATTCTCCAGACAAGAACACTGGAGTGAGTTGCCATTTCCTTCTCCAATGCATGTAAGTGAAAAGTGAAAGTGAAGTTGTTTAGTTGTGTCCAACCCTCAGAGACCCCATGGACTGCAGCCTTCCAGGCTCCTCTGTCTGTGCGATTTTCCAGGCAAGAGTACTGGAATGGGGTGCCATTGCCTTCTCCAGAAATGTTCTCTTGGTATCTCTAATTTTTTTGAAGACATCTCTAGTCTTTCCCATTCTGTTGTTTTTCTCTATTTCTTTGCATTCATTGTTGAAGAAGGCTTTCTTATCTCTCCTTGTTATTCTTTAAAGAATACCAAAACATTTTATTTTTTGTGGGTGGGCTATTAATATTTCTAGCAAAGAGAATCAAAGAACATATGGTGAAAACCTGTGCTTTTTTTTTTTTCCCACAAACTGAGTAGAACTGGACTGGGAGAAATTGTGAGGTAAAAGAAATTGGCTTGAAGAGTTTTTTGATTCCCTCACTCCCAGCAGCCCAGATAGTCAGTCATATTCCCTTTTCTCCTATCATCTATTCAACCCCCTGTCTTTTGGTCTCAGAAACAGATATAATAAATCTCTTCACTCTGAGGTATCTCTGTTGGTTGTAACACTATTACAGGTTTTTAAACAGACCAAAGTCTGCAATAGTTTTAAGCCTATAAATGAACATCTAATTGTAGAAGGTATGCCATGAAGAAGTTAGCTGAAGGAGAATTTCTTTAAACCCAGTTTCAGGATTCCTGCCAAAGTTTGCCTTGACCCTTGAAGATGATGATCTGAACTTTTCTGAAGAAAATATGTAATTTAGAAGATAACTGAAAAACAGTTAATTCAATATGGGAAAAATTCCAGTTGTTTTAAGTTTTTGGTGTGTCTTTTGATTTAGTATTTTTTCCTTGACAGTTTTTGGAGGATGTTTTGTTTAGAAGAGCACCTTCACTTTTAGGATGCCTAAAAGAAAAATTCTCCTTCGTCAGTTAAAATAGCTGCTGTGGTGGGGCTTAGGAAGGGAATGGACTAGTGAGTAAGAAGTAGCTGTTTGGGGAGGGAGGACCAGAAGCTATAGAAGCTCTCAGCTCAGGAGAACAAAGATTAGCATAAGGAAAAGTCGCATTGAACCCAGTTATTCTCTCCATCTCTCTGTGGCTTCTCCAATGCCATCACCAGTCATCTGATTTCCACTGACAACCTTACCTTTATGGTTTAACGAAAGTGCTCTTAACAAAGGTATCCTACTCTCACTCCCTTTGTTTGAAGAAATAAATGAGAATGTTTCACAAATAGCCCAACTGAACAGGTTAAAAGAGCAGATGTTAAGTTTAAATGCCACACATGGCTACTTTTGGATCTTGAAAAACCCAATGCTAAATGACATTAGGCATATATTTTTTAGCCTTATTTATAATATAAATTTACCATCTCCTCATTGTCAGTGTTACTTCCAAAGGATTTTGATGGAGGATCTGACTTAAAGCCATTAAAGCCCCTTTGACTTTGAACATAGCACATATTTTGCATAAGGAAATCAATAAAATTTGGAGTAGATTCAAATAAAATTTTTCATCCTGAAGTAGTGTTTAGATGATTTGAAGTTACTCATTTAAAAATTTTGCAAAATCACTTGGGTCTGTACTTCGTGGTTTTCTTCTTCATTCATTAACTCAACAAATATTTATTAGGTACTTAGTATGGATCAAGTATGATGACAGATTGTTGGAGATATAAAGATAGCTGTGAAAAAGTTCATAGTTTGGAGAGCAAGACAGTCTTATGAAATAATAATTAGAAATACAGAGTCATTGTTACTATCAAAAGAGGTATAAACAAAGGGTGACTTCAAAGGAGGCTTGGCCTCTAGAGGAAAATGCAGGAGGAATCAGGGAAGGCTTTACTAAAAGGTATTATGAGAGGGACATGGAAATTAGACAAGAGTACAAGAGGTATTCAGGCTGCAGGGCAACACGTGTACAGATTCATGTTGTAACATAGCAAATGCATGCAACTGTATTTAGCAGAGTTGTATGTGACAGCTGGTTTTCTTCCATCAGCACTGGATAGTTGTGGTGGCTTTTGTGATGCTGCTGGATGTGGGATGTAAACACTGAGGAAGTGCTTGGGCACACAGGTTGGATACATAAAAGACCACTTCCCCCACCATCCTCAGGTGCTATAAACAGTTAAGTGATACCATGGTTGAAACAAACGGGCAAACGATGATGCAAGGACTCAAATGTGACTCCAGACCAATTGTCAGCAGTGGACCCTAGTAGCCCTGAGCCTGGGACATGGCCTGGGAGTGGGGCAAGAGTCACCCGAGTCTGCCATTCTTGGGGTCTAGTCTCATGAGATCTAAGGAAAGCCAGAAGGAGTAGTTCACTTGTCCAGCCACTGTCCTGGAACCCACATTTGGGCCAGTCTCTTTTTAGCCATAAGTGTCAGTTTCTAAGATCCTCAAGATCTAGTTGATCCCAGTGTAAGGTAGAGAGTTGGAGAGCACTTAGAAAAGAAGAAATAGGTTCAGGATCCATCTGGTTCTCCACCCAGGCTCAGGGCATTTTTCCAGACAGCAGTGCAGAACCTAATTTGTCCCACACACTTGAGAGGAAGTCAACATTTTGAAGGAGGCAAGCCTACCTCAAAAATCACAGGGATTCAAGCAGTGGCCCTCCTTTCTCATATCTGCCCATGTTCATAGTCCCAATTCCATTGCTTACAAACTCTGTGATCTTAGAAAAGTTACTCAGCTGAGCCTCAGTTTTATCATAGGTAAAAGGGTATGATGCCTTACAAAGATGTGAAAACTATATAAACTAATTTATAAAGTGCCCCAAATATAGAAAATGCTTGGTAAAATTGACTATTACTAGCAATTCTTTCTTGGCCAGGGGCATGGCTAGGATTGAACGAAGTTTTTTGAATACAGAAACAACTGGCTGTTATTTAGGAAATTCTTTCTTGTATATAGAAAATAATGTTTTTCCTGGATATACAAATGATTATTTTAGAAAATGTGACAAATATGCAAAAACATTAATTTATTCAACAGATACTTATTAAGCATCTACTGTGAGCTGTTGTGCTGCTTTTAGACACTGGCAATCCCACTGTGAACAAATCCCATATAGAATAAATAAAGTCTTTCTTCTCTTAGAGGAAAGTGTTAGTTGTTCAGTCAGGTCTGACTCTTTGCCACCTCACAGATGTAGCTTGCCAGGCTCTTCTGTTCTTGGAATTCTCCAGGCAAGAATACTGGAGTGGGTTGCCATTCCCTTCTCCAGGGGATCTTCCTGACCCAGGGATCAAATCCAGGTCTCCCCCATTGCAGGCAGATTCTTTACCATCTGAGCCACCAGGGAATCCATCACTTAGAGGAGAGATATATAATAAAATAGACATAAACAAGTTATGTGTATACATTTATGTAGACACACATAAATTATATACAGTATATCATAAAGTCAGATGGTGATAAGTATGAAGTAAAAAATGCTGGATAGAGGGACGTGAAATGCCAAGAAGTTCAGAAGTAGCAGTTATAGATATGGTCAAGAAAGTCTTCACTAAGAAGGTAACATTTGAACAAGCTCATGAAAATATCTTGGAGGAAAAGCATTCCTGGCAGACCAACAGTAAGTCCAAGAGTTCTGAACAGGATTGTTCCTGGTGTGTGTGAGGGATAGCATGGAGCCCAGTATGACTAAGGAAGGATGACTGGTAGAGATAATTTGCAAAGAAAGAAATACATGGACATAGAGAAATGCAGATAGTGTAGGGCCTTGTAGATCATAAGAAAGTCCTTGGCTTTTATTCTGGGGCTTTCCTGGTGACTCAGGGAAAGAAAGAATCCACCTGTAGTGCAAGATGAAATTGTAAAGAGTCAGACACGACTGACTAACAACTTATTTTGATTAACATGGGAAACTACTGTTGGGAGAAACTATCTTTCATGGATTTCTTGTACTCCTACTTGTCTTGCCAAGTGTGCCAAGAATGCAAGATCCTGACCATTCTTTATGCAAGCTATTTCTCAGGGTTGTTTTTGTAATTAGCAACCTTGAGGGATGATGTGACATCTTCCACCAGAATAAAGGTCAGGCTTGCTCAGTACTTCCCACAAAATGATGGACTTTTTGACCTCAATGTTCCTCTTCTACAAAGAGATCCATTGTCTATGCACATAATCATTTAGGCCCATTGTATTGCCCTCTTAGAACTTGGAGCATATGAGGAACTGTTGCAAATATGCTGATACTCATGTTGGCTTGCAAGTCTGTGAGTAATAAAATCCTTTTGGACCCAGGAGCCTTGTGTTTTCTGTTAACATCCATAGAATAGTAATAGGCTAATTTATCAACTTGTAAGTAAGAAAAATAAGATCTTAAATTCTTCACAGGTTTTGGCAGCCATTGGAAAGTTTTTGATCAATAGAATGACATGACATGACTCTTGTTTTAAAATGGTCACTCTGATTACCCCTTAGACTGTATACTTATAGGGCCAGGGTGAAAACGGAGACCTTCAAGGAGACAACCACAGTAATGCAGCTGAGAAGAGGCGGTAGGTTGGATCAGGGTGGTTTAGTGATGATAATGAAAAGTTGTCCTATTCTGGATATATTTGGTTAAGTAGGATTTCAGACAGATTGGATATAATTTATGAGAGAAAGGGAATAAAAATGAAGATAAGATTTTGGTCCAAGCATTTGCCTAATGGTAAGATGGGAAAGAAAGAGGCCTAAATGATTATTGAGGGTGTCTAGAAATTAAGTGGTTGTATTTTTACATTTATATTTGAGTTGCTTATCAGACTTATAAATAGATGTTGAGTGGACAATTAGGTATTTGAGTCTGGCGTTAGGGCAGAGGTCAAAATATGAGATACACAAATGTAAGAAGAAAAATACTCACATAATTCCACCTGCCAGAAGCAGACACTGTTAATTGCTGGTTTACTTTTCAGACTTTTTATGCAGATATATTATTTGAGCAGAAAGAATATTTTAAAAATATATAGGATCTTGGCCAAAGGCAATGATATTTTATCTCTTAATATGATTTGGAAACACATTGTTGAGACTCTGACCCAGAGTCACATTTTCGTAATGATAGATCTGGCAAGGTGTTGCCTGGGATTATAATGCAGACATTCTGGCAGATGGATTTGATAGTTGCCACTCTGGAAAAGTTGGGTGGCTTTTTACCTGGACCAGACTCTGTGATTCAGAACACACTGCTTGTTGGCCAAAACCATTCCAACTGAAATTTCAAATGGGCAGATGTGGAAACCATGCTGGACAAGAAGGAATTGTATTTTTCTATTCCAAGCCACATACTGACAGCTTATGCCATGAACATTACCCTGTTGTAGGTTTTTCAGTGAATTCCTTTCAGTAGAATTCAGGATCTGAGGCTAATACAGAAATTTTGAAACAACAGTTATCCCAAGTCCCAAGTATGGGGGGAAATTTGTCAGCAAAGCCTTTTAAATGTCTATACATATTTGTTACCCCATTGCTACTTTTGAGCATGGTGGTACGTTGCTGTGTTTCTCAAANGCTCTTGTTTTAAAATGGTCACTCTGATTACCCCTTAGACTGTATACTTATAGGGCCAGGGTGAAAACGGAGACCTTCAAGGAGACAACCACAGTAATGCAGCTGAGAAGAGGCGGTAGGTTGGATCAGGGTGGTTTAGTGATGATAATGAAAAGTTGTCCTATTCTGGATATATTTGGTTAAGTAGGATTTCAGACAGATTGGATATAATTTATGAGAGAAAGGGAATAAAAATGAAGATAAGATTTTGGTCCAAGCATTTGCCTAATGGTAAGATGGAAAAGAAAGAGGCCTAAATGATTATTGAGGGTGTCTAGAAATTAAGTGGTTGTATTTTTACATTTATATTTGAGTTGCTTATCAGACTTATAAATAGATGTTGAGTGGACAATTAGGTATTTGAGTCTGGCGTTAGGGCAGAGGTCAAAATATGAGATACACAAATGTAAGAAGAAAAATACTCACATAATTCCACCTGCCAGAAGCAGACACTGTTAATTGCTGGTTTACTTTTCAGACTTTTTATGCAGATATATTATTTGAGCAGAAAGAATATTTTAAAAATATATAGGATCTTGGCCAAAGGCAATGATATTTTATCTCTTAATATGATTTGGAAACACATTGTTGAGACTCTGACCCAGAGTCACATTTTCATAATGATAGATCTGGCAAGGTGTTGCCTGGGATTATAATGCAGACATTCTGGCAGATGGATTTGATAGTTGCCACTCTGGAAAAGTTGGGTGGCTTTTTACCTGGACCAGACTCTGTGATTCAGAACACACTGCTTGTTGGCCAAAACCATTCCAACTGAAATTTCAAATGGGCAGATGTGGAAACCATGCTGGACAAGAAGGAATTGTATTTTTCTATTCCAAGCCACATACTGACAGCTTATGCCATGAACATTACCCTGTTGTAGGTTTTTCAGTGAATTCCTTTCAGTAGAATTCAGGATCTGAGGCTAATACAGAAATTTTGAAACAACAGTTATCCCAAGTCCCAAGTATGGGGGGAAATTTGTCAGCAAAGCCTTTTAAATGTCTATACATATTTGTTACCCCATTGCTACTTTTGAGCATGGTGGTATGTTGCTGTGTTTCTCAAACTGAGCCTGCTTGGAAAATGCTTGGTAAAGCTGATCCTTTGTAAAGGATCTCCTAAAGACCTTGTTAAAACACATATTCCTAGGCCCCACCTCCAAAGTTTCAGTAGATATGATGTGATGTCCAGGAATTTAAATTTCTAACATGTTCCCAGAGAAGGCTGCTGTTGCTGGTCTGGGGACCATCCTGTGAAGACCACTGGTTTAGTGGTTAAGAACATATACCCTGGAGCCAGACTGCCCAGTTCAAATCAAGGCTACAGCTTGGGCAAGTTACTTCTCTCTCCATGCCTGGTTTCCATATAGATATAATGAGGGTAATGATTATATCTACTTCAGAAGATCACTGTGAGAGTTAGATAATTTGATCAATATGGAATACTTAGAACAGAGGTTGGCACACAGTAAATATGTGTTATTCTTCAGTAAGACAATGCTTTTGAAGAAGTTATAGTGATTCTCAGTTTCTGGGAAAAGTCCTGTTTTAATGTAAGCAAGTCTTATTAATGTTTACATTGAGGGCATAATGAAGGATATGAAGAAAGTGCATGAAACAAGGTAAGAGGTATGAGACTTGAGGATGATCAGCCACATGGACATCCAGACATGACTAGGCAGAAAAGGTGAAAGATCCAAGTTTAAATAAAGTGAATATGCCTCTTTTCCCTCTGCTAACTCATGTTGACAACTTCAGAATAACAAACATATTTGCGTGCACACACACACACACACACACAAGATGATACTCTGCCTTTTGCATCCAAGCTGTTCATATGGTGATCATTTAGTCATTTTTTCCATAAACTTTTTTTTATCCTGTGGTTGAAGTGACTGGCTTCACTTTAAGATCAGGTTTGTTGATATTTAAGCAGTTAAGTAATTCTTTGGCTGTCCTATCATTGAGGCCTCTGTTCAACCACTGTGAAGTCAGGAAATCTTGCACATCAAGTGTAATTATTTCAGCACTGGATATTTAATGCAGTTTTCTGAGCACTGCGTATAGTAATAGTAATAGGTTAAATTAGCCCCTGAAGTTTAAGTTTCTAGTATATATCATCTTTTTCTTTTTCCCTAACACAAAATTAAGGAGGGCTTCCCAGATGGAACAGTTGTAAAGAACCCACCTGCCAATGCAGGAGTTGCAAGAGACACAAGTTTGATCACTGGGTCAGGAAGATCACCTGGAGGAGAAAATGGCAACCCACTCTGGTATTCTTTCCTGGAAAAATTCCATGGACAGAGGAGTGTGGCAGGCTGCAGTCCATGGGGTCATGAACTAGAGTCTAGGGGGATGCAACGAGTCAGACAGGACTAAGCACTAGCGCTAATCAAGAGTTGCTCTAATGAGAATTTCATTGTGAACCACATTGAGAATTTGTGACAGAGATAGAATTGCCTTGATCATTCTCCAAATTCCATGGAGTTCTTCATGGCTCAGTGTGCCTTTTGACATAAGTCTGGAAAAATTCAGCACCCACAGTGACCCATCCAGTCCCTTAGGAATTCCTTCAATCATCCTTCAAGGACATTTTTCTTCACTCAATTTTAGCAAGGTACTTTCATGCCAGTACTCTGGAGCTTTAATCAATTTTAATGGTTTTTATCACTGAAACCTTGTATTTTCACATTCCATCCTTTGATCAAAACTCCACTTAACTCATTTGCTTTTCCATTACATGGTGGTCTTGCTACCTGGACTGCATTTACTCAGTTCCCTCATGTCCTTCCCTCCCCAGCTGGGGCCCTGTAGTCAAATCATTTTAATCTCATTCCCAGTAACTTGTTAAGCCTTTCTCACCATCACTGTGATTCACCCAACAATCCTTTCTCCTCGGATTGACATGTGTTGAAGAAAGTACATATCTGGGCTTAACTGGTGTCATCACAAATCTGTGATTTATAATTTTGACTGAACTCCTATTAGTGCACAAATGCAGACCTGGATTGTCAGTCATGTGAGCTGCTCCATGTCATGAGCTACAGGGAAGGAGCAGCAGGGCTTATTTATTTAATGATGACTAATACTTCTCCAGAGGAGAGTTCTAGGAAGTCATCTAATGGAACAATAAAATTAGTCACAAAAGGCACAATATTTTTGGACATTTTAATAAAACTCGCTACTTTCACTGCCAAAATTCCCTCTGCTGCCACATAGGGATGTGGCAGCAGCCTTTCTGGAATCTGAACTTCAGTCTTCTTTGCTTCCTTATGTCTTTGTTACTGCTTTCCAGCAACAGGGTGATATTTTAAACTGCTTAGAAATCATCTAATCATTTTATTACAAGCATGAGGCTTCTCAGGACCCGAACACTTACTTACCTTTGGGTAAATTGAAGGGCCCCGTGTCGTGGCTACAGATTTGCATAGCCTTGATGTTTTCAGTCATTTACCTGGGCTCCATCTCTTCCCCACTAACATTCTTGATTGTTTCCACTTTCCTAGTGCCAATTCCCAAGCTGAAGTCAGAATACTACCTTTAGGATCTCTTTTGCTGAAGAATCTTGGAGGAATTGTGGCTCCTCTCTTGGCTGACCAATCATCTTCATTTGCTCAGGACTGAGAGGTTTCTCAAGATGCAGGACTCTCATTCTGAAACCTGGATAGTCCTGGGGAAACCAAGCTGTGCTGGCTCTGTGTTTATGTCTTGTTCCTCCCAGTTATTCCAAACTCACTTACACCAGGAAAATATTCTCATAACCTTAAAAAGCAGCCCTCTCCAAGTGCCTGTCACAAGTAACCTGTTCTCCTGTCGAGTTGTCAATTCTAAATCTGCAAACACTTCACACCAGTCAAAATGACTCTTATGAAAAAATCCACAAACAATGCTGGAGAGGGTGCAGAGAAAAGGGAACCCTCCTACACAGCAGGAATGTAAATTGGCATAGCCACTATGGAGAACAGTACAGAGGCTCCTTGAAACAGAGTTACCATATGATCCTAAGGGAAATCCCAAGGGAAATCAGTCCTGAATATTCATTGGAAGGACTGATGCTGAAACTCCAATTCTTTGGCCACTTGATGCAACGAACTGACTCATTGGAAAATACCCTAATGATGGGAAAGACTGAAGACAGGAGGAGAAGGGGATGACAGAAGATAAGATGGTTGGATGGCATCACTGACTTGAAGACATGAGTCTGAGCAAGCTCCAGGAGTTGGTGATGGACAGGAAGCTGCTGGGAGCCAGCACGAGGAGTCCCACCCATGTCAAAGGTCATGAGGTTAAGGGGTCTGACAGGCAAAGGTGACTCCAGCTGTAAGTGAGCCTTGCTGGATTTTCTTGAGCATCTACCCCCCAAACCAGAGTCTGCCTGCCGTACTGCATTATGCTTTTCATTTATGCTTCTGACATTAACAGGGGCTGTTCCTCATCACCTTCCTCTAAAAGGAATTAACTTAGAGCTCCAGTTAATGTCTCCTGGGCATAAAAAGAATGTCTCAGCTTAAACCCCTCTGAAAGCTTTCTAACTTACCTGACCAGTCTGTCCGGACTTTTACAACTATGCATGTGATTGTTTACAGCCCCCCAACCATGAGAGGCAGGAAGCTTAAAACATCTTAAAGATACTGAGCCTTTTTTAAAGAGCTAAGAATTATATAAATCTTTGAGATTAGTTGTTTGTCAGTTGTTTCGTTTGCTATTGTTTTCTCCCATTCAGAAGGCTGTCTTTTCACNTAAAGTAAAAAAAAAAGAATTATATAGGTGTAGGTTGATGTTAGCAATGCTAGACTTTTAAGTTAATGGATTTTCTCTTTGTTATAAATCACTGTACTCCTCTTTCCTTGTTATAAATTGTTGTGTCCTTGCTATGTAAGAATGTAACCTTAATTAGTGCTTTCTGAGAGTAGCACCAGACTTTAGTAAGAACAACACTTTAAGGGCAAATAAGTTTTCTGGTTGATGGACCCTTATCAGGAAAGGGCCATCAAATGTTAATAGGCCTCCTGGCCAGATGATGTAAATCATCTAAGACCTGTGTATACAGCTAAATATGCAGAGAGAAAGCCTGGTCTCGATAAGGGTCAGGGCTGCTGACCCTGCATGACTTTGTATTATCCATTGATATCTATGTACAAATAAAAGTATAAAAGCTTTTCCTGAAAAATAAAGGACAGATCAGTTCCTGGAAAGACTGGCTTCCCCCCATTTCTTCTTTTCTTTCTTACTCTATTTTCTGGCTGGTTCCCATCTGGAGCATAGAGGCTCATCGTGTCTACTTATTTGCCTGGGCTTCTAAGACCCACGTGACAGGGAGCCCAAGGCGGGGCACCCCCCACTATTCAAGTGGGCGCCTGTGGTCTTACATAGACGGTGAAAGTCTCTTGTCTGAGGCTTTATTGCTTTCTATGTAAACCAAGGAATACGACCTCTTTCTCTCCTCTATCTCTTAACTGCAAACTCTTTCCTTATCTCTCTCTAAATCTATATCTCTCTCTCTCGCCATGCTGTCCCCTCTTCAAATTACCCTGGATCCACCGGGACTGGTCCCCAGCAGGAAGCCTGGTGTACCATAGTCCATGGGGTCACAAAGAATAGGATAAAACTGAGTGAACTGAATTGACTGAACCATATGATCCAGCAATCCCACTTCTGGCCATATATCCAGAGAAAAACATAGTCCAAAAGGACAAATGCACTCCATTGTTCATTGCATCATTGTTTACAAGAGCCAAGACATGGAGGCAGCACAAATATCTATCAACAGAGGAATGGATAAAGAAGATGTGTACATATATACAATGGAATATTACTCAGCCATTAAAAGGAATGTAATAATGCCATTTGCAGCAACGTCAATGGACCTAAAGAATGTCATAGTGAATAAAATATCATATGACATCCCTTGTATGTGGAATCTAAAAATAAATGATACAAATTAATTTGTTTACAAAATAGAAACAGAGTTACAGACTTAGAGAATAAACTTACTGTTGCGGAGGGGAAGGATGGGAGGAAGGGATAGCTAGGGAGTTTGGGATCCACATGTACCTGCTGCTATATTTATTAATAAAATGGATAATCAACAAGGTTCTACTTATAGCACAAGGAACTCTGTTCAGTGTTATGTGGCAGCCTGGATGGGAGGGGAGTTTAGGGGAAAATGGATACATGTATTTGTATGACTGAGCCCTTTCTACCTAAAACTATCACAACATCATTAATTGACTATACTCCAATATAAAATAAAAGCTTAAATAAAACTAAATCTGTTTAAGCTTTTGTAAAAACTTACTAAAACTAGGTCTTAGTTACCAGTTAGATGTGTAGCAGCAAGCACCCTTTCTTCAAACATTTTACTTCTGTTCTGCTGCTCTCCATTTCAGAGTATGACATTTTCAAAACAAAGTTGCATGTTCTTTGTCCTCTTGCATGCATGCATGCTAAGTTGCTTCATTTGTGTCTGACTCTGTGCAACCTGATGGGCTGTAGCCTGCCAGGCTTCTCTGTTCATGGGATTCTCTGGGCAAGAATACTAGAATGGGTTTCTGTGCCCTTTTCCAGGGGATCTTCTCAAAACAGGGATTGAACCTGTGTGTCTCATGTCTATCTGCATTGGTAAGCAGGTTCTTCACAGCGAGAGCCACCTGCTTGTGTCTTCTTACCACATTCCATACTGCCCTGCTTTCCCTCTACCCATCTTCCACAGCTGAGAGGCCCATCTAGAAAGAACAGCAACTGTTACATCAACATGGTTTCTCCTTCATCTCTGCTCTGTGCTCTATAGTATCAACCTGTGACTCTTTTGGTCCCTGTGACTTGATCATGCCTTTATTACTCATTTTCCTATGAATTCTGGAAATTATTGGATAAGCTGGGTCATGACATCCATTTTGGGAGGGAACTGTATCCTCTTCCAAGTCTTATGTAGTACACATTTTCTTTTATTATCCTTCACAGTTTAGCGGATTTGTGTCCTGACTCATGTATTGAAAACATGACCATGTCCCTGACCTATTGAAGATGATATTTCCTTCCCTATTTTTTACTGTTTTGACCCATTCAGTTGCCTTCAAGAGGAGTAAGGACAACACATTTATTTGTTGTTTTCATTAGAAGAAAAAACATTACCAGTTACACATTTTTTTTTTCTGTTTCTTCCTCAATTTTCTTTTTCTTCTCTTGGGCACATGTAGTGTACTGAGAACCCATGCAAACAATAACCCATGGGATTCTTGGGGACTTTGCTAGGGCTTTCATCTAAACCTGACAACATAGAGACAGGCTAAGCATAGGTCAGTCTATTTGCTTTCAGTAGATTTTTAGATTCTGCCACTTCCTATTTTCCTATGTCAAAGAAAAAAGGTATCAAATAAATGACATTTGGGAATTCCTTAAACATTAGCATGAAAGTCTTTCACAAAATTCTTAGTAGTCATGCATTAAACATTTTTTCCATCTCTTTTTGAAAGAGGACAGGTTAAAAATCCAGATCTCCCTGACTCTAATGAAAACATTTTGTGGAAAATCAGTGAAAGGTTTCTATACTTAAAAACATAAGACATGGCATTCTGTCTCTGAGAGACTTGAAATTTCCATTTAAAGAAAATTGTGGTGATGCATATGTATTTCTTTGGTTCCCAAATAACTGTAAGAAAGAAATGTTTCTGTGTGGTTGAGTACACATCTTGAAGTTAATGAAACTGCTAAATTAAAAATCTACATGTTCCCCTTATAAATCTGAAATTTACAGTTCTATGTACTAGCTTTCAAAATGTCAAACATTACTGAACATTTGTTGCTTTATGATTTGGTAATAAAACTCTTTCAAAAGTTAAACTCTGCTCTGTAAAAGAGACCTAAATTAATAATTCAAGCTATGTTAGCAGAACTGAAGATTTATTTTATTTGACTGGTATGGGAATGGGGAAAAACAAAGTGAGGAGAGCTTTATGAAACTAGTCTAATTCTGAGACTGCAAACTTTGCAAATCTGATGACATTAAAAATAAAAAGAAATTAGTAAAGTAACATTATTTTCCTGAAAATTACTTATCTTCTAAATGACTCTTTCTGTGCTATGTCCAATATTATCAAGTCATTTTTGCATGTCTACTGTGTCCCAGGCTTGGGAAGTAAAAGGGAAACTCCTTCCTTGAGGGAGCCTATACTCATATGCCTCATGTGATTATGGACACTGTGCTTTGGAGTTTTTGGAATACCCTTCAATTTAGTTGTCCAATAAATTCAACTATGTATTTTGGAAACTATGATTACTAAATCTAAGCTAGACATATAGCTTTTCATCTGAAAAATGAGACCCTGACTTTTTACCTGAGACTTAAGATTCTGCCCCTTGTCCTCTGATGTATTATAAGCATATTTAATTTGATATTTTTATACATTTCTTTCCTTTCCCTTTCCTTTCCCCCCACTTCTCCTCCTTTCCTTTTCCTTCTCCTTTAAACAAAGCTGACCATTGTGAACACACAATGACATTGGCAGGGCATCAGATCCCTGAGTTTTCTTCCTACAGTTTTGGTCTTTTGTCCTTCACCTTCTCTAAATCCTCCTTCTCTAATTGCCCTTAAATCATTAGGTTTCCACAGGACTTGCATTCTGCTTTAACAACATGCTCTTCTTAAACTGTGTCAATCCATTTTCATGGTTATAAATACCATTTATTGACTGACTCCACCATGGATTTCTCTGTATGGGATCGCTTCTCTGAGCTCAATTTAGGAACCACCCAAATTTAAACCCTGGCTCTTCTCCTCTTCAGCTACATGATGAACTTGGGCAAATTTCTTGACCTCTGTGTTTTCTAGTTTTTTCATATGTTTAATGATAGTATAAAACTTGTACATTTGTTTTGAGGGTTAAATGAGTTAGGGCAGGAAAATTGGCTTAATAATAATAATACCAGGAGTTATGTAGCCTGAATCACTTACATCTTAGATTGTGCTGCTATAATAAAATACCACAGGATGAGTAAACAACAAACATTTCTTTCTTACAGAACTGGTGAAAGGTATGCTTTCTGGAGGTTGGAAATTCCAAGATTAAGATACCAGCAAATCCACTGCCTAATGAGAGACACCTTGCTGGCTTGCAGATGGCTGTCTTCTGTATCTTCCAGACCAAAAAGGAAAGGCAAGCTCTTGTGTCTCTTATAAGGGCACTAACCTCATTAATGAGAACTTCACCCTCATGGTCTAATTACCTCTTTGGTAATGTAAAGGGTTTTGCCTCTTTATACCATTATATTTGGGCTTCTCAAGTGGCACAGTGGTAAAGAACCTGCCTGCCAATGCAAGAGATGCAAGAGATGAAGGTTCAATCCCTGGAGTAGGAAGTGGCTACCCACTCCAGTATTCTTGCCTGTTAAGTTCCATGGACAGATGAGCCTGCAGGCTAAAGTCCATGGCGTCATAGAGAGTCAGACATGACTGAGGGCACACCATTATATGAGGAGTGAGGACTTCAGCATATGAGTTTTGGAGGTGACATAAACAGTCAGTGCATAATGACATATAAACCTCTTATACATATAAACACACTTAGATCTAGAGTGCAGTTAAGTCATCAATAACTATTAGCTATTATACCCAAATACCTACCCTACTCCCCTGCCAGGTTTTATCAAAGCATCTCAAACTCTGGGTGTCCCTCTGCCCTTTTGTGTCTTGCTTTTTCCCATATCAGGAAAGCACCAACTTCCTTGTTATCAAGCCAGAAGCCAAGGATCATAGTTCTCCTCGATAGTTGCCACTGGTATTCTAGATATCAGTAAGTTCTCTTAGTCTAAAAACTTAGAAATTCACTCACTTTTCATTTTTTCCCTCAACTCTTGGGCCAAGTTCTTGTTTGTCATTCTCTGGATCTTAGTAGAATTCTAACTGACTTTACCACCTCCTCTTGTACCTCCCACCCCTGATCTTTGTGATCCACTGTCTATACTGTACTTATCAGTACACATGTCATTGCCCTGCATGAAATTCTTCTCCTCTGAACTGAGGAGAAGACATCTATCCCTAGGGAAGAGGAGACTGAGGAAAGGCTAGTAACTAAATTGGGAATTGGAGTGAGGAGGGGACTGCATGCTCGAATGCCTAACTATTCTGTAGACATAGGAACAGACGGTGGGAAACCAAGCTGGGGCTAGGTCAAAGGGACTGTGATGAGTAATCCAAGGTAGATAATGGTATAAAGTACTGCCTGTATGTTTCAAGAATGTAGATGAGAATGAAGCTGTCACTGGAGGGAATAAACAAGCTGACCCACAGACCTCAGACAAGCCAGCTTAAAGTAATCAAGAAGCAGGAACAATTGTGTCAGCCAGAAGAGCTGAAAGAAGGCCAGCCAATAATGGAGCCAGTCAGGCACAGTAGCTGAGAATGGGTATTTCAAGATCACTGTTTTAACAGACCAATTTGGCATTTCCTGGACAGCTCTGCCTTGAGTGTTATCTCTCTTCTTTTTAAAGAGGCTGTACCCACTACAGTGTTCTTGCCTGGAGAATCCCAGGGATGGGGGAGGCTGGTGGGCTGCCATCTCTGGGGTCGCACAGAGTCAGACACGACTGAAGCAACTTAGCAGCAGGAGCAGTGTCTGAAAAACAAGCTGGTTAACCCTCAGGCAGGAGTAAGGTGCTGGCTTTTAGCATTCTGATTCATTTTTTCCACTGAACAAATATTATAAAAATAAAAATATTCAAAGCCATATACAGTGAGCAGTAAAATTTCCTTCCATTCTTTCTCTGAAGCCACTTAACCTTCCTCCCAAGAAGAAAGCACTAGTGCCAATTTTGTGTATACTTTGGAGATATTCTATTTGACAAAAAAGTATATATGCTAAATGAAAATAACAGAATAAACACAGTTCTTGGCACCTTGATTTTCCACCAAAACAGTCTACATAGATACATCTTATTCTTTTAAATAATGACTGACTATTTCATTGCATAAAAGTGTCCCCATAATTTATTTAGCTAGATTCTCAGTAATAGAGATTTAGGTTGTTTTCAACCTTCTGATGGAAAAGGCAATGGCACCCCACTCCAGTACTCTTGCCTTGAAAATCCCATGGACAGAGGGGCCTGGTAGGCTGCAGTCCATGGGGTCATGAAGAGTCGGACACGACTGGGTGACTTCACTTTCGCTTTTCACTTTCATGCATTGGAGAAGGAAATGGAAACCCACTCCAGTGTTCTTTCTTGGAGAATCTTAGGGACAGGGGAGCCTGGTGGGCTGCTGTCTATGGGGTTGCACAGAGTCAGACATGACTGAGGCAACTTAGCATCATCATCATCATCATCAGCCGCAGCAGCAACCTTCTGATCTTACAAGCAATGCTAAAATGAATAATTTGTGCATGTATCAGTTCCAAATATAAATCAGATTATATTTATAGAAGTAGTTTTTCTGGGTCAAAGAATATGCACATTTTTTATTTGAATTGCCACTGTTAAATCAGCCTTCTCAATGACTGCTTCAATTTATACTCCCTCTGGTAATATATGGAAATGCTTGTTTTTTTCCACACTTTGGTCAGACTTTTTTTTTTTTTTGAAAATAACAGTTTGTGATATTTGCCAATCTGAAAAGAGGGAAAGATCTGTAGCTGCATGTGGTTAAGAGTTATCTGAGGACTTCACGTTGTGATATGAGTTGTAGATAATTTTCATAATTTTATTTTGCCTTCTATAGATTTTCTTTTTGACTTTGATAAAATTTTTGGTAGTTGAAGTTATCAGTCTTTTATTTGGCTTCTNCAGTTTGTGATATTTGCCAATCTGAAAAGAGGGAAAGATCTGTAGCTGCATGTGGTTAAGAGTTATCTGAGGACTTCACGTTGTGATATGAGTTGTAGATAATTTTCATAATTTTATTTTGCCTTCTATAGATTTTCTTTTTGACTTTGATAAAATTTTTGGTAGTTGAAGTTATCAGTCTTTTATTTGGCTTCTCAGTTTTGTGTTACATTTAGAAAATTTTCACTCCAAATTTATTTTATATGCTCCTTCCATATTTTCATCTAGTAGATTTATATTTTTTATTGTTGATGACAGCATGTATGAATAAACTGCATTTTCTTCATTGATTTGAAATGTTGCTTTTATTGTATTTAATATATAATGTCTCTTTGTGTGTTTCAACTATTACTGGATTTCCTTTTCCCACTATTAGTTTCTATTATTATAGCAAATTATATGCTGTTAATTGTAGCTTTATGACATTCATGTACTGGCTTAATTATTATAGTTTTGTAATATGCTTTTACTTCTGAAAAACTGATAATCACTCAATATTTTGAGTTTCCCTAGTGATTTTCTCTTTGTTACTTTTCTATATGAACTTTAGAATCAGCTTGTTTATCTTGCTTGGTGCTTCCATGGTGCTGAATCTTCCTTCCAGAGGACACGGACTTTCTAGTTGTTTCTGTCTTATTTTGTGTCCTGCAGGAGAATTTTAAAGTTTCTTCTAGAGAGATCTTGAAGGTTTCTATTTAATTTTATTCCTAGATCTTTAAAAAATCGTTTGTTTTGATTGACATCTAGTTGATTTATGATGTTTCAGGAGTACAGCAAAGTGTTTCATATATATGAATGCACAGATAGATTTTTTCTGATTCTTTTCCATTATAGGTTATTTTAAGATATTGAATATAGTTCCTTGTGCTATACAGTAGTTTGTTATTGTTGTTTATTTTATATATAGTAGCCTGTAACTCCAATATTTTTGTTGTTATTTTATTTGCTTATTTTACTTGTGACAATATATCTTAAAGATGCATGAAGTTTTAAAAATTTCTATACATTAATTTTATATTCACTTATTTTGCTGAATTCTTTTACCTTTTCATTTGGTTCTCTGGATTTTTAGTAGCTCTAGGTTTTTAAGCAAAATATAATCTGAATCCCTTGTGATTTACTTTTTTCTTTCTAAAAATATATGCAATAGACATGTAAAACAAACTTGTGGTTACCAAAGGAAAGAGGTTGAAAAGTGATAAATTAGGAATTTGGGATTAACAGATATACATCACTATAAATAAAATTGATGAACAACAAGGACCTACCATGTAGCACAAGGAACTATATTCAATATCCTGTAATAACTTAGAAAGGAAAGGAATCTGAAAAAGAATTATATATTTCTGAATCACTTTGCTGTACACCTAAAACAATATAAATCAACTACAGTTCAGTTAAAAAGTTAAAATAAATAAAAAATGAAACATACATATATGTATATAAATTCTAATTTCTTATCTTTGGAGATCCATTAATCTTGGAATGGATTTTGAGATCTGCATTTTACATAGCTTTGTAAGTAATTTTCAGTCCTACCAAGGACAAGAAAAGATCAGCTAAAAATACTGAGTCCTAGCTGGTTGATGTAGCCACTTGTTCTAGGAAAACAAACTCAGAAGGACAATGCAAATAGTGGAGTGCAGTTTATTACACCGGTGGGCCCAAGGCGGAGTCTCCTCTTAGCCAAGGACCCTGACCAGTTTTTGTGAAAACCATATATACCCTAAGTGTACATGCCCAAACCCACCTCCCCCAATTCCCTGAAACTAGTCTGCAATGGCACCCCACTCCAGTACTCTTGCCTGGAAAATCCCATGGATGGAGGAGCCTGGTAGGCTGCAGTCCATGCGGTTGCTGAGAGTCGGACACGACTGAGCGACTTCACTTTCACTNTAAAATGAATAATTTGTGCATGTATCAGTTCCAAATATAAATCAGATTATATTTATAGAAGTAGTTTTTCTGGGTCAAAGAATATGCACATTTTTTATTTGAATTGCCACTGTTAAATCAGCCTTCTCAATGACTGCTTCAATTTATACTCCCTCTGGTAATATATGGAAATGCTTGTTTTTTTCCACACTTTGGTCAGACTTTTTTTTTTTTTTGAAAATAACAGTTTGTGATATTTGCCAATCTGAAAAGAGGGAAAGATCTGTAGCTGCATGTGGTTAAGAGTTATCTGAGGACTTCACGTTGTGATATGAGTTGTAGATAATTTTCATAATTTTATTTTGCCTTCTATAGATTTTCTTTTTGACTTTGATAAAATTTTTGGTAGTTGAAGTTATCAGTCTTTTATTTGGCTTCTCAGTTTTGTGTTACATTTAGAAAATTTTCACTCCAAATTTATTTTATATGCTCCTTCCATATTTTCATCTAGTAGATTTATATTTTTTATTGTTGATGACAGCATGTATGAATAAACTGCATTTTCTTCATTGATTTGAAATGTTGCTTTTATTGTATTTAATATATAATGTCTCTTTGTGTGTTTCAACTATTACTGGATTTCCTTTTCCCACTATTAGTTTCTATTATTATAGCAAATTATATGCTGTTAATTGTAGCTTTATGACATTCATGTACTGGCTTAATTATTATAGTTTTGTAATATGCTTTTACTTCTGAAAAACTGATAATCACTCAATATTTTGAGTTTCCCTAGTGATTTTCTCTTTGTTACTTTTCTATATGAACTTTAGAATCAGCTTGTTTATCTTGCTTGGTGCTTCCATGGTGCTGAATCTTCCTTCCAGAGGACACGGACTTTCTAGTTGTTTCTGTCTTATTTTGTGTCCTGCAGGAGAATTTTAAAGTTTCTTCTAGAGAGATCTTGAAGGTTTCTATTTAATTTTATTCCTAGATCTTTAAAAAATCGTTTGTTTTGATTGACATCTAGTTGATTTATGATGTTTCAGGAGTACAGCAAAGTGTTTCATATATATGAATGCACAGATAGATTTTTTCTGATTCTTTTCCATTATAGGTTATTTTAAGATATTGAATATAGTTCCTTGTGCTATACAGTAGTTTGTTATTGTTGTTTATTTTATATATAGTAGCCTGTAACTCCAATATTTTTGTTGTTATTTTATTTGCTTATTTTACTTGTGACAATATATCTTAAAGATGCATGAAGTTTTAAAAATTTCTATACATTAATTTTATATTCACTTATTTTGCTGAATTCTTTTACCTTTTCATTTGGTTCTCTGGATTTTTAGTAGCTCTAGGTTTTTAAGCAAAATATAATCTGAATCCCTTGTGATTTACTTTTTTCTTTCTAAAAATATATGCAATAGACATGTAAAACAAACTTGTGGTTACCAAAGGAAAGAGGTTGAAAAGTGATAAATTAGGAATTTGGGATTAACAGATATACATCACTATAAATAAAATTGATGAACAACAAGGACCTACCATGTAGCACAAGGAACTATATTCAATATCCTGTAATAACTTAGAAAGGAAAGGAATCTGAAAAAGAATTATATATTTCTGAATCACTTTGCTGTACACCTAAAACAATATAAATCAACTACAGTTCAGTTAAAAAGTTAAAATAAATAAAAAATGAAACATACATATATGTATATAAATTCTAATTTCTTATCTTTGGAGATCCATTAATCTTGGAATGGATTTTGAGATCTGCATTTTACATAGCTTTGTAAGTAATTTTCAGTCCTACCAAGGACAAGAAAAGATCAGCTAAAAATACTGAGTCCTAGCTGGTTGATGTAGCCACTTGTTCTAGGAAAACAAACTCAGAAGGACAATGCAAATAGTGGAGTGCAGTTTATTACACCGGTGGGCCCAAGGCGGAGTCTCCTCTTAGCCAAGGACCCTGACCAGTTTTTGTGAAAACCATATATACCCTAAGTGTACATGCCCAAACCCACCTCCCCCAATTCCCTGAAACTAGTCTGCAATGGCACCCCACTCCAGTACTCTTGCCTGGAAAATCCCATGGATGGAGGAGCCTGGTAGGCTGCAGTCCATGCGGTTGCTGAGAGTCGGACACGACTGAGCGACTTCACTTTCACTTTTCACTTTCATGCATTGGAGAAGGAAATGGCAACACACTCCAGTGTTCTTGCCTGGAGAGTCCCAGGGACAGAAGACTCTGGTGGGCTGCTGTCTATGGGGGCGCACAGAGTCAGACATGACTGAAGCAACTTAGCAGTAGCAGCAGCAGTCTGAACAAAGGAAAAGAAAGATACAATCAAAGTTAATCCTTGATTCATATGCCTTAAGCCTAAGTAGTTAACAGTGGATAATTATCAATAGGCCTGTGGTCAAACCCCAACAAGCATAATAGAATTTATGATTCTATTCAGTTACACAGATAATAAAGGTATTCTTTTAGGTGATGGAAAGTCCAGGTATGAGCCCTGGGGCTCTTCCATCGGGGTGGTGGTGGGGGTCTGATTTTCCAGTAGGTATGTCGTTTCCTTAGATACTGGATATATAGCTCAAAGTCCACAGTCCAGCCCAAGATGGAGTCCTGCTTTCAAGATGGAGCCTGTTCTGTCTGTTTCCTCCTTCATTGATATTAGAGTTAGCTGTAAAATTGGGGATCCATATTTTTCTGAACATTAAATGTGTGTGTGAAATTCTGGATTACAATCATAACAGTTTGTTACTTCTTTCTTTCTAGTTCCTTATTTCCTCCCTCTCGCCTTCCCTCCCTCTCATAAAGGGAAACATTAATAATACAGCATTGATATAAATCAGGGCTAGGGCACACGCTCTATTAACTTTCTCTTCCTGAGAGTTTATTTTTCATCAATGTGTTGGTTTTATGCTCTGATAATTTGTCTTCATGTCTTTATAACAATGGAATAAAAAATTATGGAATTTTTTTTTTATTGACAAATTTTATGTGAAAAAGAAAAGGAAATCCAGGTCACTCAGCTTGCTTTGGTACAGGTTTTGCTGTATTAGAACAGCTTTTTAAATGTTTCTCTTTAAACATGGCTTTAAAAAATCAATTGCATAATTTCCTATTCAGCAATAAATGCTCTGATATCTGCATCTATTTTTTCCTATTCTATATTATTCTTCCTTTCAAGGGGAGAGACTGACAACAACTCTATAGATAAAATGCTAAACTGCAGGGTATGCAGGAATTTTAACTCAGACCAGAAGAGAAATCATGAATATATTCTTGAACCCTTAGTTGTTCAAAATACTGGAAACAGCAAGGCAAACCTAACAGGGACCCATAGAAAATAAACAGAAGTATTTTGCATTCCTGGGACTACCCTGTTGCACTTTCTCTAAATTTTAGTGAAAGATTTTCATTTTCCTTGACAAGTGTTACCCTTTTATAGTGATGTTTTGAAAAATATTATTTCATATGGGAAGCGAGTAAGTTTGTTAAAAGTCAAGTAGGTCTTTTGTGTTACAGATTGAATGATTTTTTCATAGATGTTGAGAGAAGTTGAGAAGTGGTTCAACTAAGGAGAGTTGAAATTAATCTGGGTTTTTTCAGACATGGTTTATTTATGAAAATACAGGAAAACTGATTATTTCCAGACCCTTTTTAGTGTACTTTTTATCTTTGTTTATTGATTTTCAACCTCAAAGTCTTTATCAGTCTTCTGTGTGGCAAGTGAGATTGTTCCACATAGTTTGGATGTTTTAGATTTTTAAAGGACTTTAGCACCTTTTGAAAGTTTTAGATAGCCTCTGTGTCAGGCTCCTCTAAGTATATTGATATCATCTTGGTATACTTTGCTAAGTAATTTAACATTCACATATCTTCTTTTTCTGTAATGAACTAATCCTGGGTTGCTTGTCATTACCTTCAAAGTATCATTTTAAGACAGAAACGAAAGTCAAGTCTTTTTCTAGTTGTTAGAGAATAGTGATTAGAGTCAGATGTTAATTCTAAGAAGGAGAGGGAGGAGAGAAAACATGACAGAGAAAAAAAATAAAGCTTAGCAGGATCCAAATTTTAGCCTGAAATTTCTAACTAAAGCCAAACTAAATCCAGTTGGATTTAGTGTTCTGAAGCCTTGAAAATGGTAAAAAAAAAAGGGGGGGGGGTCAA
>SJYW01045641.1:13142-24266 GCA_006410735.1 Raphicerus campestris | reverse complement strand
TTTTGGCAAAACTCTATTAGCCTTTGCCCTGCTTCATTCTGTATTCCAAGGCCAAATTTGCCTGTTACTCCAGGTGTTTTGATTTCCTACTCTTGCATTCGTATCCCCTATAACGAAAAAGACATTTTTGGGGTGTGTTAGTTCTAAAAGGTCTCTTAGGTCTTCATAGAACCATTTAACTTCAGCTTCTTCAGCATTACTGGTCAGGGCATAACTTGGATCACTGTGATATTGAATGGTTTGCTTTAGAAATGAACAGAGATCATTCTGTCTCTTTGAGATCGCTTCCAAGTACTTTTTTAATACCGTGGCCGTGATATATTATGGATGATATATTACCCATAGGAAAAAATAGCTTCAGTGATGGCGGATTTCTCATCTGGAATCAGGGAGCCAGAAGCAAGTGGCAACCACTTCTCAATCCTAGAGAAAATCCCTCAGGAATGAAGGGGGAATAAAGAGATTTTCCCATGAAGGAACACTGAGATGATTTGTTGATAATACATCTACCCTTGAAAAATAGCTGACACAGTTTCTTTTTTAAGATTTTAATTGTAGGCTAATTACTTAGCAATGTTGTGGTGGTTTTGCCATGCATCTGCATGAATCCGCCCTGGGTGGACATGTGTTCCCCATCAAGGAACTGGTAACAGAAGAAGGCTGGAATTTCAGAAAGGGAAGAAAAAGATGAAAATTGGCAAAACAGGAGTAAGTCTCATATACAACACTTTTTTTTCTGGTGAATTTCTTAAATGTACTTGATGGTTGCAGCAAAATGTTACATCATTGGGCATGATGCGCAAGGTGTTGAGGTGAAATACTCAAGGCCACGCTATTTAAAAAGTGAAAAGTAAATGAAAAGTGTTAGTCGTTTAGTCGTGACTGACGCTTTGGGGCCCCGTGGACTGTGGCCCTCCAGGCTCCTCTGTGCATGGAATTCTCTAGGCAAGAACACTGCAGTGGAGTGCTGCTCTCTTTCAGGGGATCTTCCTTACCCAGAAATTGAACTGGGTCTCCTGCTTGTAGGCAAACTCTTCACTGTCTGGGCCACCAGGGAAGCCTGGTTTAGAACATGAGGGGGCAGAGGAGTGGGAGCTTGGCCACCACAGTCCCCTCAAAGCAGCGAGCGAGCTCTCGGTGTTAGAGGCTGTAAGCCACCTACGTGAACTGGAGCAGAACAACCGCTAAGCCAATACCGCACGATAGACTCGAAAACACTATGAGCAAATCAAGATGGAATTCTGAAAATTGTCCAAGTAACCCCCAGGAAGGTACGAAGAGGGAAACAGAAGAAGGAAAAACAGGAAATGAAGCACAAAGAAAACGGCAAACTTAAGCCTTAACACGTCAGTAATAACCTTAAATGTAAACGGCTTACTATGGCACTTACAAGACAAAAATCGGTGAGGCGGATTCAGAAAGAACCACCACGATCCAGCAGTATTCCATGCATGAGAACAGCCACCACCCAAAATACTCACGCGTGAGAAACACAGCAACACGGGTACTTCGCGAGTTAACGGGAAAAGATATGCAAACAGTAATAAGAGCAGGAGCAGCGCCAGGAACATCCGATACGGCGGACTTCAGATCAAAGAGAACCGCTAGAGGCAAGAGAGGCGTCAGTGATGACAAGAGGATCAGACAAATGGAAGGCGTAACAGTCCTACAGGCTGTGCATCAGACAGAGAGCGTGAACACACGTGAAACAGAGGCTGACGGAGCCTGAGGGGGAGACAGACCCACAGCTGCAGGCGGGCTCTTCAGTGCCCTGTCTTCAGCGATCAACAGAAACGCACAGCACAATCAAACAGTGATATCTAACGGATATGCAGACAAAGCTCTGTAAGAAACAGCACAATAGACATGCTTTATTTCATGGAACATTCACCAAGACAGGTCAGACGGGTCATAAATCAAACCTCAACAAGCTTCAAAGGTTTCAGTCCTATACAGTATCTTCTCTGACAATAATGGAATCAAATTAGTAATCAATACAGAAAGACAACAGGAAAATCTCTGAACACCTAGAAATCAAATAAGGCCCTTCTAGGTAATCCATAGGTCAAAGCGGAAGTTTCAAAGGAAATAAAAGAAATACATAGAACTGAGTGAAAATAGGAGCTCAGTGAGCCAACACATGTGGAAGACAGCTGGGAGGGAAGCTCATAACCTTATACACGATCACCTTAGGAAAAGAGAAAATCCCAAATCAGGGAGAGAAGCTTGCAGCTCTATACGTGATCACCTTAGGAAAAGAGAAAATCCCAAATCAGCATTCTAAGTTTCTTCCTCAAGAACCAGAAAAATAAGAGTAAAGCAAACCAGAAGCAACCAGAAGAAAGGAAACAGCAACGAACAGAAATCAATGTAATTGAAAACAGGAAAGCAATTGAGAAAAATCAGTGGAAGAAAAAGCTGGTTCTTAGAACAACAATCAATAAAATTGATAAACCTCTCCCAAGACTGACTGAGATAAAAAGAGAAAAGACACAAATTACCAGTATCGGTAGTGAAATGTAACAGGGGATATCACTATGGTGCCTGCAGATATCACAAGGACAATAAAGGGACACTATTAATACAAACAATTTTATGCTCATAATTTGACAACTTAGAGGAAATGAACCAAGTTTTCAAAAACCACAAACTACCATAAGCGCAACTAAAATGAAATGGATAAACTGATTCATCCTAAAACCGTTAGCGTTGAGTTTGTAATGGAAAAGCTCACAAGTGATTACTGACAAAGATACAAAAGCCAGCGAACATAAAAAGAATGGCATTTTTAACAAATGATGCAGAAGGAACCTGACGTCTTCAGGCAATAACCAAACCAAACCCCCTGCCCCTCGATGTCAAGCTCAGACCTTACTCAAAGACCAACTGAAATGAGATTGTGCGCTTAAAGACAAAATTGCAAAATTTCTGGGAAAAAAAAGACAAAACCTTTGGGACCTAGGGATAGGTAAAGTGTTCTCAGGTTTTGACACTGAAATCAAAAAAGGAAAATCTGATCAGTTGGATCTCATTAAAGTTAACAACTTTTGTTCTATGAAGAGGATGAAACGATGAGCTCCTGCGTAGGGGAAAATACATGCAAAGCATGTATCTAATAAAAGACTTGATCTTAGAGCACATAAAGAACTCTTAAAACAATAGCGAAAAAGGAGACAACTCAGTTAGAAAATGAGTAAATACCTGACACTAAATATGGAAAATTCACACATGAAAAGTGAAGAGAGGTTCACTGTCATCAGCCATTAGGGAAACGCAAATTACAGCATACAGCATGATGAGTTATTAACACGTACTTCTCAGAATGGCTAAAGCAAACAAAGTAATAGCACCAAATGCTGGCAAAGATGTGGAGAAACTGATCACGCATCCGTGAAAGACGGGACGTAAAATGGTGCGGCCTCTCTGGAAAACAGGTTTGAGCTTCTTGTAAAACTAAGCACGCAACTACCGCATGACCTAGCAATCATTCTCCTGCACGTTCTCTCACAGAAATGAAAGTTTATGCTCACAGCAACACAGCGCATGGATACTTACAGGAGGTTCATTCGTCACAGTCGAAAGGTAGAACAACTTGTGTGTCCTTCAAGGAATGAGTGGCTGAATAAACAGCGGTGCACCTACGTTATGGAGCAGACACTCAGAATTAAAAAGGGGCCAAGTACTGATCACTAGAAGAATTGTCAGAGAATTACAGAGTGAAAATAGCTGGTCCCCAACACTGCTGCGTACGATCATGTTCACACAAAAGTCTTGAAAAGACAGATTTACAGGCATGCGTTGGTCCAGGTCAGTGGTTTCTGGGGGATGGGTCGGGGGAGGGGGTGTGCAGCTTGGGGCGCCCTGTGGGGATGGGCATGTGCCACAGCCGTGGGCACCCTCGACGTGACGCTGTGCCGTAGCGGTCCAAGGGGCTGCCGTTGGCAGCAAGGGGCAGGGGGGTCTCTTTGTATTATTTCTTACAACTGGATGTGAATCTATAAATATCGCAAGATAAAAAGCTTAACTGAGAAACGTAAGGGGCTCACCATATGGGTTTCCTCCAATGACTTGCTCATTTGGTGGGTGATGTAATAGAGTTTCTTACCTCGATCAAGCCTCTTAAGCCGAGCCCTGACTGTCGTGCGCTGTGCCTTTCACGCTCTGCTCCATTCCACGTGTTTATTATTTTTACAGTAACGTGTCTGAAGGAGACTGTGCTGAAGTGCCTGCATTCAGTTATCTTTGTCTGCTACGATTACGCTAACAATAAACACTATCTGTGTGCTTTACTTTCCACCTCTTCTCTGGAAGAGTTTGGCTAGCGTTAGAGTGATGTGTTCCTGGGAGGATAGGAATATTTACCCTCGTATTTCTTGCAGTTTTTGCTTTAAGCATTTCAATGTTGTATTATGTGGCACAGAAGAAAGTTGACAGATTTTTATTTTGGATTGCTTTCTTCTGTTTTATTCTTCTTATGTTGCTTTTCTCATAACACTTTTTCTCTACACTCAGCCCACCCCGAGCTCCTTTGCACGACCCCCGTGTCTTGTAGCAGCGTATTCTGCACATTTCAGGGTTTGGGCTTAGAATCTTTTATTCTTATTNAAGCACAAAGAAAACGGCAAACTTAAGCCTTAACACGTCAGTAATAACCTTAAATGTAAACGGCTTACTATGGCACTTACAAGACAAAAATCGGTGAGGCGGATTCAGAAAGAACCACCACGATCCAGCAGTATTCCATGCATGAGAACAGCCACCACCCAAAATACTCACGCGTGAGAAACACAGCAACACGGGTACTTCGCGAGTTAACGGGAAAAGATATGCAAACAGTAATAAGAGCAGGAGCAGCGCCAGGAACATCCGATACGGCGGACTTCAGATCAAAGAGAACCGCTAGAGGCAAGAGAGGCGTCAGTGATGACAAGAGGATCAGACAAATGGAAGGCGTAACAGTCCTACAGGCTGTGCATCAGACAGAGAGCGTGAACACACGTGAAACAGAGGCTGACGGAGCCTGAGGGGGAGACAGACCCACAGCTGCAGGCGGGCTCTTCAGTGCCCTGTCTTCAGCGATCAACAGAAACGCACAGCACAATCAAACAGTGATATCTAACGGATATGCAGACAAAGCTCTGTAAGAAACAGCACAATAGACATGCTTTATTTCATGGAACATTCACCAAGACAGGTCAGACGGGTCATAAATCAAACCTCAACAAGCTTCAAAGGTTTCAGTCCTATACAGTATCTTCTCTGACAATAATGGAATCAAATTAGTAATCAATACAGAAAGACAACAGGAAAATCTCTGAACACCTAGAAATCAAATAAGGCCCTTCTAGGTAATCCATAGGTCAAAGCGGAAGTTTCAAAGGAAATAAAAGAAATACATAGAACTGAGTGAAAATAGGAGCTCAGTGAGCCAACACATGTGGAAGACAGCTGGGAGGGAAGCTCATAACCTTATACACGATCACCTTAGGAAAAGAGAAAATCCCAAATCAGGGAGAGAAGCTTGCAGCTCTATACGTGATCACCTTAGGAAAAGAGAAAATCCCAAATCAGCATTCTAAGTTTCTTCCTCAAGAACCAGAAAAATAAGAGTAAAGCAAACCAGAAGCAACCAGAAGAAAGGAAACAGCAACGAACAGAAATCAATGTAATTGAAAACAGGAAAGCAATTGAGAAAAATCAGTGGAAGAAAAAGCTGGTTCTTAGAACAACAATCAATAAAATTGATAAACCTCTCCCAAGACTGACTGAGATAAAAAGAGAAAAGACACAAATTACCAGTATCGGTAGTGAAATGTAACAGGGGATATCACTATGGTGCCTGCAGATATCACAAGGACAATAAAGGGACACTATTAATACAAACAATTTTATGCTCATAATTTGACAACTTAGAGGAAATGAACCAAGTTTTCAAAAACCACAAACTACCATAAGCGCAACTAAAATGAAATGGATAAACTGATTCATCCTAAAACCGTTAGCGTTGAGTTTGTAATGGAAAAGCTCACAAGTGATTACTGACAAAGATACAAAAGCCAGCGAACATAAAAAGAATGGCATTTTTAACAAATGATGCAGAAGGAACCTGACGTCTTCAGGCAATAACCAAACCAAACCCCCTGCCCCTCGATGTCAAGCTCAGACCTTACTCAAAGACCAACTGAAATGAGATTGTGCGCTTAAAGACAAAATTGCAAAATTTCTGGGAAAAAAAAGACAAAACCTTTGGGACCTAGGGATAGGTAAAGTGTTCTCAGGTTTTGACACTGAAATCAAAAAAGGAAAATCTGATCAGTTGGATCTCATTAAAGTTAACAACTTTTGTTCTATGAAGAGGATGAAACGATGAGCTCCTGCGTAGGGGAAAATACATGCAAAGCATGTATCTAATAAAAGACTTGATCTTAGAGCACATAAAGAACTCTTAAAACAATAGCGAAAAAGGAGACAACTCAGTTAGAAAATGAGTAAATACCTGACACTAAATATGGAAAATTCACACATGAAAAGTGAAGAGAGGTTCACTGTCATCAGCCATTAGGGAAACGCAAATTACAGCATACAGCATGATGAGTTATTAACACGTACTTCTCAGAATGGCTAAAGCAAACAAAGTAATAGCACCAAATGCTGGCAAAGATGTGGAGAAACTGATCACGCATCCGTGAAAGACGGGACGTAAAATGGTGCGGCCTCTCTGGAAAACAGGTTTGAGCTTCTTGTAAAACTAAGCACGCAACTACCGCATGACCTAGCAATCATTCTCCTGCACGTTCTCTCACAGAAATGAAAGTTTATGCTCACAGCAACACAGCGCATGGATACTTACAGGAGGTTCATTCGTCACAGTCGAAAGGTAGAACAACTTGTGTGTCCTTCAAGGAATGAGTGGCTGAATAAACAGCGGTGCACCTACGTTATGGAGCAGACACTCAGAATTAAAAAGGGGCCAAGTACTGATCACTAGAAGAATTGTCAGAGAATTACAGAGTGAAAATAGCCGGTCCCCAACACTGCTGCGTACGATCATGTTCACACAAAAGTCTTGAAAAGACAGATTTACAGGCATGCGTTGGTCCAGGTCAGTGGTTTCTGGGGGATGGGTCGGGGGAGGGGGTGTGCAGCTTGGGGCGCCCTGTGGGGATGGGCATGTGCCACAGCCGTGGGCACCCTCGACGTGACGCTGTGCCGTAGCGGTCCAAGGGGCTGCCGTTGGCAGCAAGGGGCAGGGGGGTCTCTTTGTATTATTTCTTACAACTGGACATGAATCTATAAATATCGCAAGATAAAAAGCTTAACTGAGAAACGTAAGGGGCTCACCATATGGGTTTCCTCCAATGACTTGCTCATTTGGTGGGTGATGTAATAGAGTTTCTTACCTCGATCAAGCCTCTTAAGCCGAGCCCTGACTGTCGTGCGCTGTGCCTTTCACGCTCTGCTCCATTCCACGTGTTTATTATTTTTACAGTAACGTGTCTGAAGGAGACTGTGCTGAAGTGCCTGCATTCAGTTATCTTTGTCTGCTACGATTACGCTAACAATAAACACTATCTGTGTGCTTTACTTTCCACCTCTTCTCTGGAAGAGTTTGGCTAGCGTTAGAGTGATGTGTTCCTGGGAGGATAGGAATATTTACCCTCGTATTTCTTGCAGTTTTTGCTTTAAGCATTTCAATGTTGTATTATGTGGCACAGAAGAAAGTTGACAGATTTTTATTTTGGATTGCTTTCTTCTGTTTTATTCTTCTTATGTTGCTTTTCTCATAACACTTTTTCTCTACACTCAGCCCACCCCGAGCTCCTTTGCACGACCCCCGTGTCTTGTAGCAGCGTATTCTGCACATTTCAGGGTTTGGGCTTAGAATCTTTTATTCTTATTAACAGATGAGTTCTGTCCATTCAGATCTGATACGACCATTTTTTCCTAGTTTTGTCATTTTGCCTTTTTAAAGATCCTTTGTTTAAGCGTGACTAGATGCCTCATGCCACTTGAGTGTGTATTTTTACTCGTATGGGCATGTGATTTGGGTGTTTATGGCCTGTTTGTGGCCTAGCAGTTACTTACAGTTTTTATTAATACAGTAAAACCTCTGTTTGTTGGACGACTCTAATCTCTCCCAACCCCATGGCACTTAATTTTTTTATCCTTTCTCCTAACTCTCCTTCCTCTCTTCAACCTCCTAGTTTAAGGGTTTTTTTTTAAACATATATTTTTAATTTTTTGTGATTATCTTTAAACATTTTTATGAAAGACTAAAATTTCTAGTACTTCATCAACAAGTTTAAGTATTTATTTTCTCCGCCCCCTCCTGATTGTATTGCTCTATTATTGAATTGATAGGCTCAATTCTGTTCTATAATTGAAATTCACATAGTAGTTTAGCTATAGCTCTGAATTTGTATTTAGGATACAGTCAGAGCTTTGAGGATGTCTTCCTTCATCTCTCGCTTACTGGATTTTTTTTCAAAGAGAGCTTGGGGCTGCCACTCCCCCTATTCTTGCATGTTCCAAGGCATCTATATGTTTTCCATATAGAATCCAGGGGATTCTTTGCGGATGGATCTGTATGTCTGATGGCCAGTCTGGTTTTTCCTGTGGTGGCAATTCAACGTTTTCTTCCCCAGATGCTCACGGGGTGATTTATTCTTGAGATCTAGTCATTTGACTAGAACATGATTGCTCCGTTTAAACTTTTCTTGGGACACAGTAGGTCCCTTTAATGAGCAGAGTCAGATCTTCTTTTAAGTTTCCTTCTATTGTATCTTCGCAAAAAAAATTTTTTTTTGTTCTATCTGTCCTGTTCTCTTTGGGGGGAACCACCAAGTTTGAGTATATTGTCCGTTTTTTTCTTTCTTCCAGATCTTTTATTTTCTCTCTAATCACGTTAATAGTCTTTTCTTCAGTTGCATTTTGATCTTCCAAGTCATTCATTTCTTAGCAATATCTATTCATTTTTTCTATTTATCTTGTGACTTTCATTTCTGTATCTTAAAACCTCTCTTACATTTCCTTGTCTGAATTCCAGCATCTGATTATTATTACTGTTTTTCAGTCTCTTGGAACCTGTGTGCTATGGGTCTCTGCCTTTAGTTTTTGCTTTCAGGAAACTGTGTTCTAACTTCCCTTTGTCGTCAGGGGGAACATTTTTACCTGAAGTGTTTTATTCTCCTTTGAAAGTGTCTGTTCTCTCGCCCTTTGATGACAGTGCTGTTGCCTCTATTTTTCTGAGTGTTTGTGAAGGACATGTGTGCCTCTTTGGTGCTTAGGTTGGAAGGGGCCGTTTCCTTCAGGAGCGGCTTCTGAAAATGCTGCAGAACACGTGCACAGTGGCAGGGGCAGGGGCAGCTGTCTCTCAAGGCTGCTGAGTGCAGTCTTTAGGAACCAGCTGTCCCATTCTCCGCTTACTCCCGAGCACGCCTTCCTGCCTTGCTCTGAGCATCCTTGGTTCCCCCCTTCCCAGGGGCTGGGCTGCTCTGAGCATCTTTGGTTCTCCCCTTCTCAGGGCCTGGGCTGTGCCGGGCTCAGGTGGCCCTTCCCAGGGGCTGGGCTGTGCCAGGCTCAGGTGGCTCTTCCCAGGGGCTGGGCTGTGCCGGGCTCAGGTGGGGCTTCCCGGGGGCTGGGTTGTGCCGGGGTCAGGTGGCCTCTTCTGCACCAGACTTGCTGGCGTGGCTCCACGTCTGTCTCTTCCACTGGCTATGGCCACCACCGTCTCTCTCCACCGAGCTGCACCAACAGCCAGCTGTTTTATTTCCTCCCAGAATAACTGCAATTAAAGACTTGTCATTGTGGCCCAGACATGGTTCTGAGTGCTTGGCCTGACTGTCCTCAGCCCTGAGAAGAGGAACCCTGATTATTCATCCTTGACATCTGAGGAGACGGAGGCAGGGGCTGAGCAAGCTGCTCGGAGTCACAGCCCTGCAGGCTGGATGTGGGCTCCGCTCTGGGGCTTCTGGTGGTCTGATTCCGGGGGCCACAGTCTCTACACCGTGTACTATCTTCCAGGCTTCTAACAGCCTATGTCTCCTTCTGACCCAGCCTGTCTCTCTGCCCCGCAGCAGAATGAACAGTGTGCAGAGGCCCTGGCGCTCTCAGTAAAGGGGCAGCCACTGGACTGAGTCACGTCCAGGGCAGAAAGACCTCACTGCACACCTTTGTGGCCGGGCCCAGACAGCCGCTGCGGTGCCTGTGCAGGGGCATGAGTGGGGTTCTCTGGAAGGAGGGCTTGTTTGCAGAGTGTGATGGACAAGGGGATGCCAGCCCGGGTCTCCTCCAGGGTAGGGCTGTCGGCCCAGCGGTGAGTGTGCTGGAGCAAGCACCCAGAACCACCAGCCCCTCTGCACCAGCATCGGCTCGAGGCAGGGGGATATGGCCTGGACACGGGCAAGGGAGGGGCAGCGCTGATGGGCCGTTCCAGCTCCGGCCGCCCTGTCCCTTCTGCCTGTGCGTAACGCCTCGCGGGGCTCCTGCCCACGCTCCCCTCACGCTGCTTGCTCATCGCTGGGCACCGGACCCTTGCCTGCAGCCTGCCCTCTGTCCCACTGTCTCCATCTCTGCTCAGCCTCTGCATTTATTGGACTGATTCCTGATGTGCTCGCTCAGCCGTGTCTGACTCTGCGACCCCGTGGACTGTAGCCCTCCAGGTTCCTCCGTCCATGGGATTCTCCCAGCAAGAACACTGGCGTGGGTGGCCATTTCCTCCTCTCCTGGGTCTTCCCACCCAGGGATCGAACTCACGTCTCCTGCATCTCCTGCACTGGCAGGCAGATTCTTTATCCCTGAGCCATCTGGGAAGCGTCTTATCTTTTTATTATCATTATTCTTGTTTTTATGCAAACCTCGCTTTTTGGGCTGAACTTCTCCCCACACCTGGCTCTTCCTTCTCCTTCTCTCCCGACCTTATTGGGTCTCCATCCAGACACCACTGTCCTCTTCCCTCTGGCAGTTCTGGCCCCAGCCAGAGTCTTAAGGCCACTTCAGTCCTCCCAGCCTCTTCCTCGTCTCTCCTCCTGTCTGGATCTGGGCCAGCTTACCATTCACCCAAAATACCACCCAGGCTGACCTCACCTTTCAGGGCCATCTCTGTGGGAGTCTCGCCAGGAGCCC
>SJYW01045636.1:115951-141332 GCA_006410735.1 Raphicerus campestris | reverse complement strand
AAGCATCAATTCTTTGGCGCTCAGCTTTCTTCACAGTCCAACTCTCACATCCATACATGACCACTGGAAAAACCATAGAAATATCAATAACCTCCAATATGCAGATGACACCACTCTTATTGCAGAAAGTAAAGAAGAACTAGAGTTTTTTGATGAGGGTGAAAGTCTCACATTTTTAGTGAGGCTAAAAATGTTCACTTAAAACTCAACGTTCAGAAAACTAAGATCATGGCATTCAGTTTCATCACGTCGTGGCAAATAGACGGGGAAACAATGGAAACAGTGACAGACCTTACTTTCTTGGGCTCCAAAAATCACTACAGATGGTGACTGCAGCCATGAAATTAAAAGATGCTTGCTTCTTGGAAGAAAAGCTATGAAAAACCTAGACAGCATATTAAAGAGATAATACTTTGCCATAAAATGTCTGCCTTGTCAAAGCTATGATTTTTCCAGTAGTAGTGTATGGATGTGAGAGTTGAACTGTAAAGAAAGCTGAGCACCAAGGAATTGATGCTTTTGAACTGTGATGTTGGAGAAGACTCTTGAGTGTCTGTTGAACTGCAAAAAGATCCAACCAATCAATCATAAAGTAAATCAGTCCTGCATGTTCATTGGAAGAACTGATGCTGATGCTGAGACTCCAATACTTTGGCCACCTCATGTGAAGAGCTGACTCATTGGAAAATACCCTGATGCTGGGAAAGATTGAAAGCAGGAGCAGACGGGGATAATGGAGGATGAGATTTGATTGCCATCACTGACTTGATGGACATGAGTCTGAGTAAGCTCTGGGAGTTGGTGATGGACAGGTAAGTTCATGGGGTCACAAAGAGTCAGGCATGAATGAGTGACTGAACTTCTCTGTATAATATGCTCCAGTTTCATCCACCTCACATTAGAACTGACTCAAATGTGTTCTTTTTCTAGCTGAGTAATATTCCATTTTGTATATGTACCACAAATTCCTTATCCATTCATCTACCAATGGACATCTAAGTTGCTTCCATGTCCCAGCTATTTTAAACAGTGCTGCCATGAAAAATGGGGTACACACATGTCTCTTTCAATTCTGGCTTGCTTGGTGTGTATGCTCAGCAGTAGGATTGCTGGGTCATATGTCGGTTCTATTTCCAGTTTTTTAAGGAATCTCCACACTGTTTTCCATAGTGACTGTACCAGTTTGCATTTCCACCAATAGTGTAGGAGGGTTCCCTTTTCTCCACACCCGCTCGAGTGTTTATTGTTTACAGACTTCTTGATGCTGGCCATTCTGACTGGTGTGTGATGATACCTCATTGTGGCTTTGATTTGCATTTCTCTAATATGAGTGAGGAAGCAGCAGTTAGAACTGGACATGGAACAACAGACTGGTTCCAAATAGGAAAAGGAGTACATCAAGGCTGTATATTGTCACCCTGCTTATTTAACTTATATGTAGAGTACATCATGAGAAACACTGGACTGGAAGAAATACAAGCTGGAATCAAGATTGCCAGGAGAAGTATCAGTAACCTCAGATATGCAGATGACACCACCCTTATGGCAGAAAGTGAAGAGGAACTAAAAAGCCTCTTGATGAAAGTGAAAGAGGAGAGTGAAAAAGTTGACTAAGCTCAACATTCAGAAAAAAAAAAAAAGATCATGGCATCCAGTGCCATCACTTCATGGGAAATAGATGGGGAAACAGTGTCAGACTTTATTTTGAGGGGCTCCAAAATCATTGAAGATGGTGATTGCAGCCATGAAATTAAAACACACTTACTGCTTGGAAGAAAAGTTATAACCAACCTAGATAGTATATTCAAAAGCTGAGGCATTACTTTGCCAACAAAGGTCCGTCTAGTCAAGGCTATGGTTTTACCTGTGGTCATGTATGGATGTGAAAGTTGGACTGTGAAGAAGACAGAGCGCCGAAGAACTGATGCATTTGAACTGTGGTGTCGGAGAAGACTCTTGAGAGTCCCTTGGACTGCAAGGAGATCCAACCAGTCCATTCTGAAGGAGATCAGCCCTGGGATTTCTTTGGAAGGAATGATGGTAAAGCTGAAACTCCAGTACTTTGGCCACCTCATGTGAAGAGTTGACTCATTGGAAAAGACTCTAATGCTGGGAGGGATTGGGAGCAGGAGGAGAAGGGGACGACCATGGATGAGATGGCTGGATAACATCATGGACTCGATGGACGTGAGTCTGAGTGAACTCCGGGATTTGGTGATGGACAGGGAGGCCTGGCGTGCTGTGATTCATGGGGTCACAAAGAGTCAGACAGGACTGAGCGACTGAACTGAACTGAACTGAATATGAGTGACCTTGAGCATTTTTCCATATGTTTATTAGCCACCTGTATGTCTTTTGGAGAAATGTCTCTTTAGTTCTTTGGTCCACTGTTTGATTGGATTGTTCGTTTTTCTGGTATTGAGCTGCATGAGCTGCTTATATATTCTGGAGATTAATTCTTTATCAGTTGTTCCATTTGCTATCATTTTCTCACATTATGAAGGCTGCCTTTTCACCTTGTTTACAGTTTCCTTCATTGTGCAAAAGCTTTTAAGTTTAATTAGGTCCCATTTGTTTATTTTGTTTTTATTTCCATTAGTCAGGGTGGTGGGTCATAGAAGATCTTGCTGTGATTTATGTCAGAGAGTGTTCTGCCTATGCTTTCCTCTAAGAGTTTTATAGTTTCTGGTCTTAGATTTATATCTTTAATCCATTTTGAGTTTATTTTTCCATAAGATGTTAGAAAGTGTTCTAGTTTCCTTCTTTTACAGGTGGTTGGCTTGTTTTCCCAGTACCACTTGTTAAAGAGATTGTCTTTTCTCCATTGTATATTTTTGCCTCATTTTGTCAAAAATAAGGTGTCCATAGGTCCATGGATTTATCTCTACACTTTCTATTTTGTTCCATTGTTCAATATTTCTGTCTTTCTTTCAGTACCATACTCTCTTATGACTGTAGCTTTGTAGTAATAGTCTGAAGTCATGAAGATTGATTCCTCCAGTTCCATTCTGCTTTCTTGACACTGCTTTGGCTATTCAAGGTTTTTTGTGTTTCCATACAAATTGTGAAATTATTTGTTCTAGTTCTGTGAAAAATACCATTGGTAGCTTGACAGGGATTACATTGAATCTATAGATTTCTTTGGGTCGAATACTCATTTTCACTATATTGATTCTTACAATCCAAGAACATGGCATATTTCTCCATCCATTTGTGTCATCTTTGATTTCTTTCATCAATATTTTCTACATATAGGTCTTTTGTTTCTTTAGGTAAATTTATTCCTAAGTATTTTATTCTTTTTGTTGCAGTGGTGAATGGTATTGTTTCCTCAATTTTTCTTTCTGTTTTTTCCATTGTTACTCTATAGGAATGTAAGTGATTTCTGTGTGTTAATTTTATATCTTGCAACTTTACTGTATTTATTGATTAGCTCTGGTAATATCTTTAGAGTTTTCTATATAGAGGATCATGTCATCTGCAAAAGTGAGAATTTTACTTTTTCTTTTCCAATCTGGATTCCTTTTATTTCTTTTTCTTCTCTGATTGCTACGACTAAGATTTCCAAAACTATGTTGAATAGTAGTGGTGAGAGTGGGAACCCTTGGAATACAAATGCCCATATTTTTTTTATTTTGCACTGTATATTATGTAGCTGTTCCAGGTATGTTTCTTCTCTATATGGATAAGCTCTAGTGATGTCATTCACCAATTTTCTTTGACTAAGGAAGGAGATTGGATGATCTTTACAGTGTCTCCACAGTGACTTGAACAGAATATTTCCACTTGAGCTCTAGCATGTTAGTTGGAATTATCAGAAGACAATTTCCATATCTACAAAATGCTATTAGTACATTAGTCTTTTTTGCAAAAGCAGAATTGAATAAGAAAGTGATATTCAGTATGAACAGTATAATTTGTGATATATTAGTGAATGGGAAGGCAACAGTGGAATTTAGTTAGAGGTGGTGCAAACTCATTCAATGTAATATGACCTTCCTCAAGAAGAGTGCCAATTACAGAACAGATCCAACTACTATATCTATATGGAAGGAAAGGGTTTTGTTAGTGAAAGAAGCATAAAACAAGCAAGTGCTCCTAGTTTGTTTACACAGCATTCATCATCATACGTACAATCACAAGCCTATTTCTGAAACAAGGAAATACATTTGTTTTCTGTTATTCCTTAGGTGAAAAGCAGAGCTATGAGTATCTTTTTGCACATGAAGAATTCTGCATTATCTTTAATTCACTTGATAAACAGTAGAGTTCAAATTATATAGCCTTTCAATGTCATTAAATACCAGTTAATGAATGTCAGTTCTTCTGTGAGCTTATCTTCTCCCTCCTTTTTCTGTTAGCAAGCCTGTTTAATTTATCCTGTTAGGCTAACCAATGAAAATATATGACAAAATTGCTTAAGTTGAATTTGTGGAGTCCAGTGCTATATATTCCATTTTGTTAGCAAGTCATTTCTTCCCTTTAACAGAATTCATAGAATATTTGTGAATAATTTGTCTCACTCTTGTTTTTTAAAAGACAGAGAGACCTGGCAAGGCAGATTTTCAATAGATTGCTGAGCTTCTGAAATTTAATTAGAATTAAATAAGATGATTGTTTGGAAAGTAACACACAAGTCAATGAGTTAAAAATAAATATTTTTGTTAATGATTATAGCTGCTTCTACTAGCACCTGCCTGCCAAATGCAATTAGTTTTGGAGTGATTCCAAATGGCTTCCTTTAAGGTTAAAATAATTGCAATGCTATGCCAGCTTTCCAAATTTAAACAATTTATTAGCAATATTGATCTGAATTCAAATGAACTACAAGAGAGAGGGAATCTACCAGTTTCCACTTAGGATGACTGTATTTTAAAAGGGGCTATTTACCATTTGAGGTAAATAACCATAACTCTATAGTATTAAAAGATTCATTTTAGTTCTCTTTCCATTTTAAAACTATTTTTGTTTCAGAAGCTGCTTTTTTAAACTCACGATGAATATACTTAAAATAGCGATCTAAAAAATGTCATTGTGATTATAACTTTAAAAAACATTCTTTCTGTTTGCCTTTTTAATACAACAGTGAAATTTTAGAATGCAAAAAGAGACTGAAGACAACACACATAGCAAAACCAAAAAGAGAGCTTAAAGCCAAAATGAATAATATCGCACACAGCTGCAAATATTCCATAGTTCTACCTGCAGCTAGATATGAAATTGAAAATGTTTCTATTTCAATTGTTTCCCATGCCCCTAATTTTCTTTTTTTAAAGTGTTTATTATAGAAAAATGTACAATATTTACAGAGGTAGAGAGAACAGCATAATGAACCTGCATGCTCAGCACCCAGCTTCACAAATCATCAACACCTGTCCAGCCTCATTTCATCTGTTTCCACTCTCCCACCTCAATCCCACAGAGTTATTTTGCTGCAAATCTCAAATAGTTTATCATCTTATCAGTACATGTGTTAGTATGAATTGCTAAAATACAACTCTTAAAAAGTAACAGTTATTACTCTAAAATGTTAATGATTTTTAAATATCACCATATATCCAGTCAATGATTAAATTTCTCTAATAATTATCTTACAAATGTTTTTTAACATTTGTTTTGCTCAAATCAGAAATTAAACCAAATCAACACAGTTAATTTGCTTGAGAAATCTCTTAAGTTATTTTAGATCTATAGTTCCTCTTACTTCCTCTTGTTTTTTCCTCACAGTATATTTATTGACATAACTGGGTCATTTTATTCAGAGTTTCCTACATTCTGGATTTGGTTGATTGTTATGCCCAGGTTATCAGTTGACTTGTATTTTTGTTTCCTGTATTTACTATAAAGTGTCAGACTTTATTTTGGGGGGCTCCAAAATCACTGCAGATGTGATTACAGTCATGAAATTAAAAGACAGTTACTCCTTGGAAGGAAAGTTATGACCAACCTAGAGAGCATATTCAAAAGCAGAGACATTACTTTGCCAACAAAGGTCCATCTAGCCAGGTCTATGGTTTTTCCAGTGGTCATGTATGGATGTGAGAGTTGGACTGTGAGGAAAGCTGAGTGCCGAGGAATTGATGTTTTGAACTGTGGTGTTGGAAAAGACTCTTGAGAGTCCCTAGGACTGCAAGGAGATCTAACCAATCCATTCTGAAGGAGATCAGCCCTGGGATTTCTTAGGAAGGAATGATGCTAAAGCTGAAACTCCAGTAATTTGGCCACCTGGTGTGAAGAGTAAACTCATTGGAAAAGACTCTGATGCTGGGAGGGATTGGGGGCAGGAGGAGAAGGGGACGACAGGATGAGATGGTCGGATAGCATCACTGACTTGATGGACGTGAGTGTGAGTGAACTTTGGGAGTTGGTAATGGATAGGGAGGCATGGTGTGCTGCAATTCATGTAGTCGCAAGGAGTTGGACACGACTGAGCAACTGAACTGAACTGAACTAAGAGGCTAGACTAAGAGGCTAACTGAACTAAGAGGCTAGGCTTGGTCAGATCAGCCTCTGATTCCCCACCCCTGCCCGGCTTGAGTGCTTTGTAAAAGGTTTATTGTACTTACATCAGGAGAATGTCTGGTTTTTTGCTGTGTGGCACCGGTTCTGGTATTGTCAGGCTGATCCATCTTAATCGGCCTTTGAAAATTTTAGCAGCCATTGTGAATCATTGCCCTAGATCCATTATTTCAAAAGAAGGAGAAATGTAACTTTTAAAATACATTTGTAAAAGGCAAGCTGTGGGTATGATGTGTGACAAAACTGTGCCATCTCCCTGTAAAGTCTGATCATCACAGGAGTCATCACTAAGTTAGTAAGCACACAGCATTGGCCAGGACACTGTACAAAAGCAAGACTTACTATGGGAAGATGCAAGGATGACCCAGACCCAAAGTGGAAAAAGCAATGGTCAAGCCTTCAGCACATGCTGTACTAATTGTAATTTTTAACAATAACATTTGTAGGGGAAAGAATAGAGAAACACCACTGAAATATACCTATCCTTGCTTTCAGCTCATTGAGGTTTGAGAGTAGTGGGAAAGAATAATCCCACTCCTTGACCCTCAAACTGACCACTGTTGATGACTTTCATTTTCCCACCCTGAAAGAATGAGGGTGGGGGGAGGCCAAAATCAGGTGGAAAGAAATGGGAAGGGCAATTCCAGACCAATAGCTTTGGGTACCCACCATTCAATTGGATTTTAGTCACCACATTTTTTAAACTAAATTTTGTATAATCTGTGAAAGAATCAAACTTAATACCTTTATGAAATGTTTGGGATGAATATAAATTCTTTAGAATCTGGCCTTAACTCATGGTTTAACATGCCTGCTACATTATAATTGATCTGTAGGAGCAAATGTAATGGAGCACTATACTGGAATGTCAGTAAGGATTTTCTTTGACTCCCTCTCAACTAATGAAGGAAAGTGCTGATCCCCTAGAGATTGTTGTGTTAGCCAGATATGTTAAACATGAACTTCGTGATGACAATAGACTCCACACAAGCAAGCCCTGTTGATTCCCTGAGTGATTTTGGTAATGTGATAGATGAATGAAAATGTCTTCCATGGAAGATTATTTGCCTGTGTGTGTGTGTAATTTGTGCCAAAGACTAATGCAGCATGAAAAAAGCAAGAAATAATTTCAACTGGATTATTAGAAAGATTTAGCTCTTCTGTGGTGGTTTTTTAAAATATAAATTTATTTATTTTAATTGGAGACTAATTACTTTTCAATATTGTATTGGGTTTGCCATACATTGACATGAATCCACCACTGGTGTACATGTGTTCCCCATCCTGAACCCCCCTCCCTCTCCCATCCCTCTGGGTTATCCCAGTGCACCAGCCCCGACCACCCTGTATCATGCATCGAACCTGGACTGGTGGTTCGTTTCACATATGATAATATACATGTTTCAATGTCATTCTCCCAAATCATCTCACCCTCTTCCTCTCCCACAGAGTCCAAAAGACTGTTGTATACATCTGTGTCACTTTGGCTGTCTTGCATACAGGGTTATCATTACCATCTTTCTAGATTATGTGTTAGTATACTGATTGCAGCCATGAAATTAAAAGGCACTTACTCCTTGGAGGGAAAGTTATGACCAACCTAGACAGCATGTTAAAAAGCAGAGACATTACTTTGCCAACAAAAGTCTGTCTAGTCAAGGCTATGGTTTTTCCAGTGGTCATGTATGGATGTAAGAGTTGGACTGTGATTTCCAGTGGTCATGTATGGATGTAAGAGTTGGACTGTGAAGAAAGCTGAGCAACAAAGAATTGATGCTTTTTAACTGTGGTGTTGAAGAAGACTCTTGAGAGTCCTTTGGACTGCAAGGAGATCCAGCCAGTCCATCCTAAAGGAGATCAGTCCTGGGTGTTCATTGGAAGGACTGGTGCTAGAGCTGAAACTCCAATACTCTGGCCACCTCATGCCAAGAGTTGACTCATCGGAAAAGACTCTGATGCTGGGAGGGATTGGGGACAGGAAGAGAAGGGGATGATAGAGGATGAAATGGCTGGATGGTATCACTGACTCTATGGACATGAGTTTGAGTGAATTCCAGGAGTTGGTGATGGACAGGGAAGCCTTGTATGCTGCGGTTCATGGGGCCACAAAGAGTCGGACACGACTGAGCAACTGAACTGAACTGAACTGATACTATATTTCATTTTTTAAATTCTTTGTTAAAAGGGAGGCCAACATGCAGCTGCATTTGGTTTTTTAAGAGTATGAAAAAAGAGATTTAGCTTCCATTTCCTGTTTCTGTGCCCTGATTTCTCTCTTTCCCAGTTCTATTTATACATTGGAAGGCTTTAGAAGTCAGAGTCTTCTGCTACTTAGTAATTTCTCAAGGGAGGGACAACCATTTTTCTGTGTAAAGATTAATTACTAAAGACATGACTTTAAGTGTTCTGATTCTATTATAACAAACAGTAAAAGTGAATGCTTGTGAAAATAAAAATCCTGATTTATGGGCATTTTTCCTAATAAAGATGAACAATAGATGAGATAGATGCAAAAATGTCAATACAGTAACTATAACTCTGTTGACCTAGAATGTATTGCAGGTGACATCTGGGCTGTATCAAAGAGATTTTCCTTCAAGAGATTTTATAACCCCAGCTATGTCCTCAGGTTTTGAAAGAGTAAGTAAATACAGCTGATTGTTTTTCGGTTACTAGGTCATGTTCGACTTTGTGGAGTCCTCATGGACTACATCTTGCCAGTCTTTCCTGTTCATCACCATCTCAAAGACTTTGTTCAAACCCATGTCCATCGAGTCAGTAATGCCATCCACCCTCTGTCAACACACTCTCCTCCTGCCTTCAATCTTTCCCAGCATCAGGTCTTTTCCAGCGAATCTGCTCTTCACATTGGTGGCCAAAGCATTGGTGCTCCAGCTTCAGCATCAGCACTTCCAAGGAATATGTGGGGTTTATTTCCTTTAGGATTGACTGATTTGATCTCCAGCCTGTCCAAGGATTCTCAAGACTCTTCTCCAGCACCACAATTAGAAAAAATCAGTTATTCTGTGCTCAGCCTTCTTTATGATCCACCTCTCACATTCGTACATGACTACTGAAAAAAACATAGCTTTGACTATAGGGACCTCTAAAGGGAAAATAATGTCTCTGCTTTTTAATACACTGTCTCAGTTCAGTTCAGTTGCTCAGTCGTATCCAGCTCTTTGCAGCCCCATAAACTGCAGCGTGCCAGGCTTCCCTGTCCATCACCAAATCCCGGAGCTTACTTGAACTCAGGTCCATTGAGTCAGTGATGCCATCCAAGCATCTCATCCTCTGTCTCCCCTTCTCCTCCCACCTTCAGTCTCTCCCAGCATCCAGGTTTTTGCCAGTGAGTCCGTTTTTTGCATCAGGTGGCCAAAATATTGGAGTTTCAGCGTCAGCATCAGTCCTTCTAGTGAATATTCAGGACTAATTTCTCTCAGGATAGATCTGTTCAAGAAAATTAGAGATACTAAGGAAACATTATATGCAAAGATGGGCACGAGAAAGGACAGAAATGGTATGGACCTAACAGAAGCAGAAGGTTTTAAGAAGAGGTGGCAAGAACACACAGAAAACGACACACAAGAGATCTTCATGACCCAGATCACCACCATGGTGTGATCACTCTCTTAGAGCCAGACAGCCTGGAATGCGAAGTCAAGTGGGCCTTAGGAAGGATCACTGTGAACAAAGCTAGTGGAGGTGATTGAATCCTGGTTGAGCTATTTCAAATCCTAAAAGATGATGCTGTGAAAGCACTACACTCAATATGCCAGCAAATTTGGAAAACTCAGCAATGGCCACAGGACTGGAAAAGATCAGTTTTCATTCCAATCCCAAAGAAAGGCAATGCCAAAGAATGTTCAAACTATCACACAATTGCACTCATCTCACACACTAGCAAAGGAATTGTCAAAATTCTCCAAGTATGGCTTCAACAGTATGTGAACCATGAACCTTCAATGTTCAAACTGGATTTTAGAAAAGGCAGAGGAACCAGAGACCAAATTGCTAATATACGTTGGATCATTGAAAAAGCAAGAGAGTTCCAGAAAATCATCTACTTGTACTTTATTGACTATGCCAGAGCTTTTGACTGTGTGGATCACAAAATACTGTGGGAAATTCTTAAAGAAATGGGAATACCATACCACCATATCTCCTGCCTCCTGAGAAATATACTGTCTAGGTTTGTCATAGCTTTTCTTCCAAGGAGCAAGTGTCTTTTAATTTCTTCACTGCAGTTACCATCTACAGATATTTGGGAGCCCAATAAAATTAAATCTGCCACTGTTTCCATTTTTGCCCATCTCTTAGCCATGAAGTGATGAAACTGGATGCCATGATCTTAGTTTTCTGAATGTTGAATTTTAAGCCAGTTTTTTTTTCACTCTTCTTTCACCTTCATCAAAAGGCTCTTTAGTTCTTCACTTTCTGTCATTACTGTGGTATCATCTGCATATCTGAAATTATTGATATTTCTCCTGGCAATCTTGATTCCAGCTTGTAATTCATCCAGCCGGGCATTTCACAGGGCTTCCTTGGTAGCTCAGCTGGTAAAATAAATAAATAAAAATCCACTTGCAATGCAAGAGACCCTGGTTCTAAATTCCTAGGTCAGGAAGATCCCCTATAGAAGGGATAGGCTACCCAGTCCAGTATTTGGGGGTTTCCCTGGTGGCTAAGATGGTAAAGAATCCACCTGCAATGCTGGAGACCTGGGTTTGATTCCTGGGTTGGGAAGACATGAAGTACCCTACATATAATTTAAATGAGCAGTGTAATGATATACAGCCTTGATGTACTCCCTTCCCAGTTTTGAACCAGTCCATTGTTCCATGTCTAGTTCTAACTGTTGTTTCTTGACCTGCATACAGGTTTCTCAGAAGGCAGGTAAGGTGGTCTGGTATTCCCACCTCTTTAAGAATTTTCCACAGTTTATTGTAATCCACACTGTCAAAGGCTTTATCAAGGTCAATGAGGCAGAAGTAACTGTTTTTCAAAAACTCTCTCGCTTTTACTATGATCCAATGGATATTGGCAGTTTGATCTCTGATTTCTCTGCCTTTTCTAAATCCAGCTAGCACATCTGGAAGTTCTTGCTTCACATACTTTTGAAGCCTAGCTTGAAGAATTTTGAACATTACCTTAGTAGCTTTGGCATTGCCCTTCTTTGGTACTGGAATGAAAACTGACCATTTCCAGTCCTGTGGCCATTCCTGAGTTTTCCACATTTACTGGCATATTGGATTGAACACTTTAACAGCATCATCTTTCAGGCTGCAGGACTAGGGGATTGGGGCTGGGGGTCCCCCTCCTGGGCTCACCACGGGGTTCACTATGCACAGCATGCATGCACTCCCCAGTTGCCAGACCCCTGGCAGGCAGAAAGAACCCTTCCCCAAAGCAGAGCAGGGAGAGAGAGGATGAGTATGTGTGTGCTTAGTTGCTCAGTCCTGCTCAACTTTTTGCGACACCATGGACAATAGCCAACCAGGCTACTCTGTCCATGGGGATTCTCCAGGCCAGAATACTGGAGTGGGTAGTCTATCTCTTTGGTAGGGGGTCTTCCTCACCTAGGGATCGAACCACGGTCTCACATCTGCATAGGCAAGCAGGTTGTTTGCCACTAGTGCCACCTGGGAATGTGTAAAGTGCATCTGGAATAAGTACATATGTATCAGTTCAATTCAGTATCTTGTCCGACTCTTTGTGACCCCATGGACTGCAGCACGCCAGGCTTCCCTGTCCATCACCAACTCCTGGAGCTTCCTCAAACTCATGTCCATTGAGTCAGTAATGCCATCCAACCATATAGTCCTCTGTCATCTCGTTCTCCTCCCACATTCAATCTTACCCAGCATCAGGATCTTTTCCAATGAGTCAGTTCTTCACATCAGGTGGCCAGTGTATTGGAGCTTCAGTTTCATCATCAGTCCTTCCAATGAATATTCAGGACTGATTTCCTTTAGGACTGACATCTTCTTGCAGTCCAAGGGACTCTCAAGAGTCTTCTCCTATACCACAGATCAAAAGTACCACAGTTCGGCACTCACCTTTCTTTATAGTCCAACTCTCACATCCATACATGACTACTGGAAAAACCATAGCTTTGACAAGATGGACCTTTGTTGGCAAAGTAATGTCTCTGCTTTTTAATATGCTGTCTAGGTTGGTCATATCATTTCTTCCAAGGAACAAGTGTCTTAATTTCATGGCTCCAATCACCAACTGTGGTGATTTTGGAGCAACCCAAAAAAAAGTCTCTAACTATTTCCATCATTTCCCCATGAAGTGGGAAAACACTACTTGCCATGAAGTAATGGGACCAGATGACATGATCTTAGTTTTCTGAATTTTGAGTTTTAAGCCAGGTTTTTCACTCTCCTCTTTCACTTTCATCAGGATGCTCTTTAATTCCTCTTCGCTTTCTGCCATAAGGATGGTGTCATCTGCTTATCTGAGGTTATTGATATTTCTCCTGGAAATATTTATTCCAGCTTCTGCTTCATGCATCCCAGCATTTCACATGATGTGCTCTGCATATAAGTTAAATAAGCAGGGTGAATATGCAACCTTGATATACTCCTTTCACAGTTTAAAACCAGTCTGTTGTTCCATGTCAAGTTCTAACTATTGCTTCTTGACCTGCATACAGATTTCTCAGAAGGCAGGTCAGGTAGTATGGTATTCCCATCTCTTTAAGAATTTCTGAAGTTTTTGTGATCCACACAAAAACTTTGATATAGTCAATAAAGAAGTAGATGTTTTTCTGAAAACTCTCTTGCTTTTTCAATTATTCAACAGATGTTGGCAATTTGATGTCTGGTTCCTCTGTCTTTTCTAAATCCAGTTTGAACATCTGGAAATTCACATTTTACTTACTGTTGAAGCCTGGCTTGGAAAATTTTGAGCATTTCTTAGCTAGTGTATGAGATGAGTGCAATTGTGTGATAGTTTGAACATTCTTTGGCATTGCCTTTCTTTGGGATTGGAATGAAAACTGATCTTTTCCAGNAGCTTTGACAAGATGGACCTTTGTTGGCAAAGTAATGTCTCTGCTTTTTAATATGCTGTCTAGGTTGGTCATATCATTTCTTCCAAGGAACAAGTGTCTTAATTTCATGGCTCCAATCACCAACTGTGGTGATTTTGGAGCAACCCAAAAAAAAGTCTCTAACTATTTCCATCATTTCCCCATGAAGTGGGAAAACACTACTTGCCATGAAGTAATGGGACCAGATGACATGATCTTAGTTTTCTGAATTTTGAGTTTTAAGCCAGGTTTTTCACTCTCCTCTTTCACTTTCATCAGGATGCTCTTTAATTCCTCTTCGCTTTCTGCCATAAGGATGGTGTCATCTGCTTATCTGAGGTTATTGATATTTCTCCTGGAAATATTTATTCCAGCTTCTGCTTCATGCATCCCAGCATTTCACATGATGTGCTCTGCATATAAGTTAAATAAGCAGGGTGAATATACAACCTTGATATACTCCTTTCACAGTTTAAAACCAGTCTGTTGTTCCATGTCAAGTTCTAACTATTGCTTCTTGACCTGCATACAGATTTCTCAGAAGGCAGGTCAGGTAGTATGGTATTCCCATCTCTTTAAGAATTTCTGAAGTTTTTGTGATCCACACAAAAACTTTGGTATAGTCAATAAAGAAGTAGATGTTTTTCTGAAAACTCTCTTGCTTTTTCAATTATTCAACAGATGTTGGCAATTTGATGTCTGGTTCCTCTGTCTTTTCTAAATCCAGTTTGAACATCTGGAAATTCACATTTTACTTACTGTTGAAGCCTGGCTTGGAAAATTTTGAGCATTTCTTAGCTAGTGTATGAGATGAGTGCAATTGTGTGATAGTTTGAACATTCTTTGGCATTGCCTTTCTTTGGGATTGGAATGAAAACTGATCTTTTCCAGTCCTGTGGCCACTGCTGAGTTTTCCAAATTTGCTGGCATATTGAGTGTAGTGCTTTCACAGCATCATCTTTTAGGATTTGAAATAGCTCAACCAGGATTCAATCACCTCCACTAGCTTTGTTCACAGTGATCCTTCCTAAGGCCCACTTGACTTCGCATTCCAGGCTGTCTGGCTCTAAGAGAGTGATCACACCATGGTGGTGATCTGGGTCATGAAGATCTCTTGTGTGTCGTTTTCTGTGTATTCTTGCCACCTCTTCTTAAAACCTTCTGCTTCTGTTAGGTCCATACCATTTCTGTCCTTTCTTGTGCCCATCTTTGCATATAATGTTTCCTTAGTATCTCTAATTTTCTTGAACAGATCTCTAGTTTTTCTTGTCAATTTTGTCCCTTATTTATTTGCATTGATCACTGAGGAACTCTTTCTTACCTCTCCTTGCTATTTTTTGGAACTCTGGATTCAAATGGGTATATCTTTCCTTTTTTCATTTGCCTTTTGCTTCTCTTCTTTTCTCAATTGTTTGTAAGGCCTACTCAGACAGCCACTTTGCTTGCCTTTTTACATTTATTTTTCTTGAGGATGGTCTTGATCACTGCCTCCTGTACAATATCATGAGCCTCTGTCCATACTTCCTCAGGCAGTCTATCAGATCTAGTCTTTGAATCTATTTGTCACTTCCACTGTATAATCATAAGATATTTGATTTAGGTCATACCTGAATGATCTAGTGGTTTTCCCTACTTTCTTCGGTTTAAGTCTGAATTTAACTTTCTTCAATTTAAGTCTGAACTTAAGGAGTTCATAATCGGAGCCACAGTCAGCTCCTGGTCTTGTTTTTGTGGATTGTACAGCACTTCTCCATCTTGGCTGCAAAGAATATAATCAATCNAAGTCTGAATTTAACTTTCTTCAATTTAAGTCTGAACTTAAGGAGTTCATAATCGGAGCCACAGTCAGCTCCTGGTCTTGTTTTTGTGGATTGTACAGCACTTCTCCATCTTGGCTGCAAAGAATATAATCAATCTGATTTCAGTGACTATCTTGTGATATCCACGTACAGGACAGAGTCACTCAATCATGTCTGACTCTTTGCGACCCATGGACTGTAGCCTATCAGACTCCTCTGGCCATGAAATTTTCCAGGCAAGAGTGCTGGAGTGGATTGCCATTTCCTTCTCCAGGGGATCTTCCCAACCCAGAAATCAAACCCAGATCTCCCGCATTATAGGAAGATGCTTTACCATCTGAGCCACCAGGGAAGTGCGGAGTCTTCTCTTATGTTCTTGGGAGAGGATGTTTGCTACGACCAATGTGTTTTCCTGGCAAAACCATGTTTTCCTTTGTTCTGCTTCATTTTGTACTCCAAGGCCAAATTTGCCAGTAAATATGTATAGTTGTATTGAAAAAGTTAAAGTGTTAGTTGCTCAGCTGTTTTTCACTCTTTGTGACCCCATGGTCTGTAGCCCACCAGGCTCCTCTATCCATTGAATTCTCAGGCAAGAATGCTGGAGTGGGCAGTCATTCCCTTCTTCAGGGGATCTTATATTTGTAATAGGTTCTTCCCTTAGAGTTTAGTTGGTAAAGAATCTGCCTGCAGTGCAGAAGACCCCTGTTCAATTCCTGAGTTGGTAAGATCCCCCGAAGTGGGATAAGCTATCCATTTCAGTATTCTTGGGCTTCCCTTGTTGCTCAGTTGGTAAAGAATCTGCTTGCAACCCAGGAGACCTGGGTTCAATCCCTGGGTTGGAAAGATCCTCAGGAGAAGGGAACAGCTACCCACTCCAGTATTCTGGCCTGGGTTATTCAATGGACTATATGGTCCATGGGGTCACAAAGAGTCGGACGTGACTGAGTGACTTTCACTTTCACCTTTCTTTTCTTTCATGTATATAATGAGGAGTGAATGGTAACCCACTCCAGTATTCTACCTGGATAATCCCAGGGACTGAGGAATCTGGTTGGTTACAGTTCATGGGGTTGCACATGAACTGCTTCAGGCACAACTGAAGCGACTTAGCACAGCAGCATATATATATAGTATATGTGAAGCATTTACTTATATAAATATTAATGCTTATATAAATATTAACTTAATATTTATATAAATTTGAAAAATTTACTTATACAAATATATTATGTTAAAATAATATATAATCATAATTTATATGAATATTAACTTAATATTTATATAAATAGCAACATAAATATTATTTATGTATATTTACATAATGTGTGTCAGGTGTTGATTCATACTGTGAAGTAGTTAGGAAAGACCATGACTATAAGGTAATATTTGAGCAATGGCATGAAGGAAGTAAGGGAATGAGCCATGTGGCTACCTGGGGAAGAACATCTCAGATGAAAAACAAGTGGCAGAGCCGTGAAGAAAGTGTACATAGAACAGCAAGGAGGCTGACTTGGCTACAACAGGGTGGGGCAAAAGTAGAGCCTTTTAAAATGATATCAGAGGTGAGGGAGCATTTGTCCACATGTGTGTATCTGTGTATGTGTGTGTATAAGATCAAACCCCTATCCTTTTTGTTTCATTGAGTTTTATTAATTAAGCCTGGGGTATTTTCAGCGATTATTATTTACTCTGCACAACTGTACATAATATATAACTACAGTCAACTTTATAGCAGAGATAATGTGACCCCATGCATTTGATCCCATGGTTGATCAACCCCTCTTAATGACATAGCAAAGAGATGACTCATTTGCCAAAAAAAAANAGCTATATCTAAGGTCAAGTGATTTTTCAGTGTATAGAACACTTTGTAATATATTTGCCAATCCCAGAAAGAACAATCATGGAATTTGGGGGAATAAGCATCATGTCTTAGTGTAGAAACCCTGAATACTCATTGGAAGGATGGATGCTGAAGCTGAAGCTCTGATATTTTGGCCTGATATGAACAGTCGACTTACTGGAAAGACCCTGATGCTGAGAAAGATTGAAGGTAAAAGGCGAAGAGGGTGACAGAGGATGAGATGATTGGATGGCATCACTGACTTAACGGACATGAGTTTGAGCAAACTCTGGGATATAATGAAGGACAGGGAAGCCTGGTGTGCTGCAGTTCATGGGATCACAAAGAGTTGGGCACGACTTAGTGACTGAACAACAGCAGCAACTTAGTATACAAAATAGAAAATAAAGTTGAACTTAGAGGATGAAGATGTATGGGATAGCGAATAGCGCTACACCAATGCCAATCATTCTTTCCCTCTAGATCACGTTTCACCTTTCATTTTCTACTCTCCCCAGACACCATGTTCTCCATCCTCCTCCTGACCTTATTACATTAAAATCCTCTTCATTCTGGCCATTTAATGCCTGTGAGAGCATATTCTGCGTTGAGACCACAGCGATCATTGATAGAAGACATGCTGGCCATATACCACCCTGGTCTGTCCATCTCTGACCACCAGTGAGTGCCCTGGGCCTGGTAATTGTCACTCTGTGTCCCTGGCTGCAGTGTTACCACACTCTCAGCTGGGTCAGCCTCTTGTCACTACTGTGAACTGACTCCCAGTTCTGCCACCTGTTTACTTATGATAACTTTCTGCTCCTTTGTCAGTTTCATTTTCCAGATCTGTATCTGTGACCAACTTTGGTACTTAGGTTGTGTTCTAAAGCTCAAATTTGTCTTTACATTATTTTAACAGTGTTTAAAAATGCGCTTACTGATTTATTTGACATGGTGTTAAAAAAATATAGAATTAAGATCTGTACATTACCTTAAAATTAAACATGTTTAAAGGGCCATTCTTATTGTTAATGCCTTATCTCAACTATTTTTATATCTCAGATACATTTATATTATTTCTTTTTATATAGGATGCAAATTGTGACTCATATTCTGTCATTATAATTTTATTTGATCTCACTTTAAATTTATGACTACCTGCTTCAAGTGAGTCCTTGGAGCTGCCATGTGATCCTACTCATTTCTTTGCCAATTCACTGTCTCACTTTGTAGATAATTATTTCACACCTCCATCTCTCACTTCAAACTTCCAGTTCCTCCTTCCACATTACTCTTAGCTGAGACTGTGCTTTCTATTTCTCTGAGAAAATAGAAAACACAAAAACCGACCATACGCATGTGTCTCCCAGCCTACCCTGTGTACATTCTGCCTTCTCTCCCTTTGTTGTGGGCAAACTGTCCATGTTCTTCCATTTTACACCAGACCCTTCCCTCTGTTATCTACTCAGAAATATCACTTCAGCATTTGCCACTCTTCCTATTGCATCACCCATTTTTCTCACTCTACTGAATTATTCTCTCAGTCAGTAAATACTCAGGTATTCTTGTGCATAATCATTACATAGTCATGCTGTAATATCTCCCATCTAAAAATTCTCCCTTGCTCCCGCATGTCCCTACAGCCAGTACCTCATGTCTCTTCTCTTTGCTCACACACCTGTCCTCTGTTCTGTCTGAATCCTCTCTTGTCAGTCTTCCAACTGCATCACTTCAGCCCATTTCAGCTCTTGTCAAAGTGTCCAGTGATTTCCCCATTTTCTAACCTACTGGTCAACTGTAACTCCTCAACTTACTAGACCTATGCAATATTTGACAGAAGTGCTGCCCCTTTTTTCTCTCCTTGGCTGCACTCCCTCTTAGTTCTCTCCTCATGTCATGGTCTACTTCCAGTTTCCTTTATTGGCGCCTCTTCTTTTCTATTTCCTCTAAATGTACTCCAAGTCCCATCCTTAGAATTCTTCCTTCTCTTTCGACATTCTTTTGATCCTATTCAGTCTCCTGACTTTAAATAACATCTATACACTTTCAAATACAAAATTATATCTCTGGCTTGAATTTCTCCTTGAACTACACTTTTATATGCCCAAATAACTTCCTGACATCTCTGAATGGATATCTAAAGAGTATCTCACACACAACATGTGCAGAACAAATGTACTGATTCCTACTATCATCAAACCAAGTTTTGGAAACTCCATAAATAATAAGCTCATTATTTTAGTTCCTTAGGCCAAAGATTTGCCATCATCTATACTCTTATTTCTCTTATACCCATATCCTATTGAAAGATTGTTGCTGAACCATGAAAGACGCCACTATTCTTGGCCTCTAGGGCCAGAGATGAGGCTTGATGGCTCAGAGCTTTTGTGTAATAGTTATTAAAGTATAAAGGGATAGAAAAAGCTTCTCACATAGATATCAGAAGGGGGCAGGAAGAGTACCCCCTTGCTAGTGTTAGCAATGGAGTTATATCCCTTATAAATTAGTTATTACAATGAATCAAAAGAGTGTCTGGAGGTTGTAAAGATCTTACTAGACCCACTCCCATAATTTACATTTTAAGCTAACAGGATTAGCCAGATTCTCAGGAAGGAGTAACTGCCCTCAAGCAGGATATGTTGTTGTTATATAATCCTTAGTACAGAGTTTAATGTCTTCCCTGGTGGCTCAGATAGTAAAGCATCTGCCTGCAATGCAGGAGACTTGGGGTTCAATCCCTGGGTCAGGAAGATCCCCTGGAGAAGGAAATGGCAACCCACTCCAGTACTCTTGCCTGGAAAATTCCATGGATAGAGGAGCCTTGTAGGCTACAATCCATGGGGTTGCAAAGAGTCAGACACAACCAACTGACTTCACTCACTCACAGAGTTTAAACTGAGTTGTTTGTTGTGTAATCATCAGTTCCAGGCTTAAAGATAAAAACGTTCTATGTGACTAAGACTGAGGAATGTAGAGGGGGAAGAAAACATTTGTCCTTTTCTCTTCCTTGAGAATTCCAGACCCCTCTCTCCTTGGGGACCCCCAGACTTTTTATAAACCTGCCTAGGAATTGACTTTCTCACTATCCAACAGTAAATTCCATTGGCTCTACCTTTAAATATGTCCAGAATACATAGAGACCTGACTACTTCTTTCCACTTCTCAGACTACTATCCAGGTCCAAGTCATTGTAAAATCCCCCTGACTACTCTCTGCTCTTCCACCATTGCCCCTGGTAACCTATATTCCACACAGAAGCAGGGACCTCCTTTTATACAGTGTTAGTCAAGTGATGTCACTCTTCTGCTCTAGTCTCTCCAAAGGCTTCACCTCATTCAGAGTAAATGTCATGTCCTCCCAGAGGCCTCATATCCTGCCACTCTTCTCCATTACCATCATGTTCCAGGTTCTTCTAAAACACTCTTCCCCCAGATACCTATGTGATGTCTTCACTTACTCCAGACCTCTCTCAAATATTACCTTATCACAAATACCTTCCTAGATCGATGGATAAAAAACAGCACTCCCCAACCTTGCCACCATCTTCCTTACCTTTCTTTCTTTCTGCATAGTATCAATTGGCACCTGACATGTTACACATTTACGTGTTTATTTCTGCCTCCCTCCACTAGAATATAGCCTCCATAAGAGTAGACCTTTATGTTCAGCCCTAGAAAAAACAGTACCAAGAACATAGCAGCCACTCCATTAATATTTGAAAAATGAAAGAATTTAGTAACATGTTACATTTGAAAGAATATGCCCGTCAAGAACAATAACAAAAATAAACATCGATTGTGCCAAGTCTTTTGCTGGCATGAGGAAACAAAGCCATAAATTATGTGATCTCTGATGTGACATTGCTTTGGGTCTGGTTGGAAGGCAGGATATAGAAATAAAGTAATAATTCAGAATGCAGGGGTGCAGAGAAAATTACCAAATGAGTGACACAGGCACTCTGTTTGAGTCAGGCTAGAAATTAATCTTCTCTATCAGTGAAATTGTACTTATCAAGTGCCAGGCACTGAGCTGGGAGGGTTTTGATATAGAAGGCTTTTATTATTAAAAGGTCATATGAGCTTGCCCCTAGTAGAATTTAAATGAATCAGGACTAGAGAAATAGCATTTCAGACAGGAAAAGGAAGTGAGCAAAGGCATGAAATTGGAAATGTGTGTGACATGTTTGGATAAAAATGAGGCCACTGGTTACTCAGGGTTTTGCGTATGAAAGTAAGAGATGATGGAGTTAGAAATGTGGGGACCACGAATAAAAGGCTAAGAGGTAGAGACTCTACTTCTCATCTAATAGGTTCCTATTGAAAGGGAAGCAGATTTTCTCTTCAGGCTTTCATGGCATCCTGCACACACTTTAATCTCTGCAATTCCCTCTATCACATTAGAAATGATAAGAAACGAGGGTCACATACATGAGTAAGTTTAAATGAGGTCAACCCTCCACTCAGCTACAGCCTTCACTAGCCTGGGAACTGTGCTTTTTCTGCAGGTTGGTTGGCCATTTGTTTTTGCACCACTGCCTGGCACAGTGACAACAACTTAGGAGGTGCTCAGGAAATGTTAGCTGAATGAATAGATGAAGGAATGACTCTCAATAATTGTTCATTCAAATTGAAAGCAGCTGAGAACCCTTTGCCTGCAGATTATCTTTTTTATTTAAAATATAGTAAACAAACACATATATAGCAAAAATAAAATTGAGATATCTTTCAAATTAGCAATAACAAGACTCTCAGTTTATCTTAGCAGATAGGTGTAGACAAGACCTGTGAGAATTCATCTTCAGCTTAGTGCAGTATGAGTATCCATAGTAGGCATTCCCCTTATGTTTGCATGAACCGTACTGAAAATTGCCCCCATAGTCTTTGGAAGTTTTTAATTGAAAACAATGGCTGTGATGGCAATGGCCCAGCTGGTTCATTGCCTGACACACAGCCTTGTCCACAGTAGGTGCTTAGTAGAAGTCAGTGGAATGAAATGAGTAAGAGTAAAAAGAAGTGAAGTCCATAAGTTTGCTGTATCTCAGTCTTCCTGACATTTAAGCAGAGCTCCCTGTGCAGGGGAGACTGAAATGACCAAAACAGCCCAGTTGTTTGAGGAGAGGGAGGATTCCGCTTTTCACTAGGAAGTCTTCAAAAAGGACTCAGAGCTCAATTAGCACTTAGTACTCACTTGGGTGGTAACTGTAGCTTCTGCATCTGCTGCTTCAGATGTAAGAGGCAGATAGAATTGAGGCAGAAGGAAAGCTGGGAAGGGACAGTTCCTAAGGAACATAAAAGGATATTTTGGGGATGAATGTGAGGAGTCAGGTGAGAGGGTGAGTAGGACAAAAACCCAATCTGAGTGCCTGTAAGCCAGAGGCTACTCTATCCCTAACACTGTGCTGAGCGGAGTTCAAATGCAGAGCTCGGCAAAGTGTCAACTAACTTTTCTACACCGCTCCTTAGTCATCTAGGCAGCTGGACACATTTATCATCATCTTCCCTCCCCTCAATGGACCATTATGTTCTCTGCAGAGTGATTTATTGTCAGGGTGAAAATCCCAGGAAATTGCCTTCACACAAAAAATCTTCTCCTTGGCCTCAAACCAGTCAATAACTCCCAGCCCCAGGAGACACGTGTTGTTTTTTTTTTTTGGGGGGGGGGGGNAAGCTGAAACTCCAATACTATGGCCACCTGATGCAAAGAACTGACTCTTTAGAAAAGACCCTGATGCTGGGAAATATTGAAGGCAGGAGAAGAAGGGGATGACAGAGAATGAGATGTTTGCCTGGCCTCACTGACTTGATGGACATGAGTTTGAGCAAGCTCTGGGAGTTAGTGAAGAACAGGGAAGCCTGGTGTGCTGCAATCCATGGGGTTGCAAAGAGTCGAACCCAACTGAGGGACCGAACTGAACTGATTCAGCCTGGGGTCTCAGCCTGGTCCCTCTGCCAGGAACTCTCTACCGCAGGGTTACTCCTACAATTCTCTGCTGAATTACCCATTTCCCAAGAGGCCTTCTCTGAGCACCCTGTATAAAATTCAAGCAACCTCCACACACCCTGAAGCCCTGCATTCCAGAGACCCTTGGTCAGGCTCTTAATTTTTCCCCTACAATACTTGCCACATTTTTAATATACTCAATAATTTGCTGATTTGTTTGTTATGACTCTTGAAACCCATTTAGTATGTGAGCTCCACAGAAACAGGGAATGTTTTCCTGTTTGACTCATTGATGTGTCCCAGAGAACACAGAACAGCTCTGGCACATACAAGGCCCCACCTCCAAGTGAATTGAGTAAGAGATGATGATTGGCCCTGCCTGACTGAGAGAAGCATCAGTGGACAGGGAAGGAGATTTGTAAAACAACTCACACCATGTGCCACTAGTGGTAAAGTATCTGCCCATCAGTGCAGGAGACACAGAGATAGGGGTTCAATCCTAGGGACAGGAATATCTCCTGGAGTAGAAAATGGCACCCCATTCCAGTATTCTNACACCATGTGCCACTAGTGGTAAAGTATCTGCCCATCAGTGCAGGAGACACAGAGATAGGGGTTCAATCCTAGGGACAGGAATATCTCCTGGAGTAGAAAATGGCACCCCATTCCAGTATTCTTGCCTGGAAAATTCAAAGGGCAGAGAAGCCTGCCAAACTGCAGGCCATGGGGCCACAAAGAATCAGAAATGACTGAGCTATTGAGGACAGGACACACTAGGTAATTAAGAGGATTTTGTGATGGTGGTTTCATTGTTAAGTCGTTCCCTACTCTTGCGACCCCATGCACTGTAGCCTGCCAGACTCCTCTCTCTATGGGATTCTCCAGGCAAGAATACTGGAGTGGGTTATCATTTCTTTCTCCAAGGGATCTTCCTGACCCAGGAATCAAACCCAAGTCTCCTGCATTGCAGGCAGATTCTTTACTGACTAAGCTATGCTGGAAGAAGATTTTGTCCAGGTTCGATGCAGGATACAGGATGCTTGGGGCTGGTGCACTGGAATGACCCAGAGGGGTTATCCCAGTTATGACTCTTGAAACCCAGAGGGATGGTATGGGGAGGGAGGTGGGAGGGAGGTTCAGGATGGGGAACACCCATGACAGATTCATGATGATGTATGGTAAAACCAACACAATATTGTAAAGTAATTAGCCTCCAATTAAAATAAATAAATTTATATTTTTAAAAAGATTTTGTTAAGCTACAATCCTTAACATAGTATTTCTTAAATTCTAGTTTTATTTGTTCATATGTACATCAGTTTTGAATTCTGTGGGAGTATTCATCTTTTTTGCCCCAAAGTTCCTTCACTCTTTCCATATAGTGGGTGTTTATTGAAATGAACCAAAATAAGTTTGGGGTTCAAAATCACAGTGATGATGACTGCAGTCATGAAATTAAAAGACTCTAGCTCCTTGGGATGGAAATACCAGACCACTTGACCTGCCTCTTGAGAAACCTATATGCATGTCAGGAAGCAACAGTTAGAACTGGACATGGAACAACAGACTGGTTCCAAATAGGAAAAGGAGTACGTCAAGGCTGCATATTGTCACCCTACTTATTTAACTTCTATGCAGAGTACATCATGAGAAACACTGGGCTGGGAGAAGCACAAGCTGGAATCAAGGTTGCCGGGAGAAAGATCAATAACCTCAGATATGCAGATGACACTGTCCTTACAGCAGAAAGTAAAGAGGAACTAAAAAGCCTCTGGATGAAAGTGAAAGAGGAGAGTGAAAAAGTTGACTCAAAGCTCAACATTCAGAAAACGAAGATCATGGCATCCGGTCCCATCACTTCATGGGAAATAGATGGGGAAACAGTGGAAACAGTGTCAGACTTTATTTTGGGGGGCTCCAAAATCACTGCAGATTGTGATTGCAGCCATGAAATTAAAAGACGCTTACTCCTTGAAAGGAAAGTTATGACCAACCTAGATAGCATATTCAAAAGCAGACATTACTTTTCCAGCAAAAGTCTGTCTAGTCAAGGCTATGGTTTTTCCAGTGGTCATGTATGGATGTGAGAGTTGGACTGTGAAGAAAGATGAGCACCAAAGAATTGATGCTTTTGAATTGTGGTGTTGGAGAAGACTCTTGAGAGTCCCTTGGACTGCAAGGAGATCCAACCAATCCATTCTGAAGGAGATCAGCCCTGGAATTTCTTTGGAAGGAATGATG
>SJYW01045636.1:49106-103369 GCA_006410735.1 Raphicerus campestris | reverse complement strand
ATGACTTGGTTTGAAGACATTGTGCCTTAATTCACAGAGAGGTCACTTTAAATATATTTCAAGTCTTTCAACAACTCTGTTATGTACATATGTTTGGAAATACTATGTCCTCCTGAAAAAGCAATGAAGACTCAGAGAGTTTGAATAAGAGACAAACAAGAACCTAAGTCACCTAATTTCTAGTTCTCTGGTCTATTTGCTGTTTATTCTCCACTGTTTAAATTTTTCTGTGTTTAATGTGCAACAGTAAGTCCTGACTAGAAGATTTTAAATTTTTAATTGTGGTAAAATCCACATAATATAAATTTACCATTTTAGCCATTTTTAAGTGTACACTTTGATAGCATTAAGAATAGTCACATTTTTATTTTGCCAACATCACCATCATCTGTCCACAGACCCCTTTTTATCTTACAAAACTGAAACACGGCCCACTCTGAACAATAAACTGCCAATCCCCCCTCCCTCTAGCCCATGGCAACCACCATTTTACTTTCTGTCTCTATGAGTTTAATTACTCTAGATATTTCATATAAGTAGAGTCATCCAATATTATTCTTCTTGTGACTGACTTATTTCACTTAGCATAGTATTCTCTAAATTCACTCATGTTGTAAAATGTACTAGAATTTCCTTCCNAACTTCCAATCCCCCCTCCCTCCAGCCCATGGCAACTACCATTTTACTTTCTGTCTCTATGAGTTTAATTACTCTAGATATTTCATATAAGTAGAATCATCCAATATTATTCTTCTTGTGACTGACTTATTTCACTTAGCATAGTATTCTCTAAATTCACTCATGTTGAAAATGTACTAGAATTTCCTTCCTTTTTAAGACAATAATATTCTACATATTATAATAATTTATAAGCTATTATGAATAGTGCTGCTATGAGCATAGGTATACAGACATCTCTTCAAAACCCTACTTTCAATTTTTTTGGATATATGCCTAAAGTGAAATTGCTGGATTATATGATAATTCTATTTTTAATTTTTTTAGGCACTACCACATAAGTTTTTGAGAGCAGCTATACTGTTTACATTCCCACCAATAGTGCACAAAGGTTCCATTTTATCCACATCTTTGCCAACACGTGCTGTTTTCTGTTTCTCAATAGTAGCTGTCCTAACGGGTATGATAGCAGAAGTTTTTATGACAATTTTATTGAGATATAATACACATGCACAAACAATTCACCCATTTAATGAATACAAATCAATGATTTTTACTGTATTCACAGAATAGAACAACTAAAACCACTATCTCATTCCAGAATACTTTTATTACCCCCAAAAGAAATCCCATGCTTATCTGCTATTCCTCATCTACCACAACATTTCCAGCCATTGGCAACCACAATCTCCTTGGTGTCTCCATACATTTGTCTGTTCTGGACATGTCTTACAAATGGAGTCATACAAAGTGTGGTCTCTTGTAACTGGCTTCTTTCCCCTATCTTTGCTAAATAATGCTTCTATGAACATTTGTGTACAAGTTTTTTGTGCACGTGCATTTTCATTTCTCTTGAATATTTTCTTCACAGAATTGCTGGATTCTGTGGTAACTCTATGTTCAATCTTTTGAGGAATTGAAACGGAACAATTTTATCCCATTGAATTTTATAGTACACTTGCATCCTTAAAAAACGAATACACTTCTAGTAGATTGAATTGCTGACAATCGTCTACCTCCTACCCATAATACATAAATATTTTACTAATTCTCTGCCTCAGAAAAATTAATGTTCAACAGTAAACTTATGATTGTACTGTGATGGTTAATTTTATGTGTCAACTTGACTGGTTCAAGGAATACCAGATATCTAGTTAAACATTATTATTCACTGTGTCTGTAAGAATGTATTTGAAAGAGATTAGCGTTTGAATTCGGAGAAGGCTATGGCAACCTGCTCCAGTACTGTTGCCTGGAAAATCCCATGGATGGAGGAGCCTGGTAGGCTGCAGTCCATGGGGTCGCTAAGAGTCGGACACGACTTCACTTTCACTTTTCCCTTTCATGCATTGAAGAAGGAAATTGCAACCGACTCCAGTGGTCTTGCCTGGAGAATTCCAGGGACAGGAGAGCCTGGTGGGCTGCCATCTATGGGGTCACACAGAGTCGGACACAACTGAAGCAACTTAGCAGCAGCAGCAGCATTTGAATTGGCAGACTGAGTAAACCAGATTGCCATCCCCAATGTGGATGGTATCTCCCAATCCTTTGAAGGCATGAATGAAACAGATAGTGCTGGGACATCAGCCTTTGCCTGCACCCAGACTGACTTATCCCCTCAGCATCCCTGGTTTTCACACCTTCAGGCTAGGATAGGAACTATACCACCAGCTCTCCTATGTTTCCACCTACAAAGGGAAAATTGTGGTCCATCTTAGATTATGTGGTCACATAACCATGTAAGCCAATTCCTTAAAACAAATCTCTCTCTACAGATAGAGACTTTGAAAGATAGAGATATACTATATAGAGATATATCTGCTGGCTCTGTTTCTCTAAAAACTCTAATATAATAAAAGTATTACATTGTATACTATCATCATTTATTAAACATTACATATGTTCCAGATGTTATCATTAGCAAAACCATACACTCTCAGTCATGTCTAACTCTTTGTGACCCCATGGACTGACTACACAGTCCATAGAATTCTTCAGGCCAGAATATTGGAGTGGGTAGACTTTTCCTTCTTGAGGGGATTCTCCTGACCCAGGGATTGAACCCAAATCTCCCACATTGCAGGTGGATTCTTAACCAGCTGAGCCACAAGGGAAGCCCAAGAATACTGGAGTGGGTAGCCTATCCATTCACCATGGGATCTTCCTGACCCAGGAATCAAACTGGGGTCTCCTGCACTGCAGGAGGATTCTTTATCAGCTGAGCTACCAGGGAAGCCCAATATAATACAATGTAATACAAGTATTACATTGCATTCTATTATCATTTTGGAGAAGGCAATGGCAGTCAACTTCAGTACTCTTGCCTGGAAAACCCCATGGATGGAAGAGTCTGGTAGGTTGCAATCCATGAGGTCACTAAGAGCTGGACACAACTGAGTGACTTCACTTTCACTTTTCACTGTCATGCATTGGAGAAGGGAATGGCAACCCACTCCAGTGTTCTTCCCTGGAGAATCCCAGGGATGGGGGAGCCTGATAGGCTGCTGTCTATGGGGTCGTACAGAGTCGGACATGACTGAAGTGACTTAGCAGTAGCAAGCATTATATATGCTCCAGATATTAGCATTAGCACAACCATACAAAATACTTGCTATTATTCTCCCCACCTACTAGATGAGTAAATTAAAATCAACTAGAACAGTACTTCCAATAGAGACATAGTGTAAGCCACATTCATAATTACTCATGACCACATGGGAAATTTTTAAGTTTCTAGTTGTCACATTAAAAATAAATAAAAAGAAAACAGGTGAAATTAACTTCAACATATATTTAACCCAATGTATCCAACATATCATCACATCAACATAGAATCAGTATTTTAAAAAAAACTATTAATGAGATATTTTATGTTCTTTTCTTCTTATCAAGTCTTTAAAATGTAATGTTATTATTTATATTTACAGCATCCCTCAATTCAGATGTGTGTGTGTGTGTGTTGCCATTTCCTATTCCAGGGGATCTTCCTGACTCAACAATGGAACTGGAGTCTCCTGCATCTCCTGCTTTGGCAGGTGGATTCATTACCACTGTGCCATATGGGAAACTAATTCAGAACCACAGTTCAAAGGTTCAATAGCCATAAGTAGCTAGTGACTAAAGTAGTAGACAGCACAGGTCTCGAAACTTAATTTGACTTCCTCACACAAGAACCTGAATTCATAACTAGGCTACACTGCTTCTCATACCTAGAGATGTCACATACAGCTGATAAGAAATCAATAAATTGAGAAGTGGTATTTCATATTAAAAGGTAAATTAGAACCTAGACAGTTTCTCAGAAGATAAAATGAATGACCTTGCTCTTCAGGTTGCTTTGTGAATATATTAAAATGAATGCAGGAAAAAATATATAGCTATGTTTCTATATCTGTCTACATGAAATATGAAGTTCTTTGGACCCTCTTTATAGGATGGGGAACTAGAAAAATCCTTGTTAGATGGTTCTGAAAATTGGGGGAATATGAAGAAGCTATAGATTGCAGTTGTACACAGTCTTCTAGAAATGTTTCAGTCCATCAGATCTCTGGATTAAAAACTCACAAGGATCTGCTTTATCTTAGCTTACAGAAGCCAGCAGCTTCCAGATTAAATCTGACCCAAGGAGTTGCCACTGCACAGAAGTCACTGAGCCCTTGATCCTTCCAGGCTTCAGCCTCAAATACCTGCTTGGCTTCAGCGTTCAGACTTTACCTTGTAACCAACACCCATGAGGCCCAAATAAGAGCTTATTATCCAGTAGTTTGTCAAGTGCATGTCAATGCTAGAACTCAACAGATCAGAACAAGGAAAGGATATTTTTGGTCTAGACTCTAAATTAAAGTAAATTTTAATTTTGGTAAATCTGAAGCCTGCTTTAAAAAGTTTATGTTGCTTCATCTAANTACAGCATCCCTCAATTCAGATGTGTGTGTGTGTGTGTTGCCATTTCCTATTCCAGGGGATCTTCCTGACTCAACAATGGAACTGGAGTCTCCTGCATCTCCTGCTTTGGCAGGTGGATTCATTACCACTGTGCCATATGGGAAACTAATTCAGAACCACAGTTCAAAGGTTCAATAGCCATAAGTAGCTAGTGACTAAAGTAGTAGACAGCACAGGTCTCGAAACTTAATTTGACTTCCTCACACAAGAACCTGAATTCATAACTAGGCTACACTGCTTCTCATACCTAGAGATGTCACATACAGCTGATAAGAAATCAATAAATTGAGAAGTGGTATTTCATATTAAAAGGTAAATTAGAACCTAGACAGTTTCTCAGAAGATAAAATGAATGACCTTGCTCTTCAGGTTGCTTTGTGAATATATTAAAATGAATGCAGGAAAAAATATATAGCTATGTTTCTATATCTGTCTACATGAAATATGAAGTTCTTTGGACCCTCTTTATAGGATGGGGAACTAGAAAAATCCTTGTTAGATGGTTCTGAAAATTGGGGGAATATGAAGAAGCTATAGATTGCAGTTGTACACAGTCTTCTAGAAATGTTTCAGTCCATCAGATCTCTGGATTAAAAACTCACAAGGATCTGCTTTATCTTAGCTTACAGAAGCCAGCAGCTTCCAGATTAAATCTGACCCAAGGAGTTGCCACTGCACAGAAGTCACTGAGCCCTTGATCCTTCCAGGCTTCAGCCTCAAATACCTGCTTGGCTTCAGCGTTCAGACTTTACCTTGTAACCAACACCCATGAGGCCCAAATAAGAGCTTATTATCCAGTAGTTTGTCAAGTGCATGTCAATGCTAGAACTCAACAGATCAGAACAAGGAAAGGATATTTTTGGTCTAGACTCTAAATTAAAGTAAATTTTAATTTTGGTAAATCTGAAGCCTGCTTTAAAAAGTTTATGTTGCTTCATCTAACTTTTTTCCTTAAGTTCTAATTCATGGAGTATAAGATCAACCTTTCAATGTAAGCCTGAAATTTTGTAGCTAAATTGAGGTTATGATAACTGGGAAGCAGAAACAGCAGCAGGAGAAAAAGGAGGAGAGTGGTAGGGAGGGGTGAGGGGAAGGAATAGGGGGAAAAAGGAAGAGAAAGAGGAAGAGATATTGTGACAATTCTAATAAGGTTTGCACCCTATAAAATGGTTGCATATTAGAGAAAAATTTTTGACAAACCCTGAAGTTAAAACACTGACGATTAAGGAAACTAAAAATGCTTCCTTTGCACGGTGTCTTGTTACAAGTACCATGTGCAAGTCACTTTTTCACCAAGCTGTTCTAAAATTAGAGAAAATACAACCCTTCACATTAAAGAAATGCATCTATAACATACCATTTTAGGCAGATGTGATAAAAATCAGATAGACTATTTTTTAGAAATGAAAATATGATACTTATTTGGAGTTAAATCTAAAAGATATTTCCCACACTCTGCATATGGAAAACATAACTGCTTTAATTGTACATTAAAACAGAGTTCTTGTTTCTTTCCATTCTTTCCTTTTTTTCTTTCTTTCCTTCTCTCTCTCTCCCTCAATTTCTCTTTGCCTTTCTTTCTTTTACCACCAAGTTTGATACATACTGTTCTTAATAAATAAAGTCTTAATACAGAGGCTTTTGGGTCAATACTAGGCCAACTGGTTCAATGCAAGAAAAAATAAACAATAAGGCATGTGCTTGTAGGTCCTGCAGTACCAGATCCCTCACGACTATAGCCTTAAGAAATTTAAACACGAGACTTCTATGGCCCAGAATAACCTTCTATTAAATTGCTACTACTTTTTATAAAAACTTTGGAGAATGGAGGGAAAAACTTTCCCCAGAGCACAGGTGCTACGTGAACAATTAATATTTGTTACCTACGTGGTTCCGCAGATAAAGAATCTGCCTGCAATGCAGGAGACACAGGCAGACACAGGTTCAATCCCTGGGTCAGGAAGATACCCTGGAGGAGGACATGGCAACCCACTCCATGGAGAATCCCCATGGATGGAGGAGCCTGGTGGACTACAGTCCATAGGGTCACAAAGAGTCAGACACGACTGAAGTGACTGAGCACACACGCACACCATTATCTCACTTGTGTCCTTGTCTTTACTGCGTGTATCAGATTCCTTGAGAGGCCACAAAAAATTATCACAACCTGGGTGGTTTAAAACAATGAAAATGTGTTCTTTCATACATTGGAGGACAGAGTTCTGAAATTAACGTGTCAGGGCCATGCTCCCTCCAAAGACTCTAGGAAAGAATCCCTCTCTGCCTCTTCCAGCTTCTGGTGGCTCCAGGGTTTCCTAGATTTGTGGCAGCATAATCCCAATCTCTGCCTCCATCTTTACATGGCCTTCTCTTTTCAAGAACATCTGTCTTTGGATTTAGGACATGCCTAAAAAAATCCAAAATGATCTCATCTGAAGATCCTTAATGTAATTACATATGAAAAGATCCTTTTCCAAATAATATCAAACTACAAGATACATACATGGATGTGTCTTAGGGGTGCCACTAACCACCACCCCCAGCAAATCTCAACCCCATGAAGCATGGACTCAAGTGGTTCACTGGCACCTGGAAGATGAATTGCCACTTGAGTTCTAAGTATATATTTGAGAAAGAATAGTGATTGAAAAGAATCAGTTCAGTTCAGTTCACTCAGTCGTGTCTGACTATTTGCAACCTCATGGACTGCAGCACAACAAGATTCCCCATCCTTCACCAATTCCTGGACCTTGCTCAAACTCATGTCCATAGAGTCGGTGATGCCATCCAACCATCTCATCCTCTATAGTCCCCTTCTCCTCCTCCTGCCTTCAATCTTTCCTAGCATCAGGGTCTTTTCAAATGAATCACTTCTTCACATTAGGTAGCCAAAGTATTGCAGTTTCAGCTTCAGCATCAGTCTTTCCAATGAATATACAGGACTGATTTCCCTTAGGATGGACTGATAGGATCTCCTTGAACTCCAAGGGATGCTCAAGAGTCTTCTCCAACATCACAGTTCAAAAACATCAATTCTTTGGCACTCAGCTTTCTTTATAGTCCAATTCTCACGTCCATACATGACTACTGAAAAAAACATAGCTTTGACTAGTTGGACTTTTGTGGGCAAAGTAATGTCTCTGCTTTTGAATATGCTATATTGGTTGGTCATAACTTTTCTTCCAAGGAGTAAGCGTCTTATAATTTCATGGCTGCACTCTCTACCTTCAGTAATTTTGGAGCCCAAAAAAATAAAGTCTGTCACTGTTTCCATTGCTTCCCCATCTATCTGCCATGAAATGATGGGACCAGATGCCATGATCTTCATTTCCTGAATGTTGAGCTTTAAGTCAACATTTTCATTCTCCTCTTTCACTTTCATCAAGAGGCTTTTTAGTTCCTCTTCACTTTCTGCCATAAGGGTGGTGTCATCTGCATATCTGAGGTTATTGATATTTCTCCCGGCAATCTTGATTGCAGCTTGTGTTTCTTCCAGTCCAGTGTTTCTCATGATTTACTCTGCATAGAAGTTAAATAAGCAGGGTGACAATATACAGCCTTGACTTTTTCTATTTGGAACCAGTGGCATGGTTCAAATGTATATACATTTGAGGTTGCAAATATATACTTAGAACTCAAGTGGCAATTTCTACTCCTTTTTCTATTTGGAACCAGTCTGTTGTTCCATGCCCACTTCTAACTATTGCTTCCTGACCTGCATACAGATTTCTCAAGAGACAGGTTAGGTGGTCTAGTATTCCCATCTCTTTCAGAATTTTCCACAGTTTATTGTGATCCACACAGTCAAAGGCTTTGGCATAGTCAATAAAGCAGAAATAGATGTTTTTCTGGAACTCTCTTGCTTTTTCCATGATCCAGCAGATGCTGGCAATTTGATCTCTGGTTCCTCTGCCTTTTCTAAAACCAGCTTGAACATCAGGGAGTTCACAGTTCACGTATTGCTGAAGCCTAGCTTGGAGAATTTTGAGCATTACTTTACTGGCATGTGAGATGAGTGCAATTGTGTGGTAGTTTGAGCATTCTTTGGCATTGCCTTTCTTTAGGATTGGAATAAAAACCAACCTTTTCCAGTCCTATGGCCACTAGCTGAAGTTGAACGGTTCTATGAAGACCTACAAGACCTTTTAGAACTAACACCCCAAAAAGATGTCCTTTTCATTATAGGGGACTGGAATGCAAAAGTAAGAAGTCAAGAAACACCTGGAGTAACAGGCAAATTTGGCCTTGGAATATGGAACGAAGCAGGGCAAAGACTAATAGAGTTTTCCCAAGATAATCATAGCAAACAACCTCTTCCAACGACAAAAGAGAAGACTCTACACATGGACATCACCAAATGGTCAATATCAAAACAAGATTGATTATATTCTTTGCAGTCAAAGATGGAGAAGCTCTATACAGTCAACAAAAACAAGACCAGGAGCTGACTGTAGCTCAGATCATGAACTCCTTATTACCAAATTCAGACTCAAATTGAAGAAAGTAGGGAAAACCACTAGACCATTCAGGTATGACCTAAATCAAATCCTTTATGATTATACAGTGGAAGTGAGAAATAGATTTAAGGGCCTAGATCTGATAGATAGAGTGCCTGATGAACTATGGAATAAGGTTCGTGACATTGTACAAGAGACAGGGGTCAAGACCATCCCCATGGAAAAGAAATGAAAGAAAGCAAAATGGCTGTTTGGGGAGGCCTTAGAAATAGCTGTGAAAGGAAGAGAAGCAAAAAGCAAAGGAGAAAAGGAAAGCTATAAGCATCTGAATGCAAAGTTCCAAAGAATAGCAAGAAGAGATAATAAAGCCTTCCTCAGTGATCAACGCAAAGAAATAGAGGAAAACAACAGAAAGGGAAAGTCTAGAGATCTCTTCAAGAAAATTAGAGATTCCAAGGGAACATTACATGCAAAGATGGGCTCAATAAAGGACAGAAATGGTATGGACCTAACAGAAGCAGAAGAGGTGGCAGAATACACAGAAGAACTGTACAAAAAAGATCTTCATGACCTGGATTATCACGATGTTTGATAACTCATCTAGAGCCAGATATCCTGGAATGAGAAGTCAAGTGGGCCTTAGAAAGCATCACTATGAACAAAGCTAGTGGAGGTGATGGAATTCCAGTTAAGTTGTTTCAAACACACACACATATGTTCCCATATATATGGTGACTTTTTTTATGTAATATAGATGTCTTTACTGCAACTTTCTTCATTCTTAAACTGTTCTATAATTATTGTTTTCACTTTTTCAAAGAGCCCAATTAATTGTACACAGTTACATGTTAAAATCACTCACATGTTCTTCTGAGTCCAGGAAGTCTCTCTGCAGATACAGCAATGATAAGAAGGAATACATTCCATCCCCCAAGCCAAAGGTGATGTCAATGTGCCCGAGGTCCACTCACAACATGTGAACTCTTTGTGTCTGTTGGAAAACCTGGGCCAGAGCCAGAATGAAAACTGTATCAATACAGCTTGCCTGTGATGGTCTTTGGGTGTATTTTCCTTTAACTTAAGGACTTGACTGGCCAGAGTGTGGACATAGTAGGCAGCTCCCTGGAGAGAGAGACCAATGGTAACCAGTATCTCTCCCAACACGAGCTATGGAGCCCCAGGGACCATCTACCCCACAAACCCATGATAAGACCTGCCACAGCACAGAGTCCAAACTCATGCACACAGTGCCATAGTGTACAATGCCAGTGACGTGATGTGTGAGAGCAAGGGTCAGAGGGCTCATTCAGGATCTGAGAATATGCTAGTGAGACTTGTCACAATGCCCGAGCTGCTGAAATCCAGGGCAGTTTGGGCAGCCAATGCAAACCTCTCATGCTCTCTGTGACAATGAAGAACTAGCAGACACGCAGCGTAGCCTGTAGTGAAATTTGTGAGCTTCTCTCAAGGATCAGAATGAACTTTTACAAAGTTCCTTACATGGGATGAAATGCTCAGGGGCCTCCGTCACACCCTCAGACTCACTTGCTTGTCCACCTTTTCCAGCATGGGCCACTGCATCCTTTTCATGCACAACTGAGCAAACTGTGCACCCGGCTGAATCGCTGTGGGGTCACCACCCTGAGGTGGTGTGTGCACAGTGCTGCTGCTGCTGCTTTTCTCCTGGAAAACTATAAGCAGAGTGCAACTTGGCTGCCAAGAGAGTCCCGCTCTACCCAAGTATTATTAGAAGGATAAAAATGATCTTTTCCCATTTATTTATTTCGCACATATCCATTTCTAAACAAATGAGGTAATAGGGATCTGGTAATATCCATTAATTCAGGAGAATTTAGCTGAATAGGAATGTACTCTGTATAGGAGACATAATTTATTTGAGGCCTTACTTTAGTTTTTTAAAATGATATTATATGAAATCAAATGTGGGCTGGTTCTAAAGAAAATTTATGAAGATAATGCTTGTGGGAAGGTTTCTGGTCTATGAATTCAGATAGAAACAGTGTAAATGACAAACTGAGCTGTAAAATCAGCTATAACAATGTCATTGTTCAGTCAAGCAATTGGCAAATGTGTTCACACAGAAAGAAGAGAAGTGTAGCACATTTTTAAGACTATTTCAGGATATTAAGCTGTGATCTGTAGTCTTGTTGCTTCACAAGGAAATGAAAAAGTTTTTCATGTCCTGACAGGCTTTTACATAGAAGAATATAACAATGTCAATTCACAGCCCAATACTTGTATTAAAAAATAAACATTCTTTGGGACTATCACTCACCATGCTGTGTGGGCAGGGTTTTCTGTTCCAGCAACAGGGACCCTCACTTGGCTTCTGTTTGTTATCTCCACATTATTTTTAACTGACCCAACTCCAAGAGACTGCCAGTTTATACTCTTCTACAGATTCTTATTCCTGCTAAATGAGCTGTCTGTCCTCGATTCTGTCAGTCTGTTTCTTCTTCCTCCCCTTCTCCAGCCAGTGGTTGGTCATTTTAGACATGCACCCATCATTCCATCTGGTACCCTTACTTCCCTCCCTTGACTTCCCTTTTGCTTAATTGGCTAATCCTCACCTTGAAAAGAATCCTCTCCCCTTCCTTAGACACAGGCTATGTATAGTGACTTCCTTCTAAAGAGAACTGTAAGGAAGGGGGAAAAAGAGTAACTTTGAAATAGAGAAGCCAAGTGAGTAAAGTCAGCATCAGTATTCATAAATTATTTGCTGATGGTATATATGCCATGATTTGCTGCTGACTCAGCAGTAAAGAATCTGCTTGCAATGCTGGAGATGAGGTTTGATCCCCGGTTCAGAAAGAGCAGCTAGAGAAGGAAATGGTAACCCACCTCATTATTCTTGCCTGGGAAACCCCATGGACAGAGAAACCTGGTGTGCTACAGTCCATGCGGTCACAAAAGAGTCAGACACGACTTAGTAGCTAAACAACAATATCAGCAATGTACTCTATACAATATAATAAAAACGACATTTTAACCTTCTTGTCTTCCTCCCCAAAACCCGCAGCACAAGTCTTAGCATGAGAAAAACATAAGACAAACTCCAGTAGTGGGGCATCTTACCAAAAAAAAAAAAAAAAATTCCTCTAATTTGTGTTTCTTCTCCTATTGAAAAACCATGAGGTTTGCTGGTGAATGTCTTTAAAATGAGCTCTTTCCTCACACATGTTCCCTTTGTCCTCAGCTGTGTTGTGATGGAAATTTGCTCATTTCTAGTTGGTGACTCTGGATACGACTCCTTGCAAACTTGTTCTTCGTTCCCCTTCACCTCACCCTGTGGGTGACCTTGATTCCTCCCACAGTTTGGTTATAAGCATTAAATGAAACAAAAGTACTTGAGTTGCCTGAAATCTGTGAAGAGAGTTCACAGGTGCATCTTTACTCTGCTGAGAGGACGGAGTCTTGTGGGGCAACTGCCCTTGCACGCTCTCTGTTACACAAGCTCTCTTCATATTCTTCCTCCCTTTCTGTCTTAGAGGAGAAGTTGCATCTAATGTGAATGGTGTAAAAAGTCAGTGGATGTTTCTGAAAAGGAAGGTTTTACCACTTACACAGATAAATGACAAAATTCACTCATAAGTGCAAATGTTGAAGAATAAAATTTTATTGGTAGTTCCCATCACCGCATCTCATTAGTTCAACCCAATCTTTCCAGCCTCTCAGGGTCTCTCTCACTAGCTCCCTTTGAAAGGAGATTTTGATTCAAAAACTGTGTGTGTGTGTGTGTGAATAGCATTAGTTTTCTCCTCAAGCTTTATTGAAAAATAATTAATGCATAGCACTGTATAAGTTTAATGTATGGGTGCACCGTCACTCAGTCATGTCCAACTCTTTGTGACCCATGGACTCTAACCTGCCCGGCTCCTCTGTCCATGGAATTTTCCAGGCAAGAATACTGGAGTGGGTTGCCATTTACTTCTCCAGGGGATATTCCTGACCCAGGGATCACACCCACATCTGCTGCATTTCCTGCACTACCAGGCAGAATCTTTACCACTGAGCCACATGGGAAGCCCAAGTTTACTGCATACAGCATAATGATTTGACTTACATATATCATGAAGTGATTATCACAATGTTTGGTGAATATTCAACCTCTTATATAAATTTAAAATTTTATTTTTAAAAAAAATGTTAAAAGAAAAAAAAAGGATTTTTTTTCCTTGTGATAAGAACTCTTATGATTTACTCTGTTAACAATGTTCATATGTAACACATAGCAGTGTTAATTATAGTTATCATGTTGTACATTACATTCCCAGTACTTAACCATGGTCTAACTGGAAGTTTGTACCTTTTAACTGCAAGGTTTGACAAGCTTTAGACAGGAAAATAAGTTTCTAAAGACTAACCCTTTCTATGTCAAACTGTTCCACCACATCAGAGTTTACATAATCCCACAGGAATATTTGTCAGTCTACCTGATGCTGGGTGTACTTTATGAAGTAACAAAAAATGAATTTGGATAATTTAAATAAGAATATACAGTGAAGCAACAGACTGGATCCAAATAGGAAAAGGAGTACATCAAGGCTGTATATTGTCCCCCTGCTTATTTAACTTAGATGCAGAGTACATCATGAGAAACGCTGGACTGCAAGAAACACAAGCTGGAATCAAGATGGCTGGGAGAAATATCAATAACCTCAAATATGCAAATGAAACCACCCTTATGGCAGAAAGTGAAGAGGAACTAAAAAGCCTCTTGATGAAAGTGAAAAAGGAGAGTGAAAAAGTNCATGTGAAGAGTTGATTCATTGGAAAAGGCTCTGATGCTGGGAGGGATTGGGGGCAGGAGGAGAAGGGGACGACAGAGGATGAGATGGCTGGATGGCATCACTGACTCGATGGATATGAATCTGAGTGAACTCCGGGAGTTGGTGATGGACAGGGAGGCCTGGCGTGCTGCGATTCATGGGGTCGCAAAAATCGGACACGACTGAGCGACTGAACTGAACTGAACTGACAGTAAGATCTGAGAATCTTCACTGGAATAAATGGTAAACTTTCTCCATTTTTGTCTCACATAATATTGAAGTCCTGGGAAAAATAACCCCATGGGCAGAGCTTAATTTCAGGTCATGAACTCTCATTCCCCCATGGTTGGTGAGATGACTGGTTGTCTGAAGCTGCTTAGAGCACCCTTTTGAGCCCCTGCTGGATAAAGCAGAAAATCATGAGTTCTCACCAGAACTTCACTCAGTGGGCATAAAAACAAACTCCAGTAGGAAATCCAGGTGTGTATAGGTAAGGAAAGATTCTTGAACGCCCAGAAAGTGACAAATATTCAACATATTCCACTGTGGTAAACCAATTTTGAATTAACTTATCTGATTTTAAAATGACCATTTTACTTTTTTGATAGAAGATATTCAGTTTTGCATGTGTGCCTTCTATTTTCTAATATGGAAATTTTAAATGTGAAATAAATCAACCTTTGCTTTCGTGTTTCATTCCATTTCCATCACACCAGTCTGCCATCAGTATCATTATCAATGCCAAAACTTGGCCTCTATACACCAGTGCTGAATCAAATCTTGGAGGCAGAGTTTTGGGTGAGGTAGAAACAAATAACTTTATTGCTTTATCAGACAAAGGAGGACACTGCAGGCTTGTGCCCTCAAAAACTGTATATCCCAACCTGGGGTGCAGGAGATTGTGAGGAGTTTTATAGTTGAGGAGGGGGATAGAGTTGCTGATAAGAATTTTGGTGCATGCAAGGCCTGCAATCCTTTCAATACTACCTGATGCCAGAGATCAGGTAGTCTTGTGATCTGTGGTTTCAAGATTATTGAACTGTGACCTTTTCGCTGGAACATCTTCCATTTGGTGGGGGTTTTAGTTATACAGATCTCAAAGATACTGTTATAGATATCTCTTAAGGTGGAACCAAGACCCTGCCCCAAGACTACACTATTGTTTCTTGACCCTGTCTCCATATCCCTTCCCTTCTGTGATTAGCAACTGTTTGAACCTGCCCTTTGGAACTCATGGGAGCACTTCTGTGCCCAAGAGCCCCACAGGTCCTCTCTGGTTTCATTATCACAGATCATCCTGGACCTGTTCTCTCTAACCACCTGGGGCCAAGTCTTTCTGTAAAAACATACATCAGCATTCACTACTGTAATGTCTTTTTTTACTCTTCTTTTTGATCTTAAAATATTCTTTTCACATTTCCAGAACTTTTATAAAGTAGTTCAATAGAGTTCCTCCCTATGTTAAACCTTTGCCTGAACAGCAACTGTGTCTTAATCTAAGTGACCTTAGGGAGTGGATCTTTTAAGACAGCAGCTTATTTCAAGGATAATGAGATGGGGTTCAAACCCTCACATTAAAACCAAGTGCCCTTAAAACTGAATTCCACTACTGAGTTTCTAATTAATTTCTTTATCCAATATTTTATTCTCTTTCTTGTCCCATAACTTTTCCCCTCAAGATTAAGGAATATCAAAAAAAAAAAAAGAGGAATTAAAACCAAGCAGGATTTTGTGGAGCCCGTCTAGGTACCAAAGCCCCTCCATGTCCCCCTCTTTCTTGTTCACAGGAAAAGGGCTCTTAGACCTTTAAGTTCCAAAGAGGAGGCACAAGCAGTTATTAATTAAGAAAGGAGGAAATGTAGAAACAAAGAAAAAACAAACAAGAAAAATAATAACAATAGTTCAGCAATAGAACACAATTCCAGTTCCTCCATACATAACAGTCTGACAGATATCATTCCGTTGTACTCCAGGAACTAAGATACTCACTGATCCCACCAACCCAACCCAGGTGGAGGATGGTGACTACACACGGACCACAAGCACACAGATCCCAAACTGGCTGGAACTCAGTTCAGTTCAATTCACTCACTGAGTCCTGTCCAATTCTGTGACCCCGTGGACTCCAGAACACCAGGCTTCTCTGTCCATCACCAACTCCCAGGCTTACTCAAACTCATGTCCATCGAGTCAGTGATGCCATCCATCCATCTCATCCTCTGTCGTCACCTTCTCCTCCTGCCTTCAATCTTTCCCAGCATGNGTGACCCCGTGGACTCCAGAACACCAGGCTTCTCTGTCCATCACCAACTCCCAGGCTTACTCAAACTCATGTCCATCGAGTCAGTGATGCCATCCATCCATCTCATCCTCTGTCGTCACCTTCTCCTCCTGCCTTCAATCTTTCCCAGCATGAGGGTCTTTTCCAGTGAGTCAGTTCTTTGCATCAGGTGGCCAAAGTATTGGAGTTTCAGCATCAGTCCTTCCAATGAATATTCAGAACTGATATCCTTTAGGAATGACAGATTTGATCTCCTTGCTGTCCAAGGCACTCACAAGAGTCTTTGCCAACATCACAGCTCCAAAGCATCAATTATTCGGTGCTCATCTTTCTTTATAGTCCAACTCTCACATCCATACATGACTACTGGCAAAATCATAGCTTTGACTAGACGGACATTTGTTGGCAAAGTAATGTTCGTGCTTTTTAATAAGCTGTCTACATTGGTCATAACTTTTCTTCCAAAGAGCAATCATCCTTTAATTTCATGGCTGCAGTCACCATCTGTAGTGATTTAGGAGCCCCCCAAAATGAAGTCTGTCACTGTTTCCATTGTTTCCCCATCTGCTTGCCATGAAGTGATAGGACCAGATGCCATGATCTTAGTTTTCTGAATGTTGAGTTTTAAACCAATTTTTTTAGTTTCCTGTTTCACTTTCATCAAGAGGCTCCTTAGTTCTTCCTCAATTTCTGCCATAAGGGTGGTGTCATCTGCATATCTGAGGTTATTGATATTTTTCTCAGCAGTCTTAATTCCAGAATATGCTTCATCCAGCCCAACAATTCGCATGATGTACTCAGCATATAAGTTAAATAAGCAAGGTGACAATATACAGCCTTTACGTACTCCTTTCCTCATTTGGAACCATTCTGTTTTTCCATGTCCAATTCTAACTGTTGCTTCTTGACCTGCATACAGATTTCTCAAGAGGCAGGTCAGGTGGTCTGGTATTCCCATCTCTTTCAGAATTTTCCATAGTTTATTGTGATCCACACAGTCAAAGGCTTTGGTGTAATCAATAAAGCAGAATTATGTTTTTCTGGAACTCTCTTGCTTTTCCGATGATCCAGTGGATGTTGACAATTTGATCTCTGGTTCCTCTGCCTCTTCTAAATCCACTTGAACATCTGGAAGTTCACGGTTCACATACTGTTGAAGCCTGGCTTGGAGAATTTTGAGTATTACTTTACTAGTCTGTAAGATGAGAGCAATTGTGTGGTAGTTTGAGCATTCTTTGGCATTGGCTTTCTTTGGAATTGTAATGAAAACTGACATGTTCCAGTCTTGTGGCCACTGCTAAGTTTTCCAAATTTGCTGGCATGAGTGCAGCACTTTCACAATGTCATCTTTCAGGATTTGAAATAGCTCAACTGGAATTCCATCACCTCCATGTGCTTTGCTCACAGTGATGCTTCTTAAGGCCCACTTGACTTTGCATTCCAGAATATCTGGCTCTAGGAGAGTGATTACACCATTGTGTTTATCTGGGTCATGAAGATCTTTTTTGTATAGTTCTTTCTGTGTATTCTTGCCATCTCTTCTTTATACCTTCTGCTTCTGTTAGGTCCACACCATTTCTGTCCTTTCTTGTGCCCATCTTTGTATTAAATATTCCCTTGGTATCTCTAATTTTCTTGAAGATACTCTTAGTCTTTCCCATTCTATTGTTTTCCCCTATTTCTTTGCATTGATCACTGAGGAATACTTTTTTTATCTCTCGCAGCTATTCTTTGAAACTCTGCATTCAAGTGGATATGTCTTTCCTTTTCTCCTTTGCCTTTCACTTCTCTTCTTTTCTCAGCTATTTGGCAGGCTTCTTCAGACAACCATTTTGCCTTTTTGCATTTCTTTTTCTTGGGGATGGTCTTGATCACTGCCTCCTGGACAATGTCATGAACCTCCATCCATAGTTTTTCAGGAACTCTATCTATCAGATCTAATTTCTTGAATCTGTTTGTCACTTCCACCATATAATCATAAGGGATTTGATTTAGGTCATACCTGAATGGTCTAAGTTGGTCATAACTTTTCTTCCAAGGAGTAAGCGTCTTTTAATTTCATGGCTGCTGTCACCATCTGCAGTGATTTTGGAGCCCAAGGGGACGACCAAGGATGAGATGGCTGGATGGCATCACCAACTCGATGGACGCAAGTCTGAGTGAACTCCGGGAGTTGGTGATGGACAGGGAAGCCTGGTGTGCTGTGATTCATGGGGTCGCGAAGAGTCGGATACGACTGAGCGACTGAACTGAACTGAACTGAACTGAATGGTCTAGTGGTTTTCCCTACTTTCTTCAATTTAAGTCTGAAGTTTGCAATAATGAGTTCGTGATCTGAGCCACAGACAGCTCCCAGTCTTGTTCGGCTGCAAAAAAACATAATCAATCTGATTTTCGTATTCACCATCTGGTAACGTCCATATGTAGCATTTTCTCTCGTGTTGTTGGAAGAGTGTTTGCTATGACCAGTGCATTCTTTTGGCAAAACTCTGGTAGACTTTGACCTACTTCATTTTTTACTCCAAAACCAAATTTGCCTGTTACTCCAGATATCTCTTACCTTCCTACTTTTGCATTCCTGTCCCCTATAATGGAAAGGATATCTTTTGGGGTGTTAGTTCTAGAAAGTCTTGTATGTCTTCATAGAACCATTCAACTTCAGCTTCTTCAGCATTACTGGTCAGGGCATAGACTTGGATTACTGTGATACTGAATGATTTTGCCTTGAAATGAACAGAGATCATTCTGTCATTTTTGAGATTGCATCCAAGTACTGCATTTCGGACTCTTTAGTTGACTATGATGGCTAGTCGATTTCTTCTAAGGTATTCTTGCCCACAGTAGTAGATAAAATGGTTGAAACCAAAAGGTTGATAACTGAGATTCTTGAAATACAACCCTGTTACCTTACCACCAACCAATCAGAAGAAAGTTTGGAATCCGGTAACCTTCACCTCAAATGTTGCCTTTAGAAACCCTCCCCTGGAAACCATGAAGGAGTTCGGGTCTTTTGAGCATGAACTTCCCCTACTTCTTGCTGGACCCCACAATAAGGTGTATTCCCCTTCACCACAGCCCAGTGTCAGTAATTTGGCTTTGCTTTTTGGTTGGTAAGACCCAAGTTCTATGCAATAAAACAGCAGATGCCAGTAATTCAAAGAAATCTCCTTCAGTTCACATCTGAAAAGATACTCTTCTTTTGAGAGAGTGTATCCAGTCCCACCACTTCATGACAAATAGATGGGGAAACAGTGGAAACAGTGTCTGACTTTATTTTGGGGGGCTCCCAAATCACTGCAGATGGTGATCGCAGCCATGAAATTAGAAGACACTTACTCCTTGGAAGGAAAGTTATGACCAACCTAGACCACATATTAAAAAACAGAGACATTACTTCGTCAACAAAGGTCCATCTAGTCAAGGCTATGGTTTTTCCAGTAGTCATGTATGAATGTGAGATTTGGACTATAAAGAAAGCTGAGTGCTAAAGAATGGATGCTTTTGAGCTGTGGTGTTGGAGAAGACTCTTGAGAGTCACTTGGACTGCAAGGAGATCCAACCAGTCCATTCTAAAGGAGATCAGTCCTGGCTGTTCATTGGAATGACTGATTTTGAAGCTGAAACTCCAATACTTTGGCCACCTGATGAGAAGAGCTGTCTCATCTGAGAAGACCTTGGTGCTGGGAAAGATTGAGGGCAGGAGGAGTAGGGGACAACAGAGGATAAGATTGTTGGATGGCATCACTGACTCAATGGACATGGGTTTGGGTAAACTCTGGGAGTTGGTGATGGACAGGGAGGTCTGGAATGCTATGGTTCATGGGGTCGCTAAGTGTCAGACACAACTGAGCAACTGAACTGAACTTAACTTATATTAAGACAAGATTCAATTATTAAAACACAAACATGGGGTGAGGTGGGGTGAGAAATGGGAAGGAGGTTCAAGAGGGAGGGGACATATCATAACTGATTCATGTTGATGTATGGCAAGAAACCAACACAATATTGTAAAGCAATTATTCTCCATTTAATAATAAATAATTAAAACACACACACACACACACACACACACACAGCCATTACACCTGTGTGATGAAAAACACTTTCCAATCTGAGAGACCAATGGAGTGCACCTGTAAGAACTTTATTCTATGAAAAGGAAAGTTATCACTATTTTAGAAACCATGACATCATCTTTTTTTATTCCTTATACAAAATAATATCTAAGAATATTTAAGTTTATAAATATAAATATCTAAGACTTTAAGTTTATATTTATTTCCTCAAGTACAGATGTCTTTATAAATTTGTCTATGCTGAATAATATTTGGATGAATTTAACAGTCACTGCTATGAGTCAACACAGTGCTTTGGTTTATGTAGAATATGCATAAAACCACATCTCTTCAGTCCTTCTCCTGTGTTGACCATTTACTATGTATATTCCTTTGGGCAGGTTAACTATGATATTGTGATTTATAATAAGAAATATACATTTATTTATTTATTTATTTATTCTTCATCCCTGGTCCAGGAACAAAGCTTCTAAAGTATTGAGAGGGGTAAAGCTGTCTTCTGTTATGTCAGTGCACTGACAGTAACCTAAGAAGGGGGGGACAGGTGGTGCTGGTTGCCAGGGGAACCAGTGGTGTGATAGAAGAGTGGCAACTTTCACTTCCACCCACTCCCCACCACCTCCTGAATGGGAAAAGAGGCTAGAGATTGCAATCAATCACCAATGGTCAGTGATTTAATTAATCATGCCTATGAGATGAAGCCTCCATTAAAAACAAAAGGGTAGGGTTCAGAGAGCCTCCAGTTTGGTGAACACATGGGGGTTCAAGGAGAATGCACCCCTGCAAGAGGCATGGGAACCCCACATTCTTTCCCCATACCCTGCCCTATGCATCTCTTCCATCTGGCTATTCCTGAGTCATACACTTTTAAACTGGTAATCTCATAAGTAATATTTTTACTCAAGTTTTGTGAGACATCCTAGCAAATAAATAAAACTCAAGGAGCAAGTAGTGGGAACCTCCAATGTATAGTAGTTCAGAAGCATGGATAGCAACCTGGGCTTATGATTCGCATTTGAAGTGAGTGATACGGCAGTATTGTAGGGCTGAACCCTTATCTGTGGGGCCTAATAAGACTTTCAGCTGGTGTCAGAGAATTGCTTGATAGTGTCAGAGACATGTTGGAGTTATGTCAGAATTATATACCTAACCATCTGGCTTCCATTTCCTCACCTGTAAATTGGGTATGAGGATAAAACAAGACAAAACATGCCAGTTAGTTTCATTACTATGTATCATTACTGTTATATCATTACTATGAACTAAGAAATGAGGTACAGAGACAGCAAGACTGGCCCTGCCTTGGATGGGTTGCAACAGGTGGTACAGACCTCTGAACACAAGTCTGCACAGGAACTGTGCAGTCAGAGCATAAAGCCAGGCCTCCAAAGATGCTTCTCTTTCAGACCTACATCAAGTTTCAAAAAATAAATCCCAAACTGGCCATAATGGGTAAAGCCCAAGAACTAACTGTACAGAAGGTCAACCATGGCTCCCAGTCAATCACTTGATCACCCAGGTACATAACCAATACAGCTACAACCGCTCTGTACCCAGACAACCATTCTGTTTTTCACTTCCAGTACACTTCCATAAATTACATAAGAGATTCAACACTTTGTTTTAAAATAGGCTTTGGGTCAGATGAGTTTGCTAATTATAATGTAATATAATGAGCACAGGTAGTGTAGGCTATGATGTTTGATGGGTTAAGAGTCTTAAACACATTTTCAACTTGTGATATTTTCAACTAATAATGGCCTTATTGGGATGTAACCCCGTGGTAAATCAAGGAAGATCTGCAATGATTTCATCCACTTGCATATCAAAGGTCTAACTGCCAATTTCGACAAGATCTACTTCAGCAAATTAGGAAAAATGTCAACAGTTTGGGTGAAGATAATGTTTTGACAGAGGTCTTGTCTTCAGTTCCAAACTAGAAACCCATTGGACCATTCCTAGGACATATGGCTTCACCAAGGCCTGTCTAATTATAGGGGATGGTTTTGGTTGGCAATACAAGAAGCAATATTGTAAAGTAAAAAAATAATAATAATAAAAGCAGTCTTACAAAATACCTTAGTATCAGCTTTTGTCATGGAGAAAATTCAAATTCTGATCAAGTTCCATCCTTTCTTAAAAGAGTTTCTTTGCTCTTAAATATTCCCAGTGTCCAGGGCATTTCAGGATTACAGTTCTCCCCACAGTTTCCACTGGCAAGAACCTTACATATGAGAAGCATAAATACCCAGCACCATGTTTCACAATATGACTGATAAGGGCTTTCATTTATTGGGATGCTGTGCTCAATGATTGACATATTTTAATTCAGTCTTTGTAATTCCACTTTACACTGAGAAATCTAAAGCTCAGCAAGAGTGAGTAGGCTGCACGACCCAGCTACCAAGAAGGGAGCCACNAAAAAAAAAAAAAAGAGGAATTAAAACCAAGCAGGATTTTGTGGAGCCCGTCTAGGTACCAAAGCCCCTCCATGTCCCCCTCTTTCTTGTTCACAGGAAAAGGGCTCTTAGACCTTTAAGTTCCAAAGAGGAGGCACAAGCAGTTATTAATTAAGAAAGGAGGAAATGTAGAAACAAAGAAAAAACAAACAAGAAAAATAATAACAATAGTTCAGCAATAGAACACAATTCCAGTTCCTCCATACATAACAGTCTGACAGATATCATTCCGTTGTACTCCAGGAACTAAGATACTCACTGATCCCACCAACCCAACCCAGGTGGAGGATGGTGACTACACACGGACCACAAGCACACAGATCCCAAACTGGCTGGAACTCAGTTCAGTTCAATTCACTCACTGAGTCCTGTCCAATTCTGTGACCCCGTGGACTCCAGAACACCAGGCTTCTCTGTCCATCACCAACTCCCAGGCTTACTCAAACTCATGTCCATCGAGTCAGTGATGCCATCCATCCATCTCATCCTCTGTCGTCACCTTCTCCTCCTGCCTTCAATCTTTCCCAGCATGAGGGTCTTTTCCAGTGAGTCAGTTCTTTGCATCAGGTGGCCAAAGTATTGGAGTTTCAGCATCAGTCCTTCCAATGAATATTCAGAACTGATATCCTTTAGGAATGACAGATTTGATCTCCTTGCTGTCCAAGGCACTCACAAGAGTCTTTGCCAACATCACAGCTCCAAAGCATCAATTATTCGGTGCTCATCTTTCTTTATAGTCCAACTCTCACATCCATACATGACTACTGGCAAAATCATAGCTTTGACTAGACGGACATTTGTTGGCAAAGTAATGTTCGTGCTTTTTAATAAGCTGTCTACATTGGTCATAACTTTTCTTCCAAAGAGCAATCATCCTTTAATTTCATGGCTGCAGTCACCATCTGTAGTGATTTAGGAGCCCCCCAAAATGAAGTCTGTCACTGTTTCCATTGTTTCCCCATCTGCTTGCCATGAAGTGATAGGACCAGATGCCATGATCTTAGTTTTCTGAATGTTGAGTTTTAAACCAATTTTTTTAGTTTCCTGTTTCACTTTCATCAAGAGGCTCCTTAGTTCTTCCTCAATTTCTGCCATAAGGGTGGTGTCATCTGCATATCTGAGGTTATTGATATTTTTCTCAGCAGTCTTAATTCCAGAATATGCTTCATCCAGCCCAACAATTCGCATGATGTACTCAGCATATAAGTTAAATAAGCAAGGTGACAATATACAGCCTTTACGTACTCCTTTCCTCATTTGGAACCATTCTGTTTTTCCATGTCCAATTCTAACTGTTGCTTCTTGACCTGCATACAGATTTCTCAAGAGGCAGGTCAGGTGGTCTGGTATTCCCATCTCTTTCAGAATTTTCCATAGTTTATTGTGATCCACACAGTCAAAGGCTTTGGTGTAATCAATAAAGCAGAATTATGTTTTTCTGGAACTCTCTTGCTTTTCCGATGATCCAGTGGATGTTGACAATTTGATCTCTGGTTCCTCTGCCTCTTCTAAATCCACTTGAACATCTGGAAGTTCACGGTTCACATACTGTTGAAGCCTGGCTTGGAGAATTTTGAGTATTACTTTACTAGTCTGTAAGATGAGAGCAATTGTGTGGTAGTTTGAGCATTCTTTGGCATTGGCTTTCTTTGGAATTGTAATGAAAACTGACATGTTCCAGTCTTGTGGCCACTGCTAAGTTTTCCAAATTTGCTGGCATGAGTGCAGCACTTTCACAATGTCATCTTTCAGGATTTGAAATAGCTCAACTGGAATTCCGTCACCTCCATGTGCTTTGCTCACAGTGATGCTTCTTAAGGCCCACTTGACTTTGCATTCCAGAATATCTGGCTCTAGGAGAGTGATTACACCATTGTGTTTATCTGGGTCATGAAGATCTTTTTTGTATAGTTCTTTCTGTGTATTCTTGCCATCTCTTCTTTATACCTTCTGCTTCTGTTAGGTCCACACCATTTCTGTCCTTTCTTGTGCCCATCTTTGTATTAAATATTCCCTTGGTATCTCTAATTTTCTTGAAGATACTCTTAGTCTTTCCCATTCTATTGTTTTCCCCTATTTCTTTGCATTGATCACTGAGGAATACTTTTTTTATCTCTCGCAGCTATTCTTTGAAACTCTGCATTCAAGTGGATATGTCTTTCCTTTTCTCCTTTGCCTTTCACTTCTCTTCTTTTCTCAGCTATTTGGCAGGCTTCTTCAGACAACCATTTTGCCTTTTTGCATTTCTTTTTCTTGGGGATGGTCTTGATCACTGCCTCCTGGACAATGTCATGAACCTCCATCCATAGTTTTTCAGGAACTCTATCTATCAGATCTAATTTCTTGAATCTGTTTGTCACTTCCACCATATAATCATAAGGGATTTGATTTAGGTCATACCTGAATGGTCTAAGTTGGTCATAACTTTTCTTCCAAGGAGTAAGCGTCTTTTAATTTCATGGCTGCTGTCACCATCTGCAGTGATTTTGGAGCCCAAGGGGACGACTAAGGATGAGATGGCTGGATGGCATCACCAACTCGATGGACGCAAGTCTGAGTGAACTCCGGGAGTTGGTGATGGACAGGGAAGCCTGGTGTGCTGTGATTCATGGGGTCGCGAAGAGTCGGATACGACTGAGCGACTGAACTGAACTGAACTGAACTGAATGGTCTAGTGGTTTTCCCTACTTTCTTCAATTTAAGTCTGAAGTTTGCAATAATGAGTTCGTGATCTGAGCCACAGACAGCTCCCAGTCTTGTTCGGCTGCAAAAAACATAATCAATCTGATTTTCGTATTCACCATCTGGTAACGTCCATATGTAGCATTTTCTCTCGTGTTGTTGGAAGAGTGTTTGCTATGACCAGTGCATTCTTTTGGCAAAACTCTGGTAGACTTTGACCTACTTCATTTTTTACTCCAAAACCAAATTTGCCTGTTACTCCAGATATCTCTTACCTTCCTACTTTTGCATTCCTGTCCCCTATAATGGAAAGGATATCTTTTGGGGTGTTAGTTCTAGAAAGTCTTGTATGTCTTCATAGAACCATTCAACTTCAGCTTCTTCAGCATTACTGGTCAGGGCATAGACTTGGATTACTGTGATACTGAATGATTTTGCCTTGAAATGAACAGAGATCATTCTGTCATTTTTGAGATTGCATCCAAGTACTGCATTTCGGACTCTTTAGTTGACTATGATGGCTAGTCGATTTCTTCTAAGGTATTCTTGCCCACAGTAGTAGATAAAATGGTTGAAACCAAAAGGTTGATAACTGAGATTCTTGAAATACAACCCTGTTACCTTACCACCAACCAATCAGAAGAAAGTTTGGAATCCGGTAACCTTCACCTCAAATGTTGCCTTTAGAAACCCTCCCCTGGAAACCATGAAGGAGTTCGGGTCTTTTGAGCATGAACTTCCCCTACTTCTTGCTGGACCCCACAATAAGGTGTATTCCCCTTCACCACAGCCCAGTGTCAGTAATTTGGCTTTGCTTTTTGGTTGGTAAGACCCAAGTTCTATGCAATAAAACAGCAGATGCCAGTAATTCAAAGAAATCTCCTTCAGTTCACATCTGAAAAGATACTCTTCTTTTGAGAGAGTGTATCCAGTCCCACCACTTCATGACAAATAGATGGGGAAACAGTGGAAACAGTGTCTGACTTTATTTTGGGGGGCTCCCAAATCACTGCAGATGGTGATCGCAGCCATGAAATTAGAAGACACTTACTCCTTGGAAGGAAAGTTATGACCAACCTAGACCACATATTAAAAAACAGAGACATTACTTCGTCAACAAAGGTCCATCTAGTCAAGGCTATGGTTTTTCCAGTAGTCATGTATGAATGTGAGATTTGGACTATAAAGAAAGCTGAGTGCTAAAGAATGGATGCTTTTGAGCTGTGGTGTTGGAGAAGACTCTTGAGAGTCACTTGGACTGCAAGGAGATCCAACCAGTCCATTCTAAAGGAGATCAGTCCTGGCTGTTCATTGGAATGACTGATTTTGAAGCTGAAACTCCAATACTTTGGCCACCTGATGAGAAGAGCTGTCTCATCTGAGAAGACCTTGGTGCTGGGAAAGATTGAGGGCAGGAGGAGTAGGGGACAACAGAGGATAAGATTGTTGGATGGCATCACTGACTCAATGGACATGGGTTTGGGTAAACTCTGGGAGTTGGTGATGGACAGGGAGGTCTGGAATGCTATGGTTCATGGGGTCGCTAAGTGTCAGACACAACTGAGCAACTGAACTGAACTTAACTTATATTAAGACAAGATTCAATTATTAAAACACAAACATGGGGTGAGGTGGGGTGAGAAATGGGAAGGAGGTTCAAGAGGGAGGGGACATATCATAACTGATTCATGTTGATGTATGGCAAGAAACCAACACAATATTGTAAAGCAATTATTCTCCATTTAATAATAAATAATTAAAACACACACACACACACACACACACACACAGCCATTACACCTGTGTGATGAAAAACACTTTCCAATCTGAGAGACCAATGGAGTGCACCTGTAAGAACTTTATTCTATGAAAAGGAAAGTTATCACTATTTTAGAAACCATGACATCATCTTTTTTTATTCCTTATACAAAATAATATCTAAGAATATTTAAGTTTATAAATATAAATATCTAAGACTTTAAGTTTATATTTATTTCCTCAAGTACAGATGTCTTTATAAATTTGTCTATGCTGAATAATATTTGGATGAATTTAACAGTCACTGCTATGAGTCAACACAGTGCTTTGGTTTATGTAGAATATGCATAAAACCACATCTCTTCAGTCCTTCTCCTGTGTTGACCATTTACTATGTATATTCCTTTGGGCAGGTTAACTATGATATTGTGATTTATAATAAGAAATATACATTTATTTATTTATTTATTTATTCTTCATCCCTGGTCCAGGAACAAAGCTTCTAAAGTATTGAGAGGGCTAAAGCTGTCTTCTGTTATGTCAGTGCACTGACAGTAACCTAAGAAGGGGGGGACAGGTGGTGCTGGTTGCCAGGGGAACCAGTGGTGTGATAGAAGAGTGGCAACTTTCACTTCCACCCACTCCCCACCACCTCCTGAATGGGAAAAGAGGCTAGAGATTGCAATCAATCACCAATGGTCAGTGATTTAATTAATCATGCCTATGAGATGAAGCCTCCATTAAAAACAAAAGGGTAGGGTTCAGAGAGCCTCCAGTTTGGTGAACACATGGGGGTTCAAGGAGAATGCACCCCTGCAAGAGGCATGGGAACCCCACATTCTTTCCCCATACCCTGCCCTATGCATCTCTTCCATCTGGCTATTCCTGAGTCATACACTTTTAAACTGGTAATCTCATAAGTAATATTTTTACTCAAGTTTTGTGAGACATCCTAGCAAATAAATAAAACTCAAGGAGCAAGTAGTGGGAACCTCCAATGTATAGTAGTTCAGAAGCATGGATAGCAACCTGGGCTTATGATTCGCATTTGAAGTGAGTGATACGGCAGTATTGTAGGGCTGAACCCTTATCTGTGGGGCCTAATAAGACTTTCAGCTGGTGTCAGAGAATTGCTTGATAGTGTCAGAGACATGTTGGAGTTATGTCAGAATTATATACCTAACCATCTGGCTTCCATTTCCTCACCTGTAAATTGGGTATGAGGATAAAACAAGACAAAACATGCCAGTTAGTTTCATTACTATGTATCATTACTGTTATATCATTGCTATGAACTAAGAAATGAGGTACAGAGACAGCAAGACTGGCCCTGCCTTGGATGGGTTGCAACAGGTGGTACAGACCTCTGAACACAAGTCTGCACAGGAACTGTGCAGTCAGAGCATAAAGCCAGGCCTCCAAAGATGCTTCTCTTTCAGACCTACATCAAGTTTCAAAAAATAAATCCCAAACTGGCCATAATGGGTAAAGCCCAAGAACTAACTGTACAGAAGGTCAACCATGGCTCCCAGTCAATCACTTGATCACCCAGGTACATAACCAATACAGCTACAACCGCTCTGTACCCAGACAACCATTCTGTTTTTCACTTCCAGTACACTTCCATAAATTACATAAGAGATTCAACACTTTGTTTTAAAATAGGCTTTGGGTCAGATGAGTTTGCTAATTATAATGTAATATAATGAGCACAGGTAGTGTAGGCTATGATGTTTGATGGGTTAAGAGTCTTAAACACATTTTCAACTTGTGATATTTTCAACTAATAATGGCCTTATTGGGATGTAACCCCGTGGTAAATCAAGGAAGATCTGCAATGATTTCATCCACTTGCATATCAAAGGTCTAACTGCCAATTTCGACAAGATCTACTTCAGCAAATTAGGAAAAATGTCAACAGTTTGGGTGAAGATAATGTTTTGACAGAGGTCTTGTCTTCAGTTCCAAACTAGAAACCCATTGGACCATTCCTAGGACATATGGCTTCACCAAGGCCTGTCTAATTATAGGGGATGGTTTTGGTTGGCAATACAAGAAGCAATATTGTAAAGTAAAAAAATAATAATAATAAAAGCAGTCTTACAAAATACCTTAGTATCAGCTTTTGTCATGGAGAAAATTCAAATTCTGATCAAGTTCCATCTTTTCTTAAAAGAGTTTCTTTGCTCTTAAATATTCCCAGTGTCCAGGGCATTTCAGGATTACAGTTCTCCCCACAGTTTCCACTGGCAAGAACCTTACATATGAGAAGCATAAATACCCAGCACCATGTTTCACAATATAACTGATAAGGGCTTTCATTTATTGGGATGCTGTGCTCAATGGTTGACATATTTTAATTCAGTCTTTGTAATTCCACTTTACACTGAGAAATCTAAAGCTCAGCAAGAGTGAGTAGGCTGCACGACCCAGCTACCAAGAAGGGAGCCACGATTTGAGCACATATCTGACTTAAAAGCCAAAGAATTCATCAATACTTGCTTTTATGTTTCCAACCTAAACTAGATCCAGTGTAAACCAAAGAGAAAATTCATAATACTGCTATAAGAAGTTTTCTTTAATTCCTATTAATAAGAAACCATATAATGTCCATACCTGAGGAGGAGGGTGACTGCTTATCTTCACCTGGGTATAGTTACAGTCCATGCCACATTATTCTTATCTGGATTAAAACTATTTTACTCAAACTCATCAACGTTTCCTCCAAAATCTTCAAAATACCAAGAAATACATAAAAGAAAATATCTTTTCTCATATCCAGCTTGTAGACTTTCTGAAACTTGCTTATGAGTGCCCACGGACCACAGGTTAAGAACCCATGGCCTTGATTGGAGGAAAAACTAAGACTAGGGCCACATCTCTGCCACATAGGAAGTCTGGTTATTTGTTCATTAGGATAAAATTGATGTACTCTGAGATAGTTTATCTCACTATAGCTCAAGGACAAAAAAAATAGCACTTCATACCAGGAGTTGGCAAATTACCATCTCTAGGTCAAATCCAGTCCTCGCCCGCCACCCCATCCCATCCCCCAACCATCCATGTTTATGTTTTCTCTGTAGCTGTATTCACGCTGTAATGGCTGAGTTGAGTGACAGAGATCATATGACCTGGTAGAGCCAAAAACTTCTATTCTCTGGTCCTTAATAGAAAGTTCCCCAACCCTTCATCTAAATCATCCTCTCCTTCTGCAGGAAGCAAGTTCCTGTTTGCTGTTCTTTAAATTCCTGAACCAGGGAAGGCAGCAGACCTACTGCAGAGAATATAAACTCTGGGAGGACAAAATCATCTGTTGGTTTTCCCATGATGATTCTTGGTTTCACATAGCAAATTGGCCTGGTACCTCAGAACCGATTCAGTTCCTTTACAAGAGATAGTTAAATGTAATCTCTAAGACATCTAGTCAAAGCTGTGGTTTTTCCAGTAGTCATGTATGGATGTGAGAGTTGGACTATAAAGAAAGCTAAGCACTGAAGAATTGATGCTTTGGAACTGTGGTGTTGGAGAATACTCTTGAGAGTATTCTCCTTGGACAGCAAGACCAAACCAGTCAATCCTAAAGGAAATCAGTCCTGAATATTCATTGGAAGGACCAATGCTGAAGCTGAAACTCCAATACTTTGGCCACCTGATGTGAAGAACTGAATCATTGGAAAGACCTTGATGCTGGGAAAGATTGAAGGCAGGAGAAGGAGGGGAGACAGAGGATGAGATGGTTGGATGGCGTCACCAACTCGATGGACATGAGTTTGGGCAAGCTCTGGGTGTTGGTGATGAACAGGGAAGCCTGGTGTGCTGCAGTCCATGGGGTCGCAAAGAGTTGGACACAACTGAGCAACTGAACTGATTGATTGACTGAATGTCTAAGAGCCTGAAGCTTTGTTCAAATTCCTACTCAACTACTTCCTAGTTTTATGACTTGGGAAAAAAAGAAAACTTTACTACTCTATGCTTCAGATTCTTCATCTTTAAAATGATATGATAATACTACCACGCACATGACAGGGACATTGATAGAATTAAACAAGTGAATCCATGGAATGTGTTTAGCCCAGATCTTGAAGAGCTTCTCAGCACAATGGTAAAGATTCTGCCTGCCAAGGCAGGAATTGCAGGAGATGTGGGTTTGATGCCGGAGTTGGGAAGATCCTCTGGAGAAGGAAATGGCAGCCCACTCCAGTATTCTTGCCTGGAGAATTCCATGGACAGAGGAGTCTGGCGGTGCATGGGGTCGCAAAGAGTCAGACACGACTGAGTACAAGCACAACACAATGATAACAATTCTGTAAGAACTACCTCTTGTAAGTATAGTCATTGTCAAAACTAAGAGTCAGGTCAAAGGAGGGCCCAGAATTTAGAGAAAAACAAATTATCTCTTTCAGCTTCTAGTTGAACACTATTTTTTTAATTTTTTTAACTTATGTTTACTTTCTTAGAGATGTCCTCCTGCTTTACTGTCTAGTAATGTTAAAAGAGTAGTCTAATATTTTTAAAACTTGAGATACAACTAATAGAATTTGCTTTCCTATCACTCATAGTTCTACAGTGTTGTGAGTTTAAAATAGGAATGAAGATTCTAAATTAAAAGGAAGGCATTAACTATAACCTTAACTTGCTGTGATTATTATAACAATTTTGTATTTACCAAAATAAATTTATGATCTTTATGTTTCCTTGTGGGAAAAAAAGTCAATAACTGCATATTTCAACTAAAACCCTTAGCAACTACTAACCTAGGGCAACAAGAAAGCAAACACAGAAGCCCAACTCTGGAGAGAGAAGCAATCTTGGAATCTGCAGGTTTGTGGAATGTTTTTCATTTATCTCATTTTATTTTCTTTTTGTTCATTGTATAATAGAAGACAGGAATATAGTAAGGGAAAATGTTACAGAAGAAGCTTACAGTAGAATCCAATAGAAAAACAGTGGTTTCCTGGGGTTGAGTAATTCCACCCATCTCTGGGAAGTGAGTAAACCACCATGTTTTTCTGTCACAATTCTGGAGGTCAGAAATCAGAAATCAAGCAGGAGCGGGTTTGATTACTTCTGGAAGCTGTGAGGGGCCATTCATTTCACACCTTTCTACTATCTTCTATTGGCTACTGACAATCATTGGAGTTCCTTGGTCTGTAGCTATGTGCTGTGCTATGCTAAGTCACTTCAGTCACCTCCGACTCTTTGCAACACTATGGACCATAGCCCGCCAGGATCCTCTGTCCATGGTTTGAAACTACGTAACTCCAAACCGGCCTTCATCTTTACATGGCCTTCTCCTCTGTGTCTCCTCTTTTCCTTATAAGGAAACTTCTCATTGAATTAGGACTCACTTGGATAATGGGCTTCCCAGGTGGCACAGTGGCAAAGAATCCACCTGCCAATGCAGGAGACATAAAACACAGATTTGACCCCTGGGTCGGGAAGATCCCCTAGAGTAGGAAATGGCAACCCGCTCCAATAGTCTTGGCTGGAAAATTCCATGGTTAGAGGAGCCTGGCAGGCTCCATGGAATCACAAAGAGTAAGACAGGATTGAGTACACACACACTTGGATAATCCTGGATGATCTCACTTTAAGAAAACTTAATTACATCTACCAAGACTCTTTTTTCCAAATAAGGTCATATTTACAGTTTGGGGGTAGACATATCTTTTGGAAGGCTATCATTAAATCCACTACAAATATTAAGTGAAACGTTATCTTGGAGAAATTACCGTTGTCTGGAAACTAGGCCATCTCAGTCATTTCTTCCTCAGGCCCTTTCCAGCTTCCTACGTGATCACTCATCTCCAGTATAATCAACAAAGAGGTCCAGGCAATCTTACCCCAAAGAGATCTCAGCCCATCTTTTTAATTCCCCCTCCCCCACCATGGCTATTCCCTTAGTTAAGTGAGGAAGCAGGGACTGAACAAAAAACTTTATTTAAAATCCTAACTTTGCCACCTATTAGCTGTGTGACCTTGGGCAAGTTACTCAGCCTCAGTGTTCATTAGTTTCCAATGCATAATTTGGCATAATAAGGTTATAATGATTAAAGGAATTAATATATGTAAAGTTCTTAGAACATCTGGCACATACTAGCTATTCATGAATGCTAGCTACTATTCTTATTCCATTGTAAAGTCTAAAAAATTTAAATAAAATTTTAGATTAAAAACCTAATCCTAGCCATTTTTATTTTAAATTCACTATATTGCCAACTTTAAATTCCAAACATAAGTTTAATAAGAAATAACAAAACATAAATATTCATATGACCCTTTAGAGAAAAAAAAATCACCAAAATCATTTTCAGAGTTCAGAAACTGCAGTGTTAACTGCTGTGTTTTTGCTTGAAGACTATAATGTAAACTAACAATTCAAGTTTCCAAATGGAATAAGGTGAAAAAAGAAGTTCAGAAGATGAAAACCTTGTTTTCTTCTTAAAGTATTATATGTCTTAGTATTAACAAATATGAACTTAAAAACAATAGTGTTCATTTTTCTATTGTGTCTCTCATACATGAAAAACAAAGAAAAGAACAATATTCTATCAATGCCACAAAGAGTAGGAATAAATAAGAATACCAATTAGTTGAGAGTAATCCTTCTGAAAAATAGTTCTTAGGTGAAAATTAGGGACTTTGAGAGATGTAGTAATGCTCTTCTAGGCCCCTGGAAGTTGTATTTTTAAAAACAAGAAAGGAAGAAAAGAAGGAAGGAAGATATGGAGAGGGAAAGGAGAGAGCTGGCTGAGCATACAGAGTTTTTCTCTAAAGAATCATCTATTATCAAATCTTGCCATTTCTACTTCCTGAATATTTCCTGAATCCTTCCACTTTTCTCTGCACCCACTGCTATGGTTCTGGCTCTGAGCCTTCCCTCCCCTCTCTACTAAACAACTCCCAAAGAAATCGTCCTAAAATGTTAAACTGTTGGTCTCACTTCTCCGTTTAAAATATTCAGTTATCAAACTGTACTTGGGTCTGCTCNTCCCCTCTCTACTAAACAACTCCCAAAGAAATCGTCCTAAAATGTTAAACTGTTGGTCTCACTTCTCCGTTTAAAATATTCAGTTATCGAACTGTACTTGGGTCTGCTCACCTGAGTACAGTAAAGTCGATCTACTGACACTGGATTGCGGTGAAGGAAAGCCCAGCATTAGGTGCCAGCAAAGGTCCGTCTAGTCAAAACTGTGGTTTTTTCCAGTAAACATGTATGGATGTGAGAGTTGGACCATAAAGAAGGCTGAGCACCAAAGAATTGATGCTTTTGAACTATGATGATAGAGAAGACTCTTGAGAGTCCCTTGGACAGCAAGGAGATCAAACCAGTCAATATTAAAGGAAATCAACCCTGAATATTCATTGGAAGGGCTGATGCTGAAGCTGGAGATCCAATACTTTGACCACCTGATGAGAAGAGCCGATTCATTGGAAAAGATCCTGATGCTGGGAAAGATTTAGGGCAAAAGGAGAAGGGAACAACAGAGGGTGAGATGGTTGGATGGCATCACTGACTCAATGGACATGAGTTCGCGCAAACTCCAGGAGATAGTGAAAGACAGGGAAGATTGGCAAGCTGCAGTCCAAGGGGTTCTCAAAGAGTTGGAGAAAGCTTAACAACTGAATAACCACAAAACAGGGAATTCGGCTCTTCTGAGCAATATCCACTGGAATTCTTTATTTGGTATCTGCTAAAAATACTTGCCTTCACCACAACCTGGTGTCAGGAGCTTTCCAAGTTCCCGTGCACACACCTAGGTGTTCCAACAGGCACCTACAAGCACTGTGCAGAGAAACAGAGAAAAAGTGATTTTGCAGGCTGGGAAGGGATGGGAGAAATTCTTGCACACAAGCCATCTACATAGTTTCCCACATTGAAAGAAGTGAAGCTGGTGGGAAAGAATAAAAGGAAGAAGAGAATAAAGGGACACCACACGGTGTACCTCATCTCATGCTTTGTAGAGGAGGTTGTGGTTATAGATTATTCTCCTTTTATGAAAACCATTAATCTTTTCTTTCTTTGGTTCTTTATCATGCTCACAAAGATCAACTTGGGTTGTTTTATCAAATTTCCATGATGAAAAAGCCTGCCCCCTGTTCAGTTCAGTCAGTTCAGTTCAGTCACTCAGTCAGGTCCAACTCTTTGCAACCCCATGAATCGCAGCATGCCAGGCCTCCCTGTCCATCACCATCTCTCGGAGTTTACTCAAACTCACATCCATCAAGTCGGTGATGCCATCCAGACATCTCATCCTCTGTCGTTCCCTTCTCCTCATGCCCCCAACCCCTCCCAGCATCAGAGTCTTTTCCAATGAGTCAACTCTTCGAATGAGGTGGCCAAAGTACTGGAGTTTCAGCTTTAGCATCATTCCTTCCAAAGAACAACCAAGGCTGATCTCACAAAGATCAACTTGGGCTGTTTCATCAAATTTTTGTGATGAAAAAGCCTGCTCCCTGTAGGTGGATAGAAATGAAAGGAAGAAATAGAAAAAAAGGTCACTCAGTCATGTCTGATTCTTTTGGACCCCATAGACTGTAGTCCATGGACTTCTCCAGGGCAGAATACTGGAGTGGGTAGCCTTTCCCTTCTCCAAGGGATCTTTCCAACCCAGGGATCAATCCCAGGTCTCCCACACTCCTGGCAGATTCTTTACCAGCTAAGCCACAAGGGAATTCTAGAGTGAGTACCCTATCCAATACTAGAGTGGATAGCCTTACCCTTCTCCAGCAGATCTTCCCTACCCAGGAACTGAACTGAGGTCTCCTGCATTGCAGGCAGATTCTTTACCAACTGAGCTATCAGGGAAGCCCAGGAAGAAAGGAGGAAAGGGCTTGTCTAATACCAGCTTCCCTGGCAAGATGAGTGCCTGTCATTGTTCTCTGCAGCATCTAGCTTTGCAGGAGAGCAGACCCAGGGGCACCTCATTTTCTGCCCACCACACTCTAAATTAGGAAAGCCAGACTGGTCTGATCATTGAGAGCTGCATGATTCCCTGGTTGTGCAATGTGCCCTCAGGTTGTCTGGTGGCCCCTGCTACGCTCCAGGAGACACCTCAAGTGAGATGACCCAGCTGTGTCCAGGATTCAGGTGTGTCTCTGGCACATACAAACCCTTATGATTACACACTAAGGGTATTTTATTCATATGCAGGTAATGTTTATTCAGATGTGCATACCTGCCTTCTTCATTATTTGCCATGTAAGCATGTTTATAGATGCTTATATATATCCAAAAATTCACAAAGTATCCCGTAGAATTCACAAATCTTGACGGTCCTAACCATTAGAAAGAAAAAAATACAAACTGATAGTCTCCTAAGTTTAAACACATTCCATAAGATCTACTTTTTTTTTACTCCTCTCACCCACATTTTGTGGTTTTGATGTCATATTTTACATCTTCATGTTTATCTGTTAACTGTTTATTGTAATTATGACTGATTTTATAATTTTTGCTTTTTGATCTTCATATTATCTTATATAAGTGGTTGATCCACAATATTTACTATATATTTGCCTATACAAGGGGGATTTTTCATTTCCTATAAATTCTTACTTCTTGTTGTAGCCTTTTCATTTCTACTTAGAGAAGACCCTTTAATATCTATTGTTGGGTCAGTTTAGTTTGATGAACTCTTTTAGCTTTTGTTTGTCTGAAAAGTCCTGTCTCTGCTTCCATTCTGAATGGTAACCTTACTGAGTAGACTATCCTAGGTTGTGGAGTTTTCCCTTTCATCACTTTAAACATATCATTACACTCCCTACTGACCTGCAAAGCTTCTGCAGAAAAAAACTGTCAGCTTTATGTGGGTTCCCTCATACATAACTATTTTTTCTCCTGCTGCCTTTAAAATTCTCCCTTTATCCTTAACTTTAGTCATTTTAATTATGATACATCTTGGTGTGGATCTCTTTGTGTTCATTTTCTTTTTTTTTAATTTTATTTATTTATTAATTGAAGGATGATTGTTTTACAGAATTTTGTTGTTTTCTGTGTTCATCTTCTTTGGAAATCTGTACTTCCTGTGCCTGGAAAACTGTTTCCTTCTTCAGGATCAATAAGTTTTCAGCCATAATTTCATCAAATGCATTTCTGACCCCTTTCTCTTTCTTTTCTTCCTGGAACTCCTATAATGCAAATGTTAGTACCCTTGATGTCCTAGAGGTTCCTTAGCTCCATTTTTATTTGCTTTTTCTTTTTGCTGTTTTGATTGGGTGATTTCCATTATTTCATTGTCCATATCACATATGCATTCTTATGTATCATCTGGCTTACTATTAATTCCTGCTAGTGTGTTTTTCATTTCAGTTATTGCATTCTTCAGCTCTTGACTAGTCTTTTTTTAAAAAAATATCTTCTAGTTCCTTGTTAAAATTCTGGTTTCCTCTTTTCTTTGCCCAAGTTCAATTAGCATTCTTATTACTAATGCTCTGAATTCTTTACCTGGTAAATTATTATCTCTGTTTCTTTAGGTGTTCTTCCTGGGGTGGGGGAGAGGGCAGTTCTTGTTCTTTCGTTTGAAATATATTCCTCTGTCTTTTCAGTTTGTTTAATTTTTTTTCTGTCTCTATGAAATATGAAACAGTTACCTATCCTGATCTTGAAGGGATGTCTTTGTGTGTGAGCATCCCTATGAAGTCTGCATATCCGTTGTGGCTTTGTTGAGGGAACTAGATCTGAAATGAATATGGTCACATCTTCCCCTGGGGTAGCTGGGGATTCCCATGTCGCCTTGGTGGGAGATGTAGCTAGAGATTCAGGGGCCAGAGCTAGGTGTGAAACAGGGCTCCTCCTAAGCTCAAAGGCTGTCACCATCCTCTCAGAGGTATGGGTGGGTCCCAAGGTGCTGGGGCAGAAGCCCTGAGGGTTGAGTCGAAGCTGGCTTTACTTCCTCTAAGTGTGTGCTCTACCCCTCCCACCTGAGCTGGTGCTGGGCAGTCCTGGCACTTCACTTCCAACTCCAAGAGTGCCAAGCAATGGCTGCCCTCACTTCCTTCGGATGCAGCACCAGGTCCAAACAAGCTCTATCACCAGTAGCAGTGGTACTTCCCTCAGCAACACCCTAGTGAGGAGTTGGAGCACAAATAGCCAGAGCAGACTATGACAGCAGCAGGAGTGAGGGCTGGGGTGTGCACTGGGACTGTCAGGGATAACTGGCCAGACCCTCTGGCAATGTCAGTCTGCTTCCTCCATGCAGTTCCCTGGAGTAAGTGTGTGTGCTTTTCACAAGTGAAGTCCGTCTCTTCAGCCCTCCTGTTAGTCCCACTGGTATAAGCTACCTAAGAGGATTCATCTTCCCAGAGTCAGAACCCAGGGCTGCGGTGCCCAGTGTGAACCTCTCATTCCCCAGGAAGGATCTCTAAGCCCATGTAATCCGCCTCCTCAACTGGCAGGTCTCAATCTGATCACTTCTCCTCCCTTCCTACCATCTCCTCTCCTGGGAAAACTATTTCAAAATGTGAAGGAAATTGACAGTATTCCTCAACACTACTCTTTACTGCCTCTTTTTAAAATGTATCAATTTGGGGGTTCAAACTCTGTCCCATAATGACTTCAGTTCAGTTTCAGTTCAGTTCAGTCACTCAGTTGTGTCCAACTCTTTGCGACCCCATGAATTGCAGCACGCCAGGCCTCCCTGTCCATCACCATCTCCCGGAGTTCACTCAGACTCACGTTCATTGAGTCAGTGATGCCATCCAGCCATCTCATCCTCTGTCGTCCCCCTCTCCTCCTGCCCCCGATCCTTCCCAACATCAGAGTCTTTTCCAATGAGTCAGCTCTTCGAATGAGGTGGCCAAAGTACTGGAGTTTCAGCTTTAGCATCATTCCTTCCAAAGAAATCCCAGGTTCCCTTATTATCTTTGATTGGATTATGTTGACATTTGTACCCTTAAACTACTGTACTTTAACAATCAGAAAATGTTATCTAAACCTCAAAGCTTGAGCAATGAATTAAAATTTAACAGCTTTGCATAGTATTCTTGGGGGGGTGGCAAGGAATGAACACTAAGTTTACTTGAAAAAAATAGGGCAAAAAATGTTTTCATAAATACTTTCTTATTCTTAAAATTTATTTTCTGTCAGGCTCAAATAGAAAACCCAAGCAGACGTTAAGTCATTTGGGATAAGGATATAAAGTGATTGCTATTCACTGGTGGTTGATTTTAAAGGATTACAATAAGTAGTTGGTTGGACACTTTGAATTTATCTCAGTGAAACAATAAAAATAAGTGCTGTTCTATTAACATTTTTGCGATTTTGTGAGAAACATTTCTCTTGAGAGATGAAAAACAAAATAATTAAAGCTACAAATATACCCCACAGTGATTGATGAAATATTTTATCCTCTCAGACCAGGCTCAAGAATCTGGCTGGTTAAAAACTATCTTCCTTACTGTCTGGAGGCACCTGTTGTGCATACTTAATGAATGTTGGTGTCCTTTGAAATAAGTCCTCTCTCTTTATCAGCACTAGAGAAAAAAAGGAAAAACTACCAGGTTATTCATTATTTTGGTGATTACTGATTGTAGATGATCGAATATTGCTTTTATTTTGTTAATGCTACTTTTACATAGAAGTTATTAAGGGAGGAACTCCTTTCCCTTCCAAGTGCCTATTAATCTCCTCTTAAGTATATCTAATTTTTTCATTATCTGCACACAGCAAAAAAGAGAATGATAAGGAAATGCAGGGTTAAAGTATCTGAAGTCAGCTCTAAAAATCATGGTTCCAGCTGTAATGACTGTGTAGATTCCAAAAGCAATAGTGAAGTTAGTCATTCAAATTGTACTTATTACAAATCAATCACTTTTTGGCTGGCTTATATTTCTCAAACTGCATTAATAAGCATAATGTTATACAACATGACTATTCCACTTCTTTTAAATTTTTATTTTTACAATATTGCAGAATTACCTCTGCCTCTTCCCTTTGGTCATGATCCATTTAAATATACTTGTATAGTATGGGAAATTATCTCCTGAAAAAATGCTGTATTTAAAGTTACAGTGTCACTTTAAAACCTGAATCATCAGGGGGGAAAGGTCAAAACATTTCCCTTCACTCCAGCAAACATGAATGTTAGCTTTTCTTTGCTGAAGGGTAACTCTCATGTTTGTGCTTATTCTGGGTTCTGTAAAGTTTGGGATTGTGTATAATGGAGAATTAGAAAACCACTGGTGAATCTGCCATATGTCTCCAAAGCTTTTAGAACACTGAGTTGCCCTGGAGAAGGTTCCTACCATTCCAGTTCCCATGTTAGGAGTAGAAAGTCAAGATCACCCAGTCTCAGCTCTTCCTGCACGACCACTATGTGGTCCAATGAAATACTTCATTGGATAAATCCAAAAGGAGCACCATGACCCTCCCTGGTTTAGACAGGAGGATGTACAAAGGATGGCTTTCAGTGGACTTCTAATTGGCCAATAGTTGATTGATTAATTTAAAAACTTAAAGCCAAGAATCATAAAGAAAAGAATATTTGACCTCAAACGTTTTCAGTTCAGTTCAGTCGCTCAGTCATGTCTGACTCTTTGCAACCCCATGAATTGCAGGACGCCAGACCTCCCTGTCAAACATTTTATTTTAACCTAAAACATAAAAATATACATTCAGCCATATTTTAAGGTCAGGTCAAGGTCTTTTAATAAAATCCTATCGATTAGAAAACTAATCATTATTCTCACATAAAGCAGATCCAAAATGTGTCACCTATGGGAGTATCAATTTTTATATTTTTAAAGTGGAACAAAAATCTAAACATACTTGTAAGTATGTTGAGTAATCCAACATCTTCAGGATTTTACCCCCCTCCAGTCTTTTACAGTTGTCTCATCCAGGCTTTGTTGACTCAAAAGCCTTCTATTCTTCAGCAATTTCACTTTTTTTAGATTTTCCAAAGCATACATTTGGTTGTCACAAAAATACATCTCTTTCACACTCAAACTAAATGATATTAGCCACTTATAGAATATTTTACTAAATTACACAATTGCGATAGAAAGTGCAACTGAATAAACTGGGAATAATCATTAAGTGACTCAGCAAACAACCAACTCAGGGGAAACAGGGGTGCACACGTATAATAAAGAGGAGAGCACTTGCTCAAGTGTTTGTTAGGTCATAACTCAGTACATCTCACAAAAGGAGCAGAGAATGTCTGTTAATCTGGTGACTTTTCCACCACGCCATATGGTGNCATTATTTTGGTGATTACTGATTGTAGATGATCGAATATTGCTTTTATTTTGTTAATGCTACTTTTACATAGAAGTTATTAAGGGAGGAACTCCTTTCCCTTCCAAGTGCCTATTAATCTCCTCTTAAGTATATCTAATTTTTTCATTATCTGCACACAGCAAAAAAGAGAATGATAAGGAAATGCAGGGTTAAAGTATCTGAAGTCAGCTCTAAAAATCATGGTTCCAGCTGTAATGACTGTGTAGATTCCAAAAGCAATAGTGAAGTTAGTCATTCAAATTGTACTTATTACAAATCAATCACTTTTTGGCTGGCTTATATTTCTCAAACTGCATTAATAAGCATAATGTTATACAACATGACTATTCCACTTCTTTTAAATTTTTATTTTTACAATATTGCAGAATTACCTCTGCCTCTTCCCTTTGGTCATGATCCATTTAAATATACTTGTATAGTATGGGAAATTATCTCCTGAAAAAATGCTGTATTTAAAGTTACAGTGTCACTTTAAAACCTGAATCATCAGGGGGGAAAGGTCAAAACATTTCCCTTCACTCCAGCAAACATGAATGTTAGCTTTTCTTTGCTGAAGGGTAACTCTCATGTTTGTGCTTATTCTGGGTTCTGTAAAGTTTGGGATTGTGTATAATGGAGAATTAGAAAACCACTGGTGAATCTGCCATATGTCTCCAAAGCTTTTAGAACACTGAGTTGCCCTGGAGAAGGTTCCTACCATTCCAGTTCCCATGTTAGGAGTAGAAAGTCAAGATCACCCAGTCTCAGCTCTTCCTGCACGACCACTATGTGGTCCAATGAAATACTTCATTGGATAAATCCAAAAGGAGCACCATGACCCTCCCTGGTTTAGACAGGAGGATGTACAAAGGATGGCTTTCAGTGGACTTCTAATTGGCCAATAGTTGATTGATTAATTTAAAAACTTAAAGCCAAGAATCATAAAGAAAAGAATATTTGACCTCAAACGTTTTCAGTTCAGTTCAGTCGCTCAGTCATGTCTGACTCTTTGCAACCCCATGAATTGCAGGACGCCAGACCTCCCTGTCAAACATTTTATTTTAACCTAAAACATAAAAATATACATTCAGCCATATTTTAAGGTCAGGTCAAGGTCTTTTAATAAAATCCTATCGATTAGAAAACTAATCATTATTCTCACATAAAGCAGATCCAAAATGTGTCACCTATGGGAGTATCAATTTTTATATTTTTAAAGTGGAACAAAAATCTAAACATACTTGTAAGTATGTTGAGTAATCCAACATCTTCAGGATTTTACCCCCCTCCAGTCTTTTACAGTTGTCTCATCCAGGCTTTGTTGACTCAAAAGCCTTCTATTCTTCAGCAATTTCACTTTTTTTAGATTTTCCAAAGCATACATTTGGTTGTCACAAAAATACATCTCTTTCACACTCAAACTAAATGATATTAGCCACTTATAGAATATTTTACTAAATTACACAATTGCGATAGAAAGTGCAACTGAATAAACTGGGAATAATCATTAAGTGACTCAGCAAACAACCAACTCAGGGGAAACAGGGGTGCACACGTATAATAAAGAGGAGAGCACTTGCTCAAGTGTTTGTTAGGTCATAACTCAGTACATCTCACAAAAGGAGCAGAGAATGTCTGTTAATCTGGTGACTTTTCCACCACGCCATATGGTGTTTGACATCTTAGTTCCACAAACAAGGCTCAAACCTGCATCCCTGGGTTCAAAGTGCAGAATCTTAAACACTAGATTGCCAAGGAAGTCCCCCTAGTGACTTTTTAAAGTGGAAACTGTTTAAAAGAGTTTCTATTATAGGTGAAATATATATCTCCTATAGATAAAAATAGTAAATATATATATATATATATATATAGCTTCTACTATTGTTCAGACTCAATGTACAAAATCATTGTTCATTTTCAGCAGGTCATCAAAAGCCTCACATTTGCGAATGCTACTGCCCAGTGAGTTAGACTGACCCTCTCCAATGTCACTAGAATATAAGCTCATGTTCCATGGAATATTCATTCACCTAGATGTCCTTTCTACCCTTCCACTCCTGTAATGCCCCAGGTGTTTGGATATCAGTCATATGCAGGATTTAGTCCTGATAAGGGGGTTGAGCTCATCACTCACCAGACATCCATTTTCTTCTTCACAAGTACAACTTCGACACAAAATAAACAGTAAATTAATTAAAATTCATTTTCTCCTTTAATGTTTCAGTCAAGCAGGAGATGTACTACCCTGCCCTCTGGAGGACTCAATTGCACCTAGGCACCCAGGGGAACTTAGAATGGCCTTCTATGCTCCTGATGTCCCTGTTATCAAAGTTTTAAGCAGAACCTCTGAGAGGAAAGAAAACTGCAGAACAAGGTTGAAGTTCATTGTTCATGTTGTTTTCTATCAGAATATAACTTTTAAAAAGGACTACACTTTTAATGATTCTGTACTTACTTTGTAATTGTTTAACACATGGCAAAGAAAAGGTCTGACCTTATTTTTATTAAAATTCACTTAACACATAGGGACTTGTTATCATAATTGTTTCTTGTTGTTCAGTCGCTAAATTGCACCCCACTCTTTGAGACTCCATGGACTACAGCATGCCAGGCTTTGCTGTCCTTCACCATCTCCAAGAGTTTGCTCAAACCCATGTCCATTGAGTCAGTGATGCTATCCAAACAGCTCACATTCTCTTGCCCTCAATCTTTCCTAGCATCCAAGTCTTTCCCAGTGAGTCAATTCTTCACATGAGGTGACCAAAGTACTGGAGCTTCAGGTTCAGCATCACTCCATCCAAAGACTATTCATATTTATAGGATTGATGGGATTGATCTCCTCGCTGTCCAAGGGACTCTCTAGAGTTTTCTCCAGCACCACAATCTGAAAGCATCAATTCTTTGGCTCTCAGCCTTCTTTATGGTCCAACTCTCACATTCCTACAAGAATACAGGAAAAAATCATAGCTTTCACTATATGAACTTTGGCAGCAAAGTAATGTCTCTGCTTTTTAATATGCTGTCTAGGCTTCTCACAGCTTTCCTTCCAAGAAGCAAATGTCTTTTAATTTCATGGCTGCAGTCACCATCCTCAGTGATTTTGGAGTCCAGAAAATAAAATCAAACACTGTTTTCACTTTTTCTCCATTTATTTGCCCTAAAGTGATGGCACTAGATGCCATGATCTGGTTCCTCTGCCTTTTCTCAGTCCAGCTTGAACATCTGAAAATTCACAGTTCACTTACTGTTGAAGCTTGGCTTGGATAATTTTGAGCATTACTTTACTAGTGTGTGAAATGAGTGTAATTGTGTGGCAATTTGAACATTCTTTGGCATTGCCTTTCTTTGGTATTGGAATGAAAACTGACCTTTTCCAGTCCTGTAGCCACTGCTGAGTTTTTCAAATTTGCTGGCATATTGAGTGTGGCAGTTTCACAGCATGAACTTTTAGGATTTGAAAGAGCTCAACTGGGATTCCATCACCTCCACGTGCTTTGTTCACAGTGATCCTTCCTAAGGCCCATTTGACTTCACATCCCAGGATGTCTGGCTCTAGGTGAGTGATCACACTATAGTGGTGATCTGGGTCATGAAGATATTTTTTTGTATAGTTCCTCTGTGTATTCTTGCCACCTCTTAATATCTTCTGCTTCTGTGAGGTCCATACAAATCCTCTCCTTTATCGAGCCCATCTTTGCATGAAATATTCCCTTGGTATCTAATTTTCTTGAAGAGATCTCTAGTCTTTCCCGTTCTATTCTTTTCTCCTATTCCTTTGCATTGATTACTGAGGAAGGCTTTCTTATCTCTCCTTACTATTCTTTGGAACTCTGCTTTCAGATGGGTATATCTTTGCTTTTCTCCTTTGCCTTTCACTTCTCTTCTTTTCTCAGCTATTTGTAAGGCCTCCTCAGACAACTTTTTGCTTTTTTTGCATTTCTTTTTCTTGGGGATGGTCTTGATCACTGCCTCCAATACAATGTCATGTATATCCATCCATAGTTCTTCAGGCACTCTGTCTATCAGATCTAATTCCTTTAATCTATTTGTCACTTCCACTGTATAAACATAAAGGATTTGATTTGGTTCATACCTAAACGGTCTAGTGATTTTCCCTACTTTCTTCAATTTAAGTCTGAATTTGTCAATAAGGACTTCATGATCTCAGACACAGTCAGCTTCCGGTCTTGTTTTTGATGACTGTATAAAGCTTCTCCATCTTTGGCTGCAAACAATATAATCAGGTTTTGGTATTGACTATCTGGTGATGTTCACGTGTAGATTTCTCTTGTTTTGTTGGAAGAGGGTGTTTGCTATGATCAGTGTGTTCTCTTGGCAAAACTCTGGAAGCCTTTGCCCTGCTTCATTTTGTACTCCAAGATCAAATTTGCCTTTTACTCCAGGTATCTCTTGACTTCCTACTTTTGCATTCCAGTCCCATATGATGAAAAGAGATTCTTTTTTGGTGTTAGTTTTAGAAGGTCTTATAGGTACTCATAGAACCATTCAACCTCAACTTCTTCAGCATTACTGGTTGGGTCATAAACTTGGATTACTGTGATATTGAATGGCTTGTCTTGGAAATGAACAGAGACCATTATGTCATTTTTGAGTTTGCACCCACGTACTGCATTTCAGACTCTTTTGTTGACTATGTGGACTATTCCATTCCTTTAGGGATTTTTGCCCACAGTAGTAGATATAATGGTCATCGGAAATAAATTTGCCCATGCAGTCCATTTTAGTTCACTGACTCATAAGGCTTATATGTATAGTTTTTAATAAGAAAAAATATTTTAAAAGATAGACTGACTAGTAAGGAAATATTTCATTAGGGCTGCAATGAAATATAACCAAAGCTAACTGCAGCTGAAAATCAACTGACTTTTTTAGTGATACTCTAAGGGCATCCAATAGAATTATTTTATTGTTTTTTTAAGTAAAGTATGTTCAATAAAACTTGTTCACTTAAAACATTGTAAAAACTAGAATCTACTGAACAGGAAAAACACCACCTTTTTACACAGCTTACTTTTAGTGAACTTTTAAAAAAAACTCTCATAACTATAGATGGTCTCAGATGCCAACTGGCAGGTGCTTCTGCAAGGAATTATAATTTCAGTAACTTTGTTATGTAATTTTAACACATGGAGGGATTTCCTCTGCTAGAATCAAGTTACTACTATATTGGTGTTTACATTTAGAGTCCTGAATGTGTTAAATTCTAGCAGTCTTGATCATTAATCTAAGAAGCATTATTTTACTTAAAATAATGGAGTTATTTTAGCCATTTAGTAGTCACATTTATCTAGAAAGAATCACTATGAACAAAGCTAGTGGAGGTGATGAAATCCCAGTTGAGTTATTTCAAATCCTAAAAGATGATGCTGTGAAAGTGATGCACTCAATAGGCCAGCAAATTTGGAAAACTCAGCAGTGGCCACAGGGTTGGAAAAGGTCTATTTTCATTCCAATCCCAAAGAAAGGCAATGCCAAAGAATGCTCAAACTACCACACAATTGCATTCATCTCACACACTAGTAAAGTAATGCTCCAAATTCTCCAAGCCAGGCTTCAACAGTATGTGAACCGTGAAATTCCAGATGTTCAGGCTGCTTTTAGAAAAGGCAGAGAAGTCAGAGATCATATTGCCAACATTCCCTGGATTGTCAAAAAAGCAAGAGAGTTCCAGAAAGACATCTGTTTCTGCTTATTGACTATGCCAAAGCCTTTGACTGTGTGGATCACAACAAACTGTGGGAAATTTCTCAAGAGATGGGAATACCAGACCACCTGACCTGTCTCTTGAGAAATCTGTATGCAGGCCAGGAAGCAACAGTTAGAACTGGACATGGAACAACAGACTGGTTCCAAATCGGGAAAGGAGTATGGCAAGGCTGTATATTGTCACGCTGCTTTTTTAACTTATATGCAAAGTACATCATGAGAAATGCTGAGCTGGATGAAGCACAAGCTGAAATCAAGATTACCAGGAGAAATATCAATAACCTCAGATATGCAGATGACACCACCGTTATGGCGGAAAGCAAAGAAGAACTAAAGAGCCTCTTAATAAAAGTTAAAGGCAAGAGTGAGAAAGTTGACTTAAAGCTCAACATTCAGAAAATGAAGATCACGGCATTTGGTCTCATCACTTCATGGCAAATAGATGGGGAAACTGTGGAAACAATGTCTGATTTTATTTTGGGGGGGTTCCAAAATCACTGCAGATGGTGACTGCAGCCATGAGATTAAAAGACACTTACTCCTTGAAAGAAAAGTAAGTTATGACCAACCTAGACAGCATATTAAAATGCTGAAACAGGTGGGCGGTCCTAAGATGGTGGAGGAATAGGATGAGGAGACCACTTTGTCCCCCACAAATTCATCAAAAGAACATTTAAACACTGAGTAAATTCCACAAAACAACTTCTGAAGGCTGGCAGAGGACATCAGACACCCAGAAAAGCAACCCATTGTCTTCGAAAGGAGGTAGGAAAAAATATAAAAGACCAAAAACAGACACAAAAGAGGTAGAGACGGACCTCTGTCCCAGGAAGGGAGTCTTAAAAAGAGAGAAGTTTCCAAACACCAGGAAACACTGTCACTGCCAAGTCTGAGGCGAGCCTTGGAAACACAGAGGGCAACATAACAGGGAGGAAAAATAAATAAATAATTAAAACCCACAGATTATGAGCCCAACGATAACGCCCCCAGTGGAGAGGCAGCGCAGACACCTGCATCCGCCACTAGCAAGCAGGGGCTGAGCAGGGAGGCGCAGGCTGCATTGCTTAGAGTAAGGACCAGGCCTGAATGCCCCGAGGGCAATCAGAGCACACTAACTTGGGCTAGCAAACCAGACTGTGGGATAGCTACCACGCGAAAAGCCCTAACCTAAGACACCGCCAGAACCCCGCATGGAACAAAGGACTGAACAGAACTAGATGGCTGCAGACCATCCCGCTCCAGTTACAGGCAGCCAGAGACAGAAGGAGGGCAATCGCAGCCTCAGAGAGANTATACAAGCAACTTATGCAGCTCAACACCAGAAAAATAAACAATCCAATCAAAAAATGGGCCAAAGAACTAAATAGGCATTTCTCCAAAGAAGACATACAGATGGCTAACAAACACATGAAAAGATGCTCAACATCACTCATTATCAGAGAAATGCAAATCAAGACCACAATGAGGTATGTATCTGTTTTTGTGCCAATACCATCCTACTGTGATAACTGTAACTTTCTAGAATAGTCTGAAGTATGGAGAGGTTATACCTCCAACTTTGTTCTTCTTCCTCAGAATTGTTTTACTAATCCTGAGTCTTTCATGATCCCATATAAAGTTTAGGATTATTGTTCTAGGTCTGTGAAAAACGTCATGAGTATTTTGACACAGATTGCATTAAATCTATAGATTGCTTTGGGCAGTATGACCATTTTAATTATATTAATTCTTCCAATCCCCAAGTATAGGGTATCTTTCCATTAGTTTGAATTATCTTCAATTTTCTTAATTAATATTTCCTCATTTTCAAAATATAGGTCTTTCACCTCCTTGCTTTATTCCTAGGTCTTTTTTTTTTAATGTGACTTTTAAAAGGATTTTTTGTTTCAAAGTTTCTCTATATTGTTAGTGTACAGAAATGTAACAGATTTCTGTATATTAATCTTAGATCCTCCAATCTTAATTCATGTATCATTTCTAATAGTTTTGGGGCTCTCTATATAGAGTATCATGTAATCTGGAAATAGTGACACTTTTACCACTTCTTTTCCAATTAGGATAATTTTTATTTCCTTTTCTTGTCTGATTGGTGTAGACAGGACTTTCAACCCTATGTTAAATATAAGGAGTGAGAGTGCACATCCTTGTCTTGTTCTTGAATTTAGAGAAAAGACTTTCAGCTTTTCACTGTTAAGTACAAACAACTATGTATAAGCTATAAGGACATATTGAACAACATAAGGAATACAGCCAATATTTTATAATAACTTTAAATGAAGTATAATCTATAAAAATATTGAATCGCTTTGTTGTACAATTGTAACTAACATAATATTGTAGATCAACTATTTGTGTGTATGTGTGAAGTCACATTAGTCATATCTGACTCTTTGCCACCCTACGGACAGTAGATCTCCAAGCTCTTCTGTCCATGGAGAATCTTGCCTGGAATTCTCCAAGTAAGAATACTGGAGTGGGTTACCATTTCCTTCTCCAAAACCAACTCTACCTCAATTTAAAAAAGGAATAAAGGGATTTCCCTGGTGGTTCAGTGGTTGAGAGTCCACCTTCCAGTGTGGGGAATGTGGGTTCAATGCCATGTCAGAGAACTGGAATTCCACAAGCAGCTGGGCAGCTGGGGCTTCATGTCTTGGCTGAAGGGCCTGGACACTGCAAGTACTGAGCTTGTGAGCTCTGGAGCCTATGCTCAGACATCTGTGCACCACAGCTGGAGAGGCCCACACATCATGGCAATAACCCAGTGCAACCAACATTTTTTAAAAAGGAATATAATGCAAGTAATAAAAGATTCTTTCTTTTCTCTGTGTAGCTCATCAGACTATCTGTCTCTATACTTATATTTGTGTTTTTAAATGAAACAATGTTTATTAATTGAGCATACTACATACAATCTTATAAAGAAATTATAATTCATCTTGTAAGAAGAAATAATTTTTTTAAATGATGAGACCAACTAAATGCAGCAGCTGTTCTCCCCAAAACTGAAAAACATCAGGCTTTTCCAACTCAGTGAAGTATTTGAGTTTTATTTTTTTTATGCCAATGCAATTCAATTTCTTTCCCTGAGGTAAGGAATAACTATGAACAGAAACTTCTGTATAATACACCTCTAGAAGTAAGAGTCAAGTTTATTCTGATAATTGATGTGGAAACATGGACATCTTTTAAACTATACATCTCCTAGTAGAAATAAATCCCACTAGATTTTTCCAAAAATTTCAAGCTCCAATATAATTTAAACATATATTTAATTAAAGAGAAAAACAGAAAGTAGACCTTATCTTTGATAAACATGAGTCTTTGATAAACAGGAGAAAACAATGCATTTTATAAAACTAAATTTGTAAAAAATCAAAAAGATTTTCCACTTGGTTGTTGAAGAATATTTTTAATAAAATTCAGTTTTATTTCATTAATAGTGTAGTGCTTGCCCATGGTTGGGTGAAGCCCACAGAAATTTTCACCGATCAGATCCCTAGACAGAGAGAGGATATACCTACAGGCCTTTGTCATTAGAGAAAAAAATTTTTAATGTCATTATCCAGATGGAGGACTGAAGCTTTGTATATATAATAGAATTAGTAAATTATAGTAAATGCCAACAAGTGAACTGTAGTTTGGACCTATTTATTAAAACAAGATCTCTTCTTTGCTCACAGCTCTTTTTTTTTTTTTTTTTTTTTTTTTTTAATACTCTAACAATTGACATATAGCGTTATATTAGTTTCACGAATGCAACATAATGATTTGATATACATAGGCATGTTTGACTCTTTGCAATCCCATGGACTGCAGGATACCANTTTTTTTTTTTTTTTTTTTTCTCCTTTCTTCCTTGTCGATGTTTGTTTCTGGTTTTGAGAACTCAGGGATGAATTTATTTCCTGTTATGGATCAAGAATGGGGGGGGGGGGGAACAGTCCTGCAGTCAGTGAGCATGACTACTTAAAGAACAGTTGGAACCATGAGAATGAAGTCCCAGAAAGTGAACTGAGAGCAGCTGGTGAGGGCAGCCGTATGACCCAGCGGAAGGGCATCTCACAAACATGTGAGCCCCTCATGGAAGCTCTTCTTGATTTCAGCCTAACCCTCCCTCTAGTCAGTGCCTTCACCTCACATGTTTATTTCCAGGGCCCACAAGCCAGAAAAATTAGAAAAAGGTAAAATTTTATGAAATTACCTTTTCTGTGATAAAAGGGAGCAAATATCCCAGACATGCCTTATATTACTGCTTGTCACCTTGGAAACAATGAGCGTGGGAATTGCCCTCACCATGTTCACTGGCACACCCACAGTCTATCAGAAGTCACAGTACTTTACTTAAATCAATAAACCCTGGCTGAGATATGCTCTTTGTAAAAGTTTCCAGAGAGTAACAAAGCAGTTCTTCTGTATGAGCTAAGGATTTTTCATAGGCTTAGAACACAAGTTGTTTTGTTTTTGTTTTTGATTTTTTTCTCAGCACAACAGTATCTTTTGCCTCCTATCCTAAGTACAATAGCCTCTGGCTCTGGTCAAAAACAGCATGAAAGCTGCATGGCCCTGTTACTGCTCCCACTGTGCTTCGTGGTAGGGGAGGCCCCCCGAACTGCCTGCCTATTAAAGAGGCACCAAGGAGCCACAGGACAGGGCCACTTCTGCATGATTTCTCTGTCCAGTTGCGTCTAACAACATGTCTCTTCAAAAAGTTTCCCAAGATACTGTGTGGACTTTTATAAGCTACTGCAAAGTGGCTTCCTTGGCCTTTCAATAGAAACTCCTCCTGCTCCAAAATTAAATTGATCTTCTTAGATAGGACAGAACAAAGGGCAAGTGCACCATTTAGTTGTCAGAGGATTTGACAAGTGCAGATTATTTTTATTTATTGGACATGTTCTGTTTTTCTACATTAAAGCCAGTTTCACAGTTCTATAGATGACAGAGATGAAAATAACTTATTAAATTGTCAAATATGTTCACTCTAAATGTAGCAGAAATATCTGAATTATGTACTTGGATCATTTGGCTTATCATTTAGGAAGTAAGCAGATTCTCTCACCTCCTACATCAGCACAAATATTCTTTATTAATATACATCCAGATCTCTTTTGCATTTGCATTTGAACTTTAGGAATGCTGGCCTTTTTCTTTTTTTAACATAACATGCATTAATTAAAATTTTATATGTATCTGGCTAGGATTTTCTACATCAGACCAGATAGGATCTCATGGTGAAGAAGGGGGAAATTAAACAACTGATGAATCCTAAAGAACTATTTTAGTGATATGATGTATTTTTATGTGCATATATTATATGTAACTTTCCTTCTGCAGAATGCTAGCTTTGCTGATAACTTGATCTAAAAACATTTACATAAATCCTTCATACACAAATCAAAGAATTCTCACCATCTTGTGTAAAAAGAGGGCGCTATGGAGCAGGCTGTCAGCAATCCCTCCAGGTCAGAAACTCAACATCTCATGAGAATTTTCCANGATAACTTGATCTAAAAACATGTACATAAATCCTTCATACACAAATCAAAGAATTCTCACCATCTTGTGTAAAAAGAGGGCGCTATGGAGCAGGCTGTCAGCAATCCCTCCAGGTCAGAAACTCAACATCTCATGAGAATTTTCCATGAAAACAACTTGAAACTAACTCAATAAGCCATAAAAATTGGGGGTTTATTTAACCACACTAGCTTTGCAAGCTATTTCTAAATTGTATTACTTAAGCATTAGATTCACAGTGTGTGTTAGTCACTTAGTCCTGTCTGATTCTTTGTAATCCCATGGACTGTAGCCCTCCAAGCTCCTCTGTCCATGGAATCCTCCAGGCAAGAATACTGGAGTGGATTGCCATTTCCTTCTGCGTGGGATCCTCCTGACCCAGGGGTTGAACCCAGGTCTCCTACATTGCAGGAATATTCTTTACCATCTGAGCTACAGGAAGACCCTTAGATTGACTGCTCCTGCTGCTAAGTCACTTCAATCGTGTCTGACTCTGTCTGTGCAATCCCGTAGACAGCAACCCAGCAGACTACCCCGTCCCTGGGATCCTCCAGGCAAGAACACTGGAGTAGGTTGCCATTTCCTTCTCCAATGCATGAAAGTGGAAAGTGAAAGTGAAGTTGCTCAGTCATACCCGACTCTAACGACCCCATGGACTGCAGCCTACCAGGCTCCTCCATCCATGGGATTTTCCAGGCAAGAGTACTGGAGTGGGGTGCCATTGCCTTCTCCTTAGATTGACTACTATGTGTCAAATCTATTCTCTCCTGCCAGATTTGTATATTTCAAGAAGCAAAATTTATGAAGAAGTTATATTACTTTTCTTTTTAACAAAAAAGAAACTGATCAGAAAGACTGGCACAGTCATACCGTTTCTGATGAGAAAGTAAAGGAAAATTTCATTGTTATGTTTTGTTTTGTTTTCATTGTTTTGTTTTGGTCTTGGAATGCTTGGATTTAAAAACAAGCAAACTGTGCCAAACTTAGAGGAGTTTGACAATCAAGGCTTAGCATTTACATTATTTCAGGCTGTATCCACACCATGAAACTGTGCTGAACAATTTTGAAATACTGACCAAAAACACAGAAGAGGCAAACATGTATTATCAGAGAGCTCTTCAGCTACATCCACAGTATGATTGGGTTCCCTTAAATCTCAAGAATCTCCTCCATTCAGGTATGACCTAAATCAAGCCCCTTATGATTATGCACTGGAAGTGAGAAATAGATTTAAGGGCCTAGATCTGATAGATAGAGTGCCTGATGAACTATGGAATGAGGTTCGTGACATTGTACAGGAGACAGGGCTCAAGGCCATCCCCACAGAAAAGAAATGCAAAAAAGCAAAATGGCTGTCTGGGGAAGCCTTACAAATAGCTGTGAAAAGAAGAGAAGCGAAAAGCAAACGAGAAAAGGAAAGATATAAGCATCTGAATGCAGAGTTCCAAAGAATAGCAAGAAGAGATAAGAAAGCCTTCTAATGCAAAGAAATAGAGGAAAAGAACCGAATGGGAAAGACTAGAGATCTCTTCAAGAAAATTAGAGATACCAAGGGAACATTTCATGCAAAGATGGGCTCAATAAAGGACAGAAATGGTATGGACCTAACAGAAGCAGAAGATATTAAGAAGAGGTGGCAAGAATACACAGAAGAACTGTACAAAAAAGATCTTCA
>SJYW01045636.1:0-27863 GCA_006410735.1 Raphicerus campestris | reverse complement strand
GGATTGGGGGCAGGAGGAGAAGGGGACGACCGAGGATGAGATGGCTGGATGGCATCACAACTCGATGGACGTGAGTCTGAGTGAACTCTGAGAGATGGTGATGAACAGGGAGGCCTGGCGTGCTGCAATTCATGGGGATGCAAAGAGTCATACACAACTGAGCAACTGAACTGAACTGAACTGAACTGTGTTAGATAATTTTGTCCAAATATAGGCTGACAAAAGTGTTCTGTGTTTAAGGTAGGTGAGGCTAAGCTACAATGTTCAGTAGGTTATGTGTATTTACACTTCAATTTAGGATATTTCCAGGTTACAGTGGGTTTATCAAGGTGTAAAACCCATTGTTAGTGGAGGAAGATCAGTCATTCTATTCCTCCATCTTCAGCAAGGGAGAGTGAAATGCCGCAAGGCAACCAAAGATTTTCTAACCACACTGTGCAGAATGGACTACCCAAGCAGCCTCTCACTATCGCTGAAATGACAAGTAATAATTTATAATTATTTTTGATCCCCAAACAATGTCTCTGTCAAATGAAAAAGGTGTCGTTTCTTCTTGTTGTTACTTTTTTCCCCTAACAGACTGAATTATATGTAAAGATTACACGTTGTGACTTCTAAAAGTATTGAGTTTTGAGAATTAAATTGTAAAAATTCTTCACATCGTATAATCTTTACATAAAATTCAGTCTGTTAGGGGGGAAAAAAAAAACAAGAAGAAACCACACCTTTTTCATTTGACAGAGACATTGTTTGGGGATCAAAAATAATTATAGAGCAAAAAAGGACTCCCACAAATGAATAGGAGTTAAGAAACCTGTACAGCAGTTCATCTTGTGATTAACAAGGAGTTTACTGCCACCAAGTGGTTTGCTAAGTCCACTAACTTTTGTAACTGGTGTTTCTTAAATTCTCCCCAAATATCAATATATTTACAAAGTATCGACTTTCAGTTTAAATGAAAAAATCATGAAACCTCAGAAAGGGAAAACTGAAAACTTCTCCAGAATTGACAAACAAGCAAGTCTTTAATTGCCAAAATAAACTATGAAAATCTCTATCTGTATCCTGTGAATGGGATCTAATTTCTAGTAAATGTTGCTCTTGTTACAGAAAGTGGGATCTGGTTGCTCACCACTCAAAAGTCAGTGAAGAGGCCAGGCTGATGAAGAAGAATGTTTGCTTTCTTTTGGATGCCAACAACCAGAGTGAGGGGAGGATAGACACCTATCCAAAGGCTGACCACCACCCCCTGAAAATCAAGGGGCAAGACTTTTTATACACAGAGAGAGGGGGCTACATGCAGACAGATCAGTCAGCTCTGACAGTCATCTTGAAATTAGTCATCAGTAGTCTGACCAGCATCATCTTGACTGTTTGAGGTATGATTAATCTTCAGCACCAACTTCAGACTCAGTTTGTTACCATTTCTTTGAGTCCACTTCTAGAAATAGCGGCAGCTTATGTCATGACTACAGTCTGGTCATCACATAGTTAACTACTCTACATGAACTGCAGCATGCCAGGCTTCCTGTCCATTACCAATTCCTGGAGCTTAATCAAACTCATGTCCATAGAGTTGGTGATGCCATTCAACCGCCTCATCCTCTGCCATCCCTTTCTCCTGTNTGCTATCTAGGTTGGTCATAACTTTTCTTCCAAGGAGTAAGCATCTTTTAATTTCATGGCTGCAGTCACCATCTGCAGTGATTCTGGAGCCCCAAAAAATAAAGTCTGACACTGTTTCCACTGTTTCCCCATCTATTTCCCATGAAGTGATGGGACCAGATGCCATGATCTTCGTTTTAAAATGCAAAGCCAATGGGAATTTTCGGTGTGACACAGGGAGCTCAACCTGGTGCTCTGTGACATTCTCGAGGGATGGGATAAAGTAGGGGTCAGAAGGAGGTTCAAGGAGGAAGGGACATATGTAAACCCATAGCCGATTCATGTTGTTGTATGGCAGAAACTGACAGATCATTGTAAATCAATTATCCTTTAATTAAAAATTAAAATAAAAAATAAAAAACAGCAACAGCAACAACAAAAATAAATAAGCAAATAAAAGGCAAGGTCTGAGTCAGCAGGTCTGGAAGAGGCCCGAGACTCAGCCTTTCTATCAAGCACCTAGGTGTTGCTTTTACCAAACACAGGTTCATATGCCTGACACACAGTAAAACCAAACAAACTGAAACACTGCAGCCTGGAGCAGAAAATGGTGTATTGCAGGGCCGAGCAAGGTGGACAGGTAACTTGTGCTAACCCAAGTCTAAACTCCCTGAAGGGTTTCACTGAAGCATTTTTAAAGGCAAGGTGAGAGAGGGGCATCCCAGAGTATGCAATCAGCTCATGAATAATTCTCTGATTGGTTGATGGTGAGGTAATGGGGTGGTGTAACAGGGATTCACATTATCCCTAGGTGCCCGTCAGTCTGGGGGCCATGTGCTCAGGGTTATCAAGTAGTTCATGTCTCCCATTTGGTGGTGGTTTTAGCATCTGTAAAACAACTCAGGAAATGTGTGTGAGAAACTATCATGCAAATACATCAGAGACGATCTAAGCAAAAAATTTAGGGGAGGGATGTCCAGGGAAGGTCCCATAGAGTCTGATCTGTTACAATGCTAAGATGGGGTCTATGGGCCACACTGATGTAACAAAGTCATAGAAGAAAAGGGGATTCCTGAATAGCCAGGCAGAGTAAGCAGATATGGAGTGATGGAAGGCACTGAACCTGGAGTCAGAAGACTGGTTATATGACCCCAGAAGAATCACTTAACTTCTTTGTATCCAAATTGTCTCATGGGAAGAGGGCATCATCAAAGTAATAGGGTGATAATCCTCACCTCACTGGATCCTTGTGAGAACTTGTGGATATCTTACTGTAAACGTACAGGGGAATGCTCTATACACAGCCTGTGCTCAGTAACTGCTTACTAAGTGAATGGTAAACACATGTTATTCGTGTTGTTCTGAGGGTTCTGCTCCTCACCCATCCCATGTGCCCAGGACCATCCTGGCAGCAAGCAGGAACACAGGTGGCACTTGGTCAGCTCAGGTAGTAGCAAAGCAACCAGTGCCTCAAAAGACATCACAGCCTAGTTGATGGCTTCCTGTGGCACCAGTAGAAGAGCATCTTCACTGAAAGAGCAGTAACTTTGAGGCCTTGGGTGCCGGGGTCCAACCCTGGTGGATCCAGGGTGATTCGAAGGGGAGACGGATAGGCAAAGAAAAACTTATTTAGAGATATAAGGTTAGATTAGGAAGAAATAGTGTAGTAGCAAAATTAAGTGGAGAAAAGATGCTGAATAACTTGGTTTACGTGGAAAGCCAATAAAGTTCCAGACAAGGAACTTGCACCATCTACGTTAGGCCACCGGCGTCCGTTTGAATATCGAAGGGTGCTCTGCCTTAGGCTCCCTTTCGCATGGATCTTAGCAGCCAGGGCAAGTAAGTAGACATGGTGAGCCTCTCCGATCCAGATGGGAATTAAGCCGAAAAAGGGGAGAAAAGAACGACATGGGGAAGCCCAGCATCGGTGCAAGACTCCCAAAACTTTATTTTTCAAAATCAGTTTATTTACCCCAAGTTGTACATAAAGAAATAATGGAATATGCAGAGTTATGCAGGGGCAGCAGTCCTGACCCTCATTGAGACAAGGCTTTCTTTTTGCATACACTCCCGTATACAAAAGGTCTCAAGTGGTTTACATTATCTTCTGGCCAAGAGGCCTGTTAATATTTTTATGGCTCTCTTCCTGGATGATTTTCTATCAACCAGAAAACTCCTTTTCCCTAGAAGTGTTTTTTCTTTACTCTGCATCACCCTCAAAGTACTAAATAAAGTTACATTCCTGTAGAACAAAGGTGCAGTGGGTTATAACAAAGAAAGTACTTAACTCAAAGATATAATGTTGCTAATACCAGGTCTACTACTTGTTTTTCTATATACCAACTATATCTAAAAATAAAAGATATGAAAATTTGGTAGCAAGTATTGGCTCAACAAATAAAACCTTTAATCAGTCCTATTCTAATGATTTTAACTCCTCAGAAACCCCTACATTCCTAGGATGTTTTAAGCTTCCTGCACCTCCCACAGTCGGGAGGCCTCAAACAATCACATCCAAAGCTGTAGAGTCCTGCAGGCAGGCTAGAAAGCCATCAGAGAGGTTTTTGGATTGAAACACCATTTCAAATGCAGAAGACTAAAGCCCTGAGTTGACTTTTTCCAGAGTGTGTCAGAAGAGTGGAAAAGTTCAATACAATAAGGCAGGCATATGGGAAGAGGAGTCAAAATGACTCCAAGGCTTGGAGCTTGGGTCTCTGAGCACATGGTGGGACCATTACTGGGTTAGGGAAGGAGGGGAAGAGCAGGTTTAGCAGAAAAAATGAGTTCGGGGTAAACTGTGTTTAAGGTGTACGTAGGGACTCCGAAGGAGGCGACTAAGGGGATTGTCTAAGAGGGTATAGAAGGGTGTGGCGCCTGGGAGAGGGGTCTGAACTGGTCAGGACAGAAATGGAGAGGAAGCCAACAACAGTGAGAAATGGGAAAGGCTGCTTGGAGAAGGCAATGGCAACCCACTCCAGAACTCTTGCCTGGCAAATTCCATGGACGGAGGAGCCTGCTAGACTGCAGTCCATGGGGTTGCTAGGAGTCAGACACGACTGAGCGACTTCACTTTCACGCATTGGAGAAGGAAATGGCAACCCACTCCAGTGTTCTTGCCTGGAGAATCCCAGGGATGGGGGAGCCTGGTGGGCTGCCGTCTCTGGGGTCGCACAGAGTCGGATATGACAGAAGTGACTTAGCAGCATCCTTATTCTGGGGGTACATGCTCAGGAAATACCAGGGGGGAAACCTGAGATCTGACTCGACCTTGCCCATCAGATTTCTGCCACATGACCTTGTCATGGGTGGGATTCCTCACACTGGCTCCCGGCACTTGGGTAACCTCCAGGCTCCTCTGAACCAAAAGTGGGAGACAGAGGCAGCTTGTTACAATAAAAAGATGGTATTATAAGAGATGATCTTCCACATTCTTCAACATAAATTGCACATAAAATCACCTGCCTTTGATATATGACTTATTCAGATTCTATATATTAAGTGATGTCACAGAGTATTTGTCTTTCTCTGTCTGGTTTATTTCACTTCATGTAATGCCCTCAAGATCCACCCATGTTGTCACAAACAGCAGAGTAACCTTTCTTATGGCTGAATAATATCCCATTGTTTGCATGTGTGTATGTACATATATTGCATGCATGCTCAGTTGCTCAGTCATGTCTAACTCTTTGCAGCCCCATGGCTGTAGCCATCCTGTGAGCTTCCTCCATCCGCAGAATTTTCCCAGGCAAGAATACTGGAGTAGGTGGCCATTTCCTTCCTCCAAGGGGTCTTCCAATCCAGGAATCAAACCCGCATCTCCTGTGAGTCCTGTATTGGCAGGCGGATTCTATACCTGCTGACCCACCTGGGAAGCCTGTGCATATATTACGTATATATAATATAAATGCATATTATACCTATTGTGTCACATTTTTTTAATCCATCCGTCTATTGGCAGACACTTATGTTGTTTCCGTATCTTGGTTATTATGAATAATGCTGCAATAAACATGGGAATACAGATATCTCTTCAAGATTCTGATTTCATTTCTTTTGGATGTATATCCTGAAGCAGGACTGCTGCATTATATGGTAGCTCTAGCAGAAAGACATTTTAATGAATTTTCCCATGGCTGGGATGAGTGAATGTAATGCATGTTTAAATAAAGAGTTGAAATAATTTTGGCTGTGTCATATGGTATATACTGCCAGTCCTCACCATCCATTTGTATATTGAAGTAAAAACAGGTTTTCTCAGGAAAATATTGTCCCTACTCAGACATATCTCTTAGCCTAGCTGGTCTTGCCTCTTTAATTGTCACAAGTTGACTCTCCCCTACCCCTCCAGGCTGGTTGTCATGTGAACTCTTGTTAATTTGCAGTCAAGCACAGGCCCCCTGTACATATTCACAAGTTCTGTGAGCTGAAATGTCTCCTGATTCATTCTCATACAAGTTGTCTTAAGTGATAAAGAGTGTGAAGACTATGTTATCCAGCATTCCTGCACATGTTCTAGCATTCCTTCTCATGACAGATCACTAGCAAGCTACATAGAGACACCTCTCTGCTTTGCACCTTCATAGAACTGCTTAGTGAATTCTGCCTTGTTTGGACTGTTATGCATTAAAGCTTGTCCCCCAGCTAAGCAACTGTTTCTTTAAGAAAAGAGGTAGGTTTTCTTTGTACACCCAGTCCTGCCAGGGCTTAATCAGCACATTATATAAATCAGATGTTCAATACCATCTCAATAATTCACTTTGTTTTTCAATTCCCTGTGGTGTGTTATAAAACAAGGTTGACTGTGAACTGGGCAGACCCTTGTTCCAAATCTCACCCTCCAGCAACCAGCAGTGCAGGCTTGGGCTCTGTCCTCTTCTGTGTCTGTTTCAAAATCTGAAAAATGAGCATTATGCTAACATTTTAGTCGGATATTTTTAAGTTTCACCAACATCAACTGGAAAAGGTCAGTTTTCATTCCAGTCCCAAAGAAGGGCAGTGCCAGAAAATGCTGAAACTACCATACAGTTGTACTCATTTCACAAGGTTATGTTCAAAATCTTTCAAGTTAGGCTTCAACAGTACATGAACTGAGAACTTGCAAATGTACAAGCTAGATTTAGAAAAGGCAGGAACCAGAAATAAAATTGCCAACAAATTGCCATCTGTTGGATCACAGAGAAAGCAAGGGAATTCCAGAAAAACATTTACTTCTGCTTTATTGATGCTAAAGCCTTTGACTGTATGGATCACAACAAATTGTGGGAAATTCTTAAAGAGATGGAAATACCAGACCACCATATCTGTCTCCCAGGAAACCTGTATGCAGATCAGAAGCAACAGTTAGAACTGGATGTAAAATAACAGAATGATTCAAAATTGGGAAATGAGTATGACAAGGCTGTATATTTCACCCTGCTTATTTAACTTCTATGCAGAGTACTTCATGCAAAATGCCAGCTGGATGAACCACAAGCTGGAATCAAGATCGCTCAAGAGAAATATGAACAACCTCAGATATGTAGATGATACCACTCTGATGGCAGAAAATAAAGAGGAACTAAAGAGTCATTTGATGAGGGTAAAAGAGGAAAAAGAAAAAGCTGGCTTAAAATTCAACATTCAAAAAACTAAAAACATGGCATCCAGTCTCATAACTTCATGGCAGGTAGAAGGGGAAAAAGTGGAAACTGTGACAGATTTTATTTTCTTCAGTTCCAAAATCACTAGGGACAGTGATTGCAGCCATGAAATTAAAAGGCACTTGATCCTTGGAAGAAAGTTATGACAAACCTAGACAGCATATTTTTTTAAAAAGCACAGACATCATTTTTCTGACAAGGGTCCCAATAGTCAAAGCTACACTTTTAACAGTAGTAATATATGAATGTGAGAGTTGTTCCATAAACAAGGCTGAGCACCAAAGAATTGATGCTCTCAAATGGCAGTGCTGGAGAAGACTCTTGAGAGTCCCTTGGACAGCAGGGAGATCAAACCAGTAAATCCTAAAGGAGATCAACTCTGAATATTCATTGAAAGGACTATTGCTAAAGCTGAATCTCCAAAACTTTGGTCACCTGATGTAAACAGCCAACTCATTGGAGAAGACTTTAATGTTGGGAAAGATTGATGGCAAAAGGAGAAGAGGGCAGCAGAGGATGACATAGTTAGATAGCATCACTGACTCAATGGACATGAATTTGAGCAAACTCCAGGAGACAGTGAAGGACAGGAAAGACCGGAGTGCTGCAGTCCACGGAGTCACAAAGAGCTGGGCACAACTTAGCGACTGAACAACATCAACTAACCACCAATCAATATTTTAATAACTCAAATCTCTGTTGTTCTTAGTGTAATTAGTATTATAAATTCTTTACGAATAACAAAGTTAATATTAATTTTTGGAAAAAAGCTTACCTTCTTAATAATTCCCTGAAATTCTAATTGTATTTGTTTTATGGAGGACAGGGCTGAATGTTAGCCTTGAAAATGTTTAGTAATTTTAAATTAATAAGCTCCAAGGTGGCNAAATTCTTTATGAATAACAAAGTTAATATTAATTTTTGGAAAAAAGCTTACCTTCTTAATAATTCCCTGAAATTCTAATTGTATTTGTTTTATGGAGGACAGGGCTGAATGTTAGCCTTGAAAATGTTTAGTAATTTAAAATTAATAAGCTCCAAGGTGGCACTAGGAGTAAAGAACCCGCCTGCCAGCACAGAAGACATTAGCTACATGGATTAGATCCCTGGGTTGGCAAGATCCCCTGGAGGAGGAAACGGCAACTCACTCCAGTATTCTTGCCAGGAAAATCGTATGGACAGAGGAGCCTGATGGACTACAGGCCATTGGGTAGCAAAGAGCCTGACATGACTGCAGCAACTTAGTAGTATGCAAGTTCATGAAAAGTTACAATTTGAAAACTACTGAGATGGTCAGTGATTTTGAAATTGATTTTGGTCTAGTTCTGCTGTGTTTCTACATTCATTCTTCCTCTTGACAATTTCTTATTGTTGGTGAAACTTAAAAATGGATGAAAATGCATTTTTATCTCATTTATGTTTCAGTTCAGTTCAGGTCGGTTAAGTCGCTCAGTCGTGCCCGACTCTACGCGACCCCATGAATCGCAGCACACTTCCTGTCCATCACCAACTCCCAGAGTTCACTCACACTCACATCCACTGAGTCAGTGATGCCATCCAGCCATCTCATCCTCTGTCATCCCCTTCTCCTCCTGCCCCCAATCCCTCCCAGCATCAGAGTCTTTTCCAGTGAGTCAACTCTTCACATGAGATGGCCAAAGTACTGGAATTTCAGCTTTAGCATCATTCCTTCCAAAGAAATACCAGGGCTGATCTCCTTCACAATGGACTGGTTGGATTTCCTTGCAGTCCAAGGGACTCTCAAGAGTCTTTTCCAACACCACAGTTCAAAAGCATCAATTCTTCAGTGCTCAGCTTTCTTCACAGTCCAACTCTACCATCCATACATGACCACTGGAAAAACCATAGCCTTGACTAGCCGGACCTTAGTCGGCAAAGTAATGTGTCTGCTTTTGAATATGCTATCTAGGTTGGTCATAACTTTTCTTCCAAGGAGTAAGCGTCTTCTAATTTCATGGCTGCAGCCACCATCTGCAGTGATTTGACAAGGTTTTCCATCTCACTAGTTGATATTGTGAGCAATTATAAGAAAAGCAGTATATTAATAAACTAAATCTTTTCCTGAATTGAAAAGTCATACATGCTTTGCCAGTCTTTGATATCTTAAATATGATTCNTGACAAGGTTTTCCATCTCACTAGTTGATATTGTGAGCAATTATAAGAAAAGCAGTATATTAATAAACTAAATCTTTTCCTGAATTGAAAAGTCATACATGCTTTGCCAGTCTTTGATATCTTAAATATGATTCTAAAATGCTATGACATTGGTGAATATAGTTGAAAGATTGAAAAGTTTTGATTTTGCCTCCACAGGCTATTTATTTTCACATCAAAGACACAGAACAGCCCTCCCTGACTCCAACTTTTCTTATTTCACCATCATGTGTTGACTTCTGTAGAATGCTCTAGATGCTTATGACAGGCACCAAGAAGCTATTAAACAAAAAATTGATTTGACTCATTCTTTGGTAGCAACAAAATTCATTTCATGGTGACATCACTCTATTCAGCATCCTACCTTCTCAGATCCCAGCAGTACATTAAAGCTTTGTTTTTAAACATTGGTCCCTCTGTGACCTTACTTTCTATTTCACCTGAGAGTCAGTTTTGGGGTTTTATTTTAGTTTGTTGATTTGGCTGTGACAGATTTTAGTTGTTGCATGTCAGATCTTCAATCTTCCTTTCAGCACACAGGATCTTTAGTTGTGGCACATGAACTCTTAGACATAGCATGTGGGGTCTAGTTTCCTGACCAAGAAGTGAACCTTGGCCCCCTGAATTGGGAACACAGAGACTGAGCCACTGGATTACCAGGAAAGTCCTGAGAATCATTTACGTTTCTGAGCAGAGTTGTCATGGCATTTCTTGTGTGAGCTCTTGTAAGCTAAACACCTCATTTACCTCTTCTTCAATTCAGTTCAGTTGCTCAGTCGTGTCCGACTCATTGCGACCCCATGAATCGCAGCACACCAGGCCTCCCTGTTCATCATCATCTCTTGGAGTTCACTCAGACTCACGTCCATCGAGTCAGTGATGCCATCCAGCCATCTCATCCTCNCTTGTGTTTCTTCCAGTCCAGAGTTTCTCATGATGTACTCTGCATATAAGTTAAATAAGCAGGGTGACAATATACAGCCTTGATGCACTCCTTTTCCTATTTGGAACCAGTCTGTTGTTCCATGTCCAGTTCTAACTGTTGCTTCCTGACCTGCATACAGATTTCTCAAGAGGTGGGTCTGGTATTCCCATCTCTTGAAGAATTTTCCACAGTTTATTTCCTTACATTTCTCTTTCTGCTGTTTCTATTACCTCTGAATTGTCTGCTTCCTCTTTTAAAATAAGGCACCCCAAATTAAACTGTTTTTTCAGGTGCAGTAAATTCGGGGTAAAATTAAAATATATTTTTCCATTGCTCTGGATGCTATATTATTTTCCTACCTCAAAATGGCTTGTTTGTTTGTTTTCCCTCCATATGACTTTGGCTCGTGTTGGGGATAATGTCAGCTGAAACCTCTGGGAATTTGTTTTCATGTGAACTTTTGTCAAGTAAAGTCTCAATTGTTCAGCCATTTTCTTAAACCTGAATTGACGGCTTCATATTTATCTGTACTTTTTTTCAACTTCCTGACATTAGTCTGAAATTTTTGACTTTGGAGGACTTTCTTTCTTTCTCTCTCTTTTTTTTTTTCCTGACATTCATTGTATAAACAATATCATCTAGCTATTTTAATTGGGGAAACTTGCTGTGAATATTTTCTGATTGTTCATTAAATCATTGATTAAAAATGCTGAAGAGATCAGAATCAGATAGCTTAGTTGATCTTTCCAAGTTGATCTCTATCTTAATCAAGATTCTTGTAGTAACTTTTCAGCTGGCTATGAATTTACTCAAGTAATTATCCTCCAGCTCACATTTCTTAGTCTTATTCATAAGGCTATCAAAGAGATTTTGTCAAATACTGTGCTGAAAGCATTCCTCTGATCAAGGCTAATGAACTCAAATTATCAAAGTAATTCTAGAATGCCTTTTTCTTATTGCTTCTACTGACTGCCATATCTTGTCCTCAGTGATAACAAAAGCATGGCTGTCATAAACCTTACTAGTATTTTTCTGTGACTGATATTATAGAAACCTGTCTGTTATTTCTAGATCCAATTTTTTAATTTTTTAAATTAGAAAAAAAAACATTAGCCATCAACTATAATACTTTAAGGATTATGCCATACTGCAACAATATAATATAATATCTAATATTTGTATACCCCATTTCAAATATTTTATCATACTTGGATACTTAAAAAGTCCATGTTAGTAGGTACTGAGGATATATGGAGTAACATATCCCCAAATTTGGAGAAGATATATAATACGCACTTGAGTGAATTTTGAAACAAGAAGTAAAAAGATTGATGAATACAAAATACAAAAATGGAACTCAGAGAGCTTTCTGGCCAAGGCAGAAAATTTGAGATAGAGATATTTGTAAAACCAAAGTTAAGAAGTTAGAGATTATATGGGAAAAGGTAGTAAGATCAACACTGGAGTCCAATTTTGATATTGTAAATAGTAGGGAGCAAAAGGTAGGTTTGTGAGGAGAGGAACTACATAAGGTAGTGTGTGTGTGTGTGTGTGTGTGTGTGTGTGCGTGCGTGTGCACGCGTGTGTGTGTGTGTACGTGTGTGCTTGTGCATACACACACACACAAATTTAGTCATGTCCAACTCTTTGAGATCCCATGAGGGGCTGTTAAATACATACTGGCTACAGTGGCTGAGAGTTTGGATTTGGGTAGAAGGTGGTAATGAACAAAATCTGTTTTTGAAGAAGATTCTATGGCCCTTGGTTATAATTTGAGATATGAGAGGTAAAAGAAGAGAATTACAAAATTCAAAACTCCAGAACTGAGCACTTAGAGGACTTGAGAAGACACACTGGTAGCCATAGGGAAAAGACTTTAGGAAGAAAAGAAATAAGATCAGTTTTCAACATTGATTATTTTTTCCAACAGCAAAAGGGGTCAAAAACATAATTGCAAGTTTGGAAAAAGAGAAAACAAAATAAAGATTCACAATTGATCTGCCATCTGAACACACAGGTATTATCATTTTCATATATTTCCTGCCAGAACTTTGTAAGGGGTTCAGTTCACATGTGTTATATTATATTACATTATATATAATATTACTCACATTTCATTGTGGCTAAAAGGAAGTAAGCCTTTCTAATAGATTTTTAGTATTTATCAGGTTGATGTATCACAACTCACTTAATCCCTTTTTATTGTTTATTCAGATTCCTTTCAATTTGGAGAAGGAGGAACAATTAACATACTTTCCAAAAATATATCTTGAACTATTTCTTATTGTGGATTCCTAGAAGTAGAATTCCTGGGTTATATATATACATGAATATAGTTCATGACTCTTAAGACATGCTATTAATTTTCTTAAAGAGGAAATTTTATTTTAACAACCAGAGTTCAATACTTAAGCCTTGAATTCTAGTGAGACATATATATCATAAAAGCATATAGATAATTGGGACTGAGAGAAACTGAGGCTGGGAATATCGATTTAGGACTTTTTCATATATAGGTAATAAATAAAGTTAAACAAAAATTCTCCAGGGGAGTGAATAAAAATGGAGAATAATTGGAAATGAACTTTAAAAGAATTTTTTAACTTAGTTTATAGATGAGATGCACAAAACTAAACAGCTTGCTCAAGGTCATATAATAACAAGTAATGAGGTTCGTGGGGTGCAGGAAAGGAAGAGAAAGGGAGACCATAAAAGAGACTAATGAAAGTACATTGCCTTAGAATATAAAGACTAAAACTCCCAAACAGAAAGTATCACTGCTTCAAAAAGCAACTAAGAAATTTTAAAAACTAAGAAACATAGATAACGTTTTGAATTTAGAAAGGGAGTGGTCCCCAAATGACAGATTCTTCTCTGATCCTCCATCAGCACTGAGAACAGGAAACACCCTGCTTCACAGACAAACTTTTAAACATACACAAGCCCACAAACGTTATGAGCTGCCTAGTTCTGCCCCAGATAATACTCATCAGCAGTAAAGCAAAAAGAAATCAACATTTTTTATTATTCTAAACATCTATAAATTACCTCGTTTGTGAACTTTTTTAACTAAGCTAATTAACTTAATAGTACATCCAATCAATTATTTTCCTTTCTTGAGTTTTATTGTATGACTTCACCCAGCACAAGAATAAAGTGAAAACTGGACCAGTAAAATCTAAGTCAGCAGTACAGACCTAAAGTATCCAGTGTCAATTTCTCTTCTCCTACAAGTACAACCCCTTGGGCATTTTCAGACAATCCTGCTGCTCTCTGAGTGGGCAAGTCAAAACAAACTGTGTTTGGCCTTAAGGATTCCAGGAACAGAAAGAGGGTCTGTGTTCCTGGAAGTATAGAAAATGAAAGCATACATGTCTGAGATGAATGTGGGTCTGGAAAAATAGGAAGCTGCAATTACCTGCCACATGGTTTATTTTTCTTTTTATTCTTCCCATCCCACCCATTCCATTTCCACGGTCTCCTGACAGCGGCATACCTCTGTGTCTGTGGCTCCTCATTTATGTCACACTTTTTTTTAATTTTTTTTACAATTCTCGGCATTTCCTCTTTAAAGTGATATTTCTTTCTTGCTTAAATTGTCACTGTATTATGTTGATTGCACTCTTCTGGATTCTGAGAAAACCTCAGATGAGGAAAAACACATTTGCTGGGTAGATGGATGGGGAGAATACCAGTCTAAATTATTCATTCCAACTGTATGTAAAAGATGAACTAGTAAGCAAATACTGAAAAGTGTTTCTCATAAAATGTCCATGTTGGTGACAGATGAGTGGGAGGAATGTTTTGTAGAGAGCATAAAAGAAGATGTAACTCCTGTTGTATTGTTTTAATTAGTATGACTTGAATGACATGTTTGTTAAAAAAAAAAAAATAGCCTAAACCTAAGCTCCCTGGTCCTCAGCTTCCTACTGGTGTAGTACCTTAGAAAGTCAGCTGGCTGTGGGGCTGATGACTCAGGACTCATTCTAGAGTAGAAGGATCTCCAGAGGTGGTTCAGCCACATGGCAGTGATGTGGGCACATGTGTCAAGTTTCCAGGGGTGATGGCCCACAAACACATCTCCCCTTCATTAGCTTGGAATCTCACACCCAGGGGCTTCTGTGCTGTGCTAAAGGTTTACGTTATTATACACCATCCATTAAGTAAATGCCCATTTCTCCTCCAAGCTCTTGCTACTCGAATCATAAGGGAAGTTTTCCAACTGTATCAGTTATACCAAGAAAGAAAATAGTTTTCAAGAGTCCTTCACCTTCTTCAGAAGATTTACTTTTCATTTTTGCTCAAGATAAAAAGCATGCCAGAGTGGGTGACTACAACATAAGAAGGGCATGTGTCCCGTGTTCTGCTCCCTCCCCATGGCTCGCTTTCACCTTTGTGCCACCACGATGGTTTCTCATCCCTGGAGAGGAGCCACAGCAGAATGCTGCCCCTGGACTTGCTACCCACAAGGCTAACTTGTGTGAAGTGGTGACAGATCGGTGACTCTGGTGAACAGTAGATGGTAAGCCTGTCAACACTGTTGTTGAGGTCACGTGTGTTTTTAATTCAAGATATCCTGGGAATACTATCTTTTCCTCCTGAACTCAGAATGCCAGGAGAATACAAATGATCAGGCTTGATTCAGAAACTTCTAATTTGATGAATTAAATGGGAGATGAACTGCTTGAAATTGACTACTTAAAAATTACTTTAAACTGCTTAAAAACTGGACTACTTAGACTACTAAAGTAACGCACTGCCTTCCCAGAGAGTACAAAAATAGACTCTGAGATGCGCATGAGGCATTTCCCTTCTGCAATGACTCCCCTTCATAGGTTATGTGTAAAGCTTTCATCACTCCCTGAAATTTAGAATCACAAGAGAAAGAGAAAGCAAGCAGGCTACTGAAAACACTTTGTTTAACCAGAACTTTGAAGCTAAATAGATTCTCTCCTCTTATTGCAAATGATTACTTGGGATCCCTTGTTACCTTTCAGGACTTCAAAATTGAAATCCAGCTCAGAAATCCAGAAAACAAGCAAAACATTTTAGGTGAAAATATGATGCTTTGCCTATTTTAATCAGCAAAAAAGTGGGAGTAAAGAAAATTAAAGCCTGTAATTGCCATTGGAAACTGTTTACTGTTATATATGCAAGTTATAATGTGAAGAAATTGATTTTAATGACGCTCTTGAAATCCAAGGTTTCTGCAGAATTTTTAAAGCACATCTTATAGGATCATGTGTTGCTAGAGTTAGTGATACCAAGTGTATAAGATGAGGTAACATCATCATCACAGCACTTGAGGAGAATTTCTAACACATTTTATTCACAAGATAAAGGTGTTATTCTGTAAAATTGTTAATTTAATTATCACTCTGCATTCCATTTTCATCTTTTTGGTTGAATACTCAATAGTAGCAGGTTAACATAAAGTTATGAAAAATGTCGATACTCAGATCATCTTAAAGAAACTATTGCTTTGGGCTTTATGCTGGGTCACCTGCTTTTATCTGCCCTTCAGAGCTGTACTATGAAGTCATTTCATTGTGGTTGAACCTCAGTAGTTTTAGTTAATTCGGTTAATTCAGCTATCACACAGAGGTAAAAAATGTGATGATATGATCTTAGTTGTGAAAAATAAGTAGTTTTAAACTGAAAAGCTTATACGTTAAATGTTCTTATGTTTAACCAGTGTATATGGGTGGGGCATGGCCCAGTGTGAGAAGCTGTGTGTGTGTGAGATTGCCTTGCACTTGGTTAAATCAGGAATATTTTAAATGCTTCACTTTAATTCACTCAAAACTTTCTCACAAAAGTGAATTAATGAGCAGAGAGAAACCCTGAGGCTGTGGTTAAAAATGACTGTGAAAGTTAATAGGCTGCTGTTGATCCCAGCAGGAATGTGACCATAAACAAATTAGCAGCAGGAAACATGTACTCTGATGTGTGAGGGACTACACAAATGACTTGAATGAGGAGGGAAAGAGATTTAGTGCTGACTAACATTTATTCAGCCTGCTCAAAAGCCCTACACCGTGGGAGAGATACTGAAAGTGAACTTGGCGCCTTGGGAAAGGAGAAGATGAGTTTGCTTTGCTGTTTGTTTGATGTAAAGCTGTCTGAGCAAGGACTCACACAATGTAAAGCCTGCAGGCAGGATCTTTAAGTCAAATGAAGGGCATTTGCCTCATTCAGTGGAGAGTCAGCTCTGAATGTGTTTATTTTAAAGGGATGGGACTTTTGAGATGTGAGATCTTCCACTTTTTCAAAAGAAATCAAAAGGCTGGAATTTTATGTAAAATTTCTCAGTCTTTGCAACTCGTGCTGAAATATCCATTCACTTTGTGAGCCAAATCAAGCTTACTCTGTTGAATGGTGTGCACTCACTTGCCTAGGCAGTGTGGGGCATGATTCTGTCTTCAGCAGACAGAACATCAATACCTGTTATATGAACTATATAGCGATCATACTCAGAGCCCATAGAGGTGCCAGAGACCAGCAGGGGGCCACCAGGAAACAGTCCCCAGGGGAGGAGGCATCAGTCCAGGCCCTGAGGGTGAGACTAAGCGGTGGGTCGGAAGGGATGTGGGTCTTGCCCAGAGCAGGGAAGCATAGGCTGGTTGTTGTGAGTTGTTAGTTCACATGCCACCTGCCTCAAGCTGCAGAAATGTCCCAGTAACAAATGGGCAGGAGCCCCTTGCACACAACACCTTCCAGAGGAATTGTGCAGGCAGTTAAAAGGGAATTTGAAAATCTGAAACCCTGAAAAAGTAGCTTTAGGCACTGCTGAGCCTTAAAATGCCTAGTGGAGCTGCTACTGTTTCAAAGGCAGGTGCCCATCTGCGTTAGGGAGCCACTGGGTTAAAAAGAAAAACCTCACATATCTTTAAGGGTGGTCTCTGTAGTCGAATACATTGAGCCCCTTCCTATTTTTTTTTAATTTATTGAAGTATAGTTGATGTACCATGTTGTGTTAGTTTCAGGTATACAGCAAAACGATTCAGATGTGTATGGTGCTTCCCTGATGGCTCAGTGGTAAAGAACCCACCTGCCAATGCAAGAGACATGGGTTAGATCCTTTGGTCTGGAAAATCTCCTGGAGAGGGATAACCAACCCACTCCATTATTCTTGCCTGGGAAATCCCATGGACAGAGGAGCCTAGCAGGTTACAATACAGTCCATGGGATTGCAAACAGTAGGACACAACTGAGTGACTAAGCAACAGCAATATGTGTGTGTGTGTGTGTGTGTATGTGTCTGTATACACATAGTTACACGTATTCTTTCTCAGATTATTTTCCATTATAGGTTATTACAAGATATTGAACATAGTTTCCTGTGTTTTAAATAGATCCTGTTGTTCATCTATTTTATATATAGAGTGTTTTTCTGTCAATCCTAAACTCATAATTTACTCCTCTTCCAAGAAATTGGAGATATCAAGGGAATATTTCATGCAAGGATGGGCACTATAAAGGACAGAAAAATAAGGACCTAACAGAAGCAAAATAGATTAAGAAAAGGTGACAAGAATACATGAAAGAACTATGAAAAAGATCTTAATGACCTGGAAAACCATGATGGCATGTTCACTTACCTAGAGTCAGACATCCTAGAGTGTGAAGTCAAGTGGGCCTTAAGAAGCATTACTACAAACAGAGCTAGCAGAGGTGATAGAAGTCCAACTGAGCTATTTCAAATCCTAAAATATGATGCTGCTAAAGTGTGGCACTCAATATGTCAGCAAATTTGGAAAACTCAGCAGTGGCCACAGGACTTAAAAGGGTCAATTTTCATTCCAATCCCAAAAAAGGGCAATGCCAAAGGATGTTTGAACTACCATTCAATGGCATTCATTTCACATGCGAGTAAGATTATGCTCAAAATCGTTCAAGGCAGGCTTCAGCAGTATGTGAATCAAGAACTTCCAGACATACAAGCTGGATTTAGAAAAGGCAGAGGAACCAGAGATCAAATTGCCAGTATCTGTTGGATCATAGAGAAAGCAAGGGAATTGCACAAAACGTCTATTTCTGCTTCACTGACTATGCTAAAGCCTTTGACTGTGTGGATCACTACAAACTGTGGAAAATTCTTAAAGAGATGGGAATATCAGACCAACTTACCTATCTCCTGAGAAACCTGTATGCAGATTAAGAAGCAATAGAACCAGACATGAAACAATGGACCAGTTCAAAACTGGGAAATGAGTATGACAAGACTGTATATTATCACCCCGCTTATTTAACTTATATGAAGCGTACATCATGGGAAATGCTGGGCGGTCTGAATCAGAAGCTGGAATCAAGATTGCTGGGAGAAATATCAACAACCTCTGATATGCAGATGATACCATTCTAATAGCAGAAACCAAAGAGAAACTAAAGAGCCTCTGGATGAAACTGAGAGAAGGGTGAAAAAAACTTAAAACTTTAAAAGCTTAAAACTCAACCAAAAAACAAAGATCATGGCATCCGTTCCCATCACTTCATGGCAAATAGAAAGGGGAAAAATGGAAGTAGTGACAGAATTTATTTTCTTGGGCTCCAAAATCACTGGGGATGATGACTTCAGCCATGAAATTAAAAGATGCTTCTTGAAAGGAAAGCTATGAAAAATCTAAACAGTGTATTAAAAAACAGAGACATCGCTTTGCCAACAAAGGTACATATAGTTAAAGCTGTGTTCTTTCCAGTAGCCATGTACAGGTGTGAGAGTTGGACCATAAAGAAGGCTGAGCACTGAGGAACTGATATTTTTGAATTGTGTGCTGGAAAATACTCTTGAGAATCCCGTGGACAGCAAGGAGATCAAATCAGTCAATCCTAAGGGAAATCAACTCTGAATATTCTTTGGAAGCACTGATGCTGAGGCTAAAGTTCCAATACTTTGTCCACCTGTTGTGAAGAGCTGACTCATTTGTAAAGACCCTAATGCTGGGAAAGATTGAAGGCAAAAGGAGAAGGGGGCTACAAAGGATGAGATGATTAGACTGCATCACTGACTCAAAGAATATGAAATTGAGTAAACTTCTGGAAATAGTGAAGGACAGGAGAGCCTGGCATGCTGCAGTCTATGGGGCTGCAAGGAGTCAGACATGACTTGGTGACTGAACAACAGTAATCTTAAAGGTGCACTCATTGAGGTCCAAATCTTTCAGAGACCCAGGTGTCTTGTGCACTAAACTGCAGCTTGTTGGCCTTATTCCCTGAGCACATTACTCTGAGGGCTACTTTAGGACATATGGACTAGGTCCTCTCCAAGATTCAAGTTGTGTATTTGCAAGGCCAGGTAAATCTTCATGACACAAAGCATGTAATGGATTTGCATTTTATGCTATGCTAAGTCACTTCAGTCATGTCCGACTCTCTGCAACCCCGTGGACAGCAGCCCACCAGGCTCCTCTGTCCACAGGATTCTCCTGGCAAGAATACTGGAGTGGGTTCCATTTCCTTCTCCAGTGCATTTTATAGGGTTTAAGAAAAAGATATGGCAGCCTTTGGGGAGAGAGTCCCAATAAACTCACAGTGGGGGAGCAAAACTTGCCACCCCAAAATGTCTCTGGCATGTGGATTTTTTTTTTTTGGTTGGAGGATAATTTTTTACTATGTTAATCCACCATACGTATACATATATCCCCTCCCTCTGGAGCCTTACTCCCAACCCCCCCATCCCACCCCTCTCAGTTGTCACAAAGTACCAAGCTGAGTTCCCTGTGTTATATAGCAACTTCCCACTAGCTATCTGTTTTACACATGATAATGTATATATTTCAATGCAACTCTTTCAATTTGTCCCAACTTCTCCTTCCCTCACTGTGCCCACAAGTCCATTCTCTACCTCTGTGTCTCTATTCCTGCCCTGAAAATAGGTTCATCAGTAACATGTTTCTAGATTCCATGTATATATGTTAACATACAAACTTTGTTTTTTTCTTTCTGACTTACTTCACTCTGTATAACAGGCTCTAGGTTCATCCACCTCAGCTTAATTGTCTCAAAATCATTCATTTTTATAACTGACTAACATTCCACTGTATATATGTACCACAACTTCTTTATCCTTTCATCTGTTGATGGCCACCTAGGTTGTTTCCATGTCCTGATATTGTAAATAGTGCTACAATAAACATTGGTGTACATGCGTCTGTTATTTTTTTTTAACATGTGTCCTTTTTTTTAAATTCAAGTTCTTTCTTTTAAACATATGATCATTTGAATACAGATTTAGTCCACCAGGGGTGTCTACATACCCCAGATTACAACATTAAAACATTATAAAGAGTTTAACTGAAGGAAAAATTCTTTAAACAAATAGAAAATTTGTTTGCAAATATTTTCAGTGAATAAATGGTGATGAATTTGGCTCATATCTTGCTTTATGTCCAGAGAGAATATCATTTTCTTACTGAATATTATTTTCTTTCCATTGAATGAGAACAGAACTGTGGAGCTATGCCATCTTTGTTGTTAAAATGCATATATGTGTAGATACACACATATATGCACAGACATTTGACGCATGAATCTATATACGTATATTACATACTTTTAGGCAAAGCACTACATCTAAAGACCTAATTGTTTTTATATAAGGAAAAATAACAGATTAGGAAACGTCCCTCCCCAAAACATTCAAACTTCCATACTGCTATATTATATAGCACATCAGAATGGGCAAACATTATAATTATTGCAAAGTCTCTTATATACTTAGACGCCATTATAAAAAGCTTTCAATTCTCTTTTGGTACCCTAAGATGTCGGTATATAATATTAAATTTCCAATTAGAGAGTTTAATATAAAAATATCAGCACAAAACTATTTTTTCAATCTGTTTATTGTGTAAAGAACCCAAACTTCAGTTTAACTCGGGTTGTAATTTTATTGCTAGATTCCATAACCCTACAATTGACAAATTATATACCATTTTAGGTATTTAATGATATACTTAGAAATACTAAGAAAAAAATCAGTATTCAAAGGATTAATTTTGTTTATAATAACAAAATTATAATATCATTTTCTTCAGTTCAAAATCCAGCTTTGAACTCAAGGAAGGCTTTCAAATCATGTTAATTAAATGGTGGTCCTTTAACCAGTAGCAGTTTGATTACCAGTTACTCAAAGGATCTCTTTGTGAATGCTTCCTTCTTGTGTGTTAATATTTGTGTCTCCCACTTGGCCATCTTCATAGACTTTTAAAAAAGAATCTTGTGCAGACATGATCAGTATTTGGGACGACCCATATCTCTCCATGCTTGTGCAGGTCAGGTGAGGGGATTACTTCACATAAGGCTATGCATTTTAAGTTATGGCTTTGCAGGAATTGGGATTGCTGTCCTTTCTTCTGTGACTGTGATGCATTGCTGTTTTTACTGCTTGAAGCCGGCTCATCTTTGGCTGACACCTTCTGCTTCTTGTTCATCCCTGAGTAACCAAATGATATGCTTGACATTGGACTAAGATAGATTCCACTTCCATACATTGCACCGTGGAGCTGCAGTCGTGTATTAGAAGCAACAACCAGACCATTCCTCAAGATGGAGTGCCAGTTTTCAATGTGTGAGCCATGAAATGCAAAGGTGCTTCCAAAGAGTTTTTGAGCAGCTCTAAAATTGGATTCTTTGGTTGGTGGACTGCTGAGAAGAAGGAACTGATGGGGTGTATGCATGAACTTCAGTTGCCTGTTAACTGGCAGTTTCACAATATGTGACCCATTACTTGAAATAACCCATTGCAGTAAGGGATGAGCAAGGGGGTCTTGTTTATCCATCTGCTTCTTGATTTCCAGATATGGTGCTTGTGTCATTTCTCTAATAGAAGTTATGCTATGCAATGCTTTCATTACTCAATCATAGTTCTTCTTCCTGGGGTTGAAGGCCAGCATCTGAGGATCATTAGGATCTACCACAGAAGGATATGCCTCAAAAATGACAACTTTTCTAGGAGATTCCAATGCAGACCTACACATGGATACTAGTAGATCTACCACCTGAGCTCCAGTTGCTATTTCATCATCAGCTTCATTCATTACTCCCAGGGTTTGAAAAGCAAATACACACAGCTCTCTTTCACACACCGTAGGCGTAAGCATGGGGCCATTCTGAAACACATGTGGTTCATCACAAACCATACAGTACTCATTCAACATAGGGATCCGCTGTTCAGCAAACTCAATTGTTTGTACTAGGAAGCCACGGCCTCGTATTGGAATGCATTTGGCACCATTTGGAGCAGGCTGGGAAGATGAAGATGACGATGGTGTTAAGATACCAATGAACCCTGAGGTAAGAGAGAGGCTCCTGCCCTCTGCATTGGGTTCCTTGAAAAGCTCCGTTTTGGATGACTTGGGGGCACTGGAGTAAGACTTGCTGAGCAACTTGTGATTCTTGAGTCCGTATAATTCTTCCATTCTGAGGTTAGTTTGTGAGGCTTCAGGCTGGCATTGTGCTCACAGCGCGGGTCTCCAGAACAAGAGCGGGTCAAGACTTTGTGCGACTTGAGAGCCGAGGCAGTCCTCCTGCTTGATGGCTGCAGGGCAGGGACGATTCAAGAGTTTGTGCGACTTAATGGTTGTCACTGCCTGCTCAGCCCGGGGGTCGCTGGACAGTGAGCGACAGAAGGCCCTGTGTGGCTTTGGGGCGCACACGTCCTCCGTCTTGACGGTGCTGGAACAAGTCCTCCGCAGCAGCTTGTGCGTCTTGGAGATCCCGTCNTTTTTTTTTTTTGGTTGGAGGATAATTTTTTACTATGTTAATCCACCATACGTATACATATATCCCCTCCCTCTGGAGCCTTACTCCCAACCCCCCCATCCCACCCCTCTCAGTTGTCACAAAGTACCAAGCTGAGTTCCCTGTGTTATATAGCAACTTCCCACTAGCTATCTGTTTTACACATGATAATGTATATATTTCAATGCAACTCTTTCAATTTGTCCCAACTTCTCCTTCCCTCACTGTGCCCACAAGTCCATTCTCTACCTCTGTGTCTCTATTCCTGCCCTGAAAATAGGTTCATCAGTAACATGTTTCTAGACTCCATGTATATATATTAACATACAAACTTTGTTTTTTTCTTTCTGACTTACTTCACTCTGTATAACAGGCTCTAGGTTCATCCACCTCAGTTTAATTGTCTCAAAATCATTCATTTTTATAACTGAGTAACATTCCACTGTATATATGTACCACAACTTCTTTATCCTTTCATCTGTTGATGGCCACCTAGGTTGTTTCCATGTCCTGATATTGTAAATAGTGCTACAATAAACATTGGTGTACATATGTCTGTTATTTTTTTTTAACATGTGTCCTTTTTTTTTAATTCAAGTTCTTTCTTTTAAACATATGATCATTTGAATACAGATTTAGTCCACCAGGGGTGTCTACATACCCCAGATTACAACATTAAAACATTATAAAGAGTTTAACTGAAGGAAAAATTCTTTAAACAAATAGAAAATTTGTTTGCAAATATTTTCAGTGAATAAATGGTGATGAATTTGGCTCATATCTTGCTTTATGTCCAGAGAGAATATCATTTTCTTACTGAATATTATTTTCTTTCCATTGAATGAGAACAGAACTGTGGAGCTATGCCATCTTTGTTGTTAAAATGCATATATGTGTAGATACACACATATATGCACAGACATTTGACGCATGAATCTATATACGTATATTACATACTTTTAGGCAAAGCACTACATCTAAAGACCTAATTGTTTTTATATAAGGAAAAATAACAGATTAGGAAACGTCCCTCCCCAAAACATTCAAACTTCCATACTGCTATATTATATAGCACATCAGAATGGGCAAACATTATAATTATTGCAAAGTCTCTTATATATTTAGACGCCATTATAAAATACTTTCAATTCTCTTTTGGTACCCTAAGATGTCGGTATATAATATTAAATTTCCAATTAGAGAGTTTAATATAAAAATATCAGCACAAAACTATTTTTTCAATCTGTTTATTGTGTAAAGAACCCAAACTTCAGTTTAACTCGGGTTGTAATTTTATTGCTAGATTCCATAACCCTACAATTGACAAATTATATACCATTTTAGGTATTTAATGATATACTTAGAAATACTAAGAAAAAAATCAGTATTCAAAGGATTAATTTTGTTTATAATAACAATAAATTATTTTATCATTTTCTTCAGTTCAAAATCCAGCTTTGAACCCAAGGAAGGCTTTCAAATCATGTTAATTAAATGGTGGTCCTTTAACCAGTAGCAGTTTGATTACCAGTTACTCAAAGAATCTCTTTGTGAATGCTTCCTTCTTGTGTGTTAATATTTGTGTCTCCCACTTGGCCATCTTCATAGACAAAAAAGAATCTTGTGCAGACATGATCGGTATTTGGGACGACCGATATCTCTCCAAGTTTGTGCAGGTCAGGTGAGGTGATTACTTCACATAAGGCTATGCATTTTAAGTTATGGCTTTGCAGGAATTGGGATTGCTGTCCTTTCTTCTGTGACTGTGATGCATTGCTGTTTTTACTGCTTGAAGCCGGCTCATCTTTGGCTGACACCTTCTGCTTCTTGTTCATCCCTGAGTAACCAAATGATATGCTTGACATTGGACTAAGATAGATTCCACTTCCATACATTGCACCGTGGAGCTGCAGTCGTGTATTAGAAGCAACAACCAGACCATTCCTCAAGATGGAGTGCCAGTTTTCAATGTGTGAGCCATGAAATGCAAAGGTGCTTCCAAAGAGTTTTTGAGCAGCTCTAAAATTGGATTCTTTGGTTGGTGGACTGCTGAGAAGAAGGAACTGATGGGGTGTATGCATGAACTTCAGTTGCCTGTTAACTGGCAGTTTCACAATATGTGACCCATTACTTGAAATAACCCATTGCAGTAAGGGATGAGCAAGGGGGTCTTGTTTATCCATCTGCTTCTTGATTTCCAGATATGGTGCTTGTGTCATTTCTCTAATAGAAGTTATGCTATGCAATGCTTTCATTACTCGATCATAGTTCTTCTTCCTGGGGTTGAAGGCCAGCATCTGAGGATCATTAGGATCTACCACAGAAGGATATGCCTCAAAAATGACAACTTTTCTAGGAGATTCCAATGCAGACCTACACATGGATACTAGTAGATCTACCACCTGAGCTCCAGTTGCTATTTCATCATCAGCTTCATTCATTACTCCCAGGGTTTGAAAAGCAAATACACACAGCTCTCTTTCACACACCGTAGGCGTAAGCATGGGGCCATTCTGAAACACATGTGGTTCATCACAAACCATACAGTACTCATTCAACATAGGGATCCGCTGTTCAGCAAACTCAATTGTTTGTACTAGGAAGCCACGGCCTCGTATTGGAATGCATTTGGCACCATTTGGAGCAGGCTGGGAAGATGAAGATGACGATGGTGTTAAGATACCAATGAACCCTGAGGTAAGAGAGAGGCTCCTGCCCTCTGCATTGGGTTCCTTGAAAAGCTCCGTTTTGGATGACTTGGGGGCACTGGAGTAAGACTTGCTGAGCAACTTGTGATTCTTGAGTCCGTATAATTCTTCCATTCTGAGGTTAGTTTGTGAGGCTTCAGGCTGGCATTGTGCTCACAGCGCGGGTCTCCAGAACAAGAGCGGGTCAAGACTTTGTGCGACTTGAGAGCCGAGGCAGTCCTCCTGCTTGATGGCTGCAGGGCAGGGACGATTCAAGAGTTTGTGCGACTTAATGGTTGTCACTGCCTGCTCAGCCCGGGGGTCGCTGGACAGTGAGCGACAGAAGGCCCTGTGTGGCTTTGGGGCGCACACGTCCTCCGTCTTGACGGTGCTGGAACAAGTCCTCCGCAGCAGCTTGTGCGTCTTGGAGATCCCGTCCTGCTCCGATTTCAGTTTAGATTTGCTTTTTCCACAACCAGGGGGAGGATAACTTGGCGACCTGTGCAAGGTTGAAAATAAATGCAGGGGAAACTTGACTTTCTTCTCTGACAGCTTCTTCTTGTGCAGGCAATTGGATTTTCCTTAGCTTCCACTGCTGTGTAAGAAATGTCTGCATGATTTTTTTCAGCTGATGTCCCAGACCAAATCTCCCTTTTGTGGAAATCTGAAAGACATCAACAGTGGGCACTGGGCCATTCAAATACTGTGTAACAGAACAGTGTAATTGGACAATTATAGGTTCTGTTCGAATCACTTCCCATGCCACAGCAATCTCTTCATCAAGAAAGCTAACATCAATATGCAGATCAATATCTACATCATCAATGGCTCCATATTCCCTGAGAGAAACTGCATGTGGGCCCATATATCTCTCTCACTGCTGACAAGTCAGCTTCAAGCTGAGGGTGTTTGTGCAGCTCCCCATCATAGTTATTCTGTCCTCCATAATAAAATTTTTCTGAATCATTTTCTCCTTCAGAGTCTTCCTCCACTGTGCTATTCTGTCTCGACTCCTCACCATTTTCCTTCTGTACTTTGGATTNAGCTCCCCATCATAGTTATTCTGTCCTCCATAATAAAATTTTTCCGAATCATTTTCTCCTTCAGAGTCTTCCTCCACTGTGCTATTCTGTCTCGACTCCTCACCATTTTCCTTCTGTACTTTGGATTTTATGGATAAGCAACAGTTAATGTCATTTGTCTTTCTTAATTCTGTTGCTAGTCGATGAAAAATTACTGGAATTGGCTCTGTAGTAACTAATACATCTTCATCATTTTCTGAACTTGACACATATGTATTATCTGGGTAATCTTCAGATACATGTACTCAATAGGATACACTTGGGGTCGCCAACGTAGGTTAAAGTAAAGGTGGAGTCTTAGTATCTGAAATCTGAAACGAAAAGTCTTGTTAAAAGCTAACCCTCGGAGTGGATTTTTAACCCTGGTCTTGACTCGGACCCCTTATTTATTTGATGGAGCCAAGGGGAGACCTGGCTGGGCGGGAGGCGAAAGCTGGAGAACCCCAAGTTCCCCTCTCCGAGCGGTGCTGGAGCACGCAAACATATGTCCTTTGAATTATGGTGTGTGCTCAGTAGTGGGATTGCTGTGAGATATGGTAGTTTTATTCCTAGCTTTTTAAAGAATCTCCATACTGCTCTCCATAGTGGCTGTATCAATTTATGTTCCCACCAAAAATGCAAGAGGGTTCCCTTGTCTCCACATCCTCTCCAGCATTTATTGTTTGTCGATTTTTTTATGACAGTCATTCTGACCAGGGTGTGATGATGGTGAGAGAGTAACAGGTAGGAAGGCCAGAGGTCCCCAAGCGGCAGGAGGAAATAAACTGCAAGTGGCAGGCAATGTTTACCTTCTCGACACAAAATTAAAGGAAGCTCCTTTTGATTCTGTGTTGACAACCCCTGGTTCTGCCTTGAGCTAACCAATGCATTTTTCTTATGGAAATGTTTTTCTTAAGTTATGCTGATGAAACAAAGTATTTGCTTTGGAATTTAACTTTCTTCAAAATGGTACTGTCTAAGGCTAACTCTTTTTCTTTTCTCAAACCTTGGGCTGATAATAGCTCAAG
>SJYW01045634.1:0-10864 GCA_006410735.1 Raphicerus campestris | reverse complement strand
CGAACCCCAACCATCCCCACTCGAGAGGAACCCCGATGGTCCCGAAACGACTCAAGAGGAGCCCCGTTTTCCCCTGCTGTGCTCCAGATGAGGGGCCCTTTACCTGCACACTTGGGAAAGGTTTTCGGATACTCCCCTCACATCCCAAGAAGTGTACACGCATCAGGAGAGTCGAGAGGAGGCACAGGTGTCCAACCATCACTCCCCACATCCCCAAATGCCTCGTCCACTCCAGATGAACATGACTGCCCTGCACTGTCTCGACAGTCACCACGAGGCTCTACTCCTGACACACTGGCACGTGAGACAGTCCTGTGATACCTCGAGGGCAAGACACAGATCCCTGTGTCTGATGGACGGGGAGCCTGTCCCTGCCGCTGCAGTTGGGGAAGAAAGAGGCCGTGTACGTCTCCAGACCAGACGAGGCCTGACTCCCCTGTGGGGGCTCCAGAGTAACCTCAAGACCTGNCGCTGCAGTTGGGGAAGAAAGAGGCCGTGTACGTCTCCAGACCAGACGAGGCCTGACTCCCCTGTGGGGGCTCCAGAGTAACCTCAAGACCTGTGAAAGCACGAGCAAGGAAATCTCAGGCTCAACCTCAGCACCGGGTCATCTTGAGTCGCAGCGGGACACTGGGGCTTCCTCTCGAGTGGGGACGTGTGGGGTGGGGAATTTCTTGGGTCACATCAAGGGTGTGAAAGAGCATTTCAAGGTCCAAGAGGAAACGGGTGATTTCCCCCGGGACGCCGCAGCAGACAAGGGCCTCACTCCGCCTGCAAGGGTGAAGCTTTTGGTTTCAATAAAGTTGCAGCGGGGTCCTTTAGAGTTATGATGGGGATACAGGGATCAGTGGCTCGACCTCGAGGTACTCCAGGGCTATCACACGGGCCAGTCTGCCGGAGTCGAGCCTCGGAGTGACAGTCAAGGCAGTGCAGGACTGTCAGATTCATCTGGAGTGGACTAGGCATTTGGGGATCTTGTGGAAATGTGACCCGAGCCTGAGGATTCTCTGGACTCGCCTGGTGTGACTGTCTCCTCTTGGGAGGCGAGGGGGACATGGGAACCCTTTCCCTATGGAGCAGGGAAAGGACCCCTCATCTGGAGCTGAGCAGGGGAAAATGGAGCTCCTCTTGAGTCACGGTGGGTCCCTCAACGGTCCTCTGTAGTGGGGACGTGTGGGGCGGGTAACTTCTAGGGTCAGAGCAAGAGTGTGAAAGAGCATTTCAAGCTCCAAGAGGGAACAGGGGATTTCCCCCGGGATGCTGAAGGGTACAGGGGCCTCACTCTGACTGCAAGAGTGAAGCTTCTGGTTTTTCTCGAGTTGCGACGGGTCCTCTGGAGTTACGACGGGGACCAAAGGGATCCTCCCCTATGGCCCCAGGATAGGCCAGGCTCCGTGCGAGTGGTGAGGCACATCTGGGGATTCCTCCCCAGTGGCGCCAAGTCCTCAGTCCCATTCTGGTGCTGAGGCTGCAGCCTGAGATTGCCTCGCCCGTGCTGACATTTGTATTGGGCTTCCCCTGGAGACCATAGAGGGGAGTCAGGCCTCGTCTTGACTGGAGAAGTGCATGGCAGCTTTCCTTCCCAACTGCAGTAACAGTGTCCGGGTTCCTGTCAAGCGGATACAGGGATCTATGGCTTGTGCTCAAGGTACCCTAGGGCTGTGACATGTGCCAGTGTGCCGGAGTCTAGCCTCAGGGTTAAAGTCAAGGCAGTACAGGGCAGTCAGCTTCATCTGAAGTGGACGAGGCATTTGGGGCTGTTGGGGAATGGTGGCCCAACCTGTGAGACTCCTCCTGACTTGCCAGGTGGGAGCACCTCCTCTTGGGATGTGAGGGGAACACCGCAAAACCTTTCCCAAAGGAGCAGCGAAAGGGCCCCTCATCTGGAGATCAGCCGGGGAAAACGGGGCTACTCTTGAGTCTTGGCGGGACCCTTGGGGTTGCTCTAGAGTGGGGATGGGTGGGGCGAGGAAATTTTTGGGTCACAGCAAGGGTGTGAAGGAGCATTCCAGGTCCACCAGGGATGGGTTGAATTTCCCTGAGATGCCCTTGTGGACAAGGGCCACACCACGCCTGCAGGGGAGAAGCTTCCAGTTTGTCTCAAGTTGCGGTGGGGTCCTCTCAAGTTATGACAGGGATCCCAGGGACCTTCCCCTCTATCCTCAGGAGAGGCCATTCTCAGTGCAAGTTGCGAGGCGCCTCTGGGGATTCCTCCCCAGTCATTGATGGGTCCTCAGTCCTTGTCTGGTGCTGAGGTCAGAGGCTAAGATTTCCTCCCTCATGGTTTCATAGGTCTTGAGGTTACTCTGGAGCCCCCACAGGGGAGCCAGGCCTCTTCTCGCCTGGAGACTTGCACGGCCTCTTTCTTCCCCAACTGCAGCGGCAGTGTCCGGCTCCCCGTAAAGCGGACACAGGGAACTGTGGCTTGCCATCGAGATACGCCAGGACTGTCTCACGTGCCAGTGTGTTGGGAGTCGAGCCTCGGGCAGACAGTCGAGACAGTGCAGGGCAGTCATGTTCATCGGGAGTGGACGAGGCACTTGGGGATCTTGGGGAGTGGTAGTCGGACACCTGAGGCTCCTCCCGAATCTTCTGATTCGAGGCCACCTCTTGGGATGCGAGGGGAGCTCCGGAAAACCATTCCCGATGGAGCAGGAAAAGGGCCCCTCATCTGGAGCTCAGTAGGGGAAAACGGGGCTCCTTGAGAGTCACAGCGGGCCCTCGAGGTTTGTCTCGAGTGAGGACGGTTGGGGCGGGGAACTTCCTAGGTCACAACAAGGGTATGAAGGAGCCTTTCGAGGTCCAAGAGGGAAGGGGTGATTTCCCCTGAGATGATGCAGCGGACAAGGAACTCACCCTCGTTGCAAGGTAGAAGCTTCTGGTTTTCTCGAGTTTAGGCGGGGTCCTCTCAAGTTATGATGGGGACCCCAGGGACCCGCTGCTGTGGCCTCAGGAGAGGCCAGCCTCCATGCGAGTTGTGAGGTACCTGTGGGAATTCCTCCCGAGACGTCGCCTGGTACTCAGTTCTCGTCTGGTGCTGAGGCCGGAACGTGTGCTTGCCTCGCCCATGCTGACATAGGTCTTGGGGTTCCCCTGGAGCCCCCATAGGGGAGTCAGGCCCCATCTCGCCTGAGGATGTTCACAGCCACTTTCAAACCCAACTGCAGCTACAGTGTCTGGGTCCCTGTCGAGTGGATACAGGTATCAGTGGCTTGATCTCGAGGTACCCCAGGGCTATCACACGTTCCAGTGTGCCGGAGTCGAGCCTCAGGGTGACAGTCGAGGCAGTTCAGGACAGTCGGATTCATCTGCAGTGGACTAGGCATTTAGGGGCTGGCAGAAATGTGACCCGATGCTTGAGGCTTCTCTGAATTCACCTGGTGTGAGTGCCTCCATTTGGGATGCAAGGGGAGAGCCAGGAACCCTTTCCTGATGGAGCAGGGAATGGGCCCCTCATCTTGAGCTGAGCAGGTGAAAATGGAGCTCCTCTTGAGTTGCTGCGGTACCCTCAGCGGTCCTGTCCAGTGGGGACGTGTGGAGCGGGGAACTTCTTGGGTCAGAGAAAGGGTGTGAAAGAGCATTTTGAGGTCGAAGCAGGAACGAGTGATTTCCCCCGATACACCACAGTGGACAAGGCCCTTACTCTGCCTGCAAGGGTGAAGCTACTGGTTTTTCTCGAGTTGCTGTGGGGTCCTATCGAGTTACGACGCGGACCACAGAGATCCGCCCCTGTGGCCACAGGATACGCCAGTCTTTGTGTGAGGGGCGAGGCACATCTGAGGATTCCTCCCCAGTGGCGCCAAATCCCAGTCTCCTTCTGGTGCTGACGCTGCAGCCTGAGATTGCCTTGCCTGTGCTGACATTTGTATTGGGCTTCCCCTGGAGCTGCAAAGGGGAGTCAGGCCTCGTCTCAATAGGAGACATGCACAGTCATTTTCCTTCCCAACTGCAGTAACAGTGTCCGGGTCCCTGTCGAGTGGATACAGGGATCTATGGCTTGCGCTCGAGGTACCTTAGGTCTGTCACACGTGTCAGTGTGCCGGAGTCGAGTCTCAGGGATAGGGTGGAGGCAGTGCAGGGCAGTCAAGTTCATCTGAATTGGACGAGGCATTTGGGGGTCTTGGGGAATGGTGGCCCAACCTGTGAGACTCCTCCAGACTTTCCAGGTACGAGCATCTCCTCTTGGGATGCAACGGGAACACCGCGAAACCTTTCCCGACGGACCAGCGATAGGGCCCCTCATCTGGAGATCAGCAGGAGAAAACGGAGTTCCTCTTGAGTCTTGGCGGGACCCTTCGGGTTCCTCTCGAGTGCGGACGGGTGGGGTGGGGAACTTCTTGGGTCACAGCAAGGGTGTGAGGGGGCCTTTTGAGTTTCACCAGGAACAGGGTGAATTCTCCTGAGACACTGTTGTGGACAAGGGCCGCACCACCCCTGCAGGCGAGGAGCTCCCAGTTTTTCTCGAGTTGCGGTGGCGTCCTCTCGAGTTACGAAGGGGACCCCAGGGACCCGCCCCCGTATCCTCAGAGAGGCCATTCTCGGCGCGAGTTGAGTGGCGCTTCTGGGGATTCCTCCCCAGTCATCGCCGTGTCCTCAGTCCTCGTCTGGTGCTGAGATCGGAGCATGAGATTTTCTCGTTCATGCTTTCATAGTTCTTGAGGTTACTTTGGAGCCCCCAAAGGGGAGTCAGGCTTCTTGTCGCCTGGAGACTTGCATGGCCTCTTTCTTCCCCAACTGCAGCAGCAGGGTCTGGCTCCCCGTAAAGTGGACAGAGGGATCTGTGGCTTGCCCTCGAGGTACTCCAGGGCTGTCTCACGTGCCAGTGTGTTGGGAGTTGATCCTCGGGTGACAGTCGAGACAGTGCAGGGCAGTCATGTTCATATAGAGTGGACAAGGCATTTGGGGAATTGGTGAGTGGTGGTGGGACACCTGAAGCTCCTCCCAATTCTCCTGATGGGAGGCCACCTCTTGGGATCCGAGTGGAGCGCCAGAAAACCTTTCCTGATGGAGCAGGGTAAGGGCCCCTCATCTGGAGCTCAGTAGGGGAAAACGGGGCTCCTTTTGAGTTGCGGCAGGACCCTCGGGGTTCCTGTCGAGTGGAGACGTTTTGGGGTGGAAACTTCCTAGGTCACAACAAGGGTATGAAGGAGCCTTTCAAGGTCCAAGAGGGAAGGGTTGATTTCCCCTGAGAAGCTTCAGCAGACATGGGACTCACGCTCCCTGCAGTGTAGAAGCTTCTGGTTTTCTCAAGTTGAGGCAGGGTCCTCTCGAGTTACAACGGGGACCCCAGGGACCCACCGCTGTGGCCTCAGGAGAGACCAGTCTCCATGCGAGTTGTGAGGCCCCTGTGGGGTTTCTTCCCGAGACGTCTCCTGGTACTCAGTCCTCGTCTGGTGCTGAGGCCAGAACCTGTGCTTGCTTCGCCCGTGCTGACATAGGTCTTGGGGTTTCCATGGAGCCCCCATAGGGGAGTCAGGCCTCATTTCGCCTGGGGACATGCACAGCCGCTTTCCTCACCAACTGCAGCAACAGTGTCCGGGTCCCTGTCGAGCGGATACAGGTATCGGTGGCTTGACCTCGTGGTACCCCAGGGCTATCACACTTTCCAGTGCGCCGGAGTCGAGCCTCGGGGTGACAATCGTGGCAGTGAAGGACAGTCAGAGACATCTGGAGTGGACTAGGCATTTAGGGGTTGGCAGATATGTGACCCGATGCCTGAGGCTTCTCTGGACTCGCCTGGTATGAGTGCCTCCACTTGGGATGCGAGGGGAGAGCCAGGAACCCTTTCCGGATGGAGCAGGGAAAGGGCCCCTCATCTGGAGCTGAGCATGTGAAAATGAAGCTCCTCTTGAGTCGTGGCAGAACCCGCGGCGGTCCTCTCGAGTGGGAACGTGTGGGGCGCAGAAATTCTTGAGTCACAGCAAGGGTGTGAAAGAGCATTTCAGGTCCAAGAGGGAACGGGTGATTTCCCTCGAGACGCTGCAGCAAACAAGGGCCTCACTCCGCCTGCAAGGGTGAAGCTTCTAGTTTTTCTTGAGTTGCAACGGGGTCTACTCGAGTTACAACGGGGACCACAGGGATCCACTCCTGTGGCCCCAGGATGGGCAGGTCTCCATGCGAGGGGCGAGGCACATCTGGGGATTCCTCCCCATTGGCGCCAGGTCCTCAGTCCCCTTCTGGTGCTCAGTCTGCAGACTGAGATTGCCTCGCCTGTGCAGACATTAAAATTGGGCTTACCCTGGAGCCCTCAAAGGGAAGTCAGGCCTCATCTCGATAGAAGAAGTACACAGCCGTTTTCCTTCCCAACTGCAGTAACAGTGTCCTGGTCCCTGTTGTGCTGATAAGGGGAACTATGGCTTGCGCTCGAGGTACCCTAAAGCTGTCACACGTGTCAGTGTGCCGGAATCGAGCCTCGGGGATACAATCGAGGCAGTTCAGGGCAGTCAGGTTCATCTGAGCGGACGAGGCATTTGGGGGTCTTGGGGAATGGTGGCCCTTACTGTGAGACTCCTCCCGACTTTCCAGGTGCGAGCACCTCCACTTGGGATGCGAGGGGAGCACTGCAAAACCTTTCCCGAAGGAGCAGGGAAAGGGCTTCTCATCTGGAGCTCAGCAGGGGAAAACGGGGATCCTCTTGAGTCTTGGCCAGACCCTTGGGGTTCCTCTCGATTGGGGAAGGGTGGGGCAGGGAACTTCTTGTGTCATAGCCTGGGTGTGAAGGCGCCTTTCGAGGTCCAGGAGGGACGGGTGAATTTCCCTGAGATGCCGTTGCGGACAAGGGCCACACCAGGCCTGCAGGGGAGGAGCTTCTGGTTTTTCTCGAGTTGTGGTGACGTCCTCTCAAGTTAAGACGGGACCCCAGGGACCCGCCCCTGTATCCTCAGGAGAGGCCATTCTCAGTGCGAGTTGCAAGGCGCCTCTCGTGATTCCTCCCCAGTCTTCGCCACATCTTCAGTCCTCGTCTGGACCTGACATTGAGCCTGAGATTTCCTCGCTCATGCTTTCATAGGTCTTGAGGGTACTCTGGAGCCACCACAGGGGAGTCAGGCCTCTTCTCGCCTGAAGACTTGCATGGCCTCTTTCTTCCCCAACTGCAGCGGCAGTTTCTGGCTCCCTGTAAAGCGGACACAAGGATGTGTGGCTTGCCATAGAGGTACTCCAGGGCTGTCTCACGTGCCAGTGTGTTGGGAGTCGATCCTCGGGTGACAGTTGAGACATTGCAGGGTAGTCAGATTCATCTGGAGTGGACGAGGCATTTGGGGATCTTGGGAAGTGGTGGTCGGACACTTGAGGCTCCTTCTGACTCTTGTGATGTGAGGCCACCTCTTAGGATGCGATGGGAACACCGTGAAACCTTTCCGGACAGAGCAGGGAACCTGCCCCTCATCTGGAGCTCAGCAGGACAAAACAGGACACCTCTTGAGTTTTGGCGGGACCCTTGGGGTTCCTCTCGAGTTGGACCGGTGGGGATGGGAACTTCCAAGGTCACAACAAGGGTATGAAGGAGCCTTTCGTGGTCCAAGAGGGAAGGGGTGATTTCCCCCGAGATGCTGCAGCAGACAAGGTACTCACCCTCCATGCAGGGGAGAAGCTTCTGGTTTTGCTGGAGTTGAGGCGGGGTTCTCTCGAGTTAGGACAGGAATCCCAAGGACCCGCCACTGTGGCCTCAGGAAAGGCCAGTCTCCATGCGAGTTGTGAGGCACCGGTGGGTATTTCTCCCTAGATGTCACCAGGTCCTCTGTCCTCGTCTTGTTCTGAGGCCAGAGCCTGTGCTTGCCTAGCGCATGCTGACATAGGTCTAGGGGTTCCCCTGGAGCCCCCATAGGGGAGTCAGGCCTCGTCTCACCTGGGGACGTGCACATCAGCTTTCCTCCCCAACTGCAGCAACAGTGTCCGGGTCCTTGTCAATCAGGTACAAGGATCAGTGGCTTGACCTTGAGGTACCCCAAGGCTATCACATGTGCCAGTGTGCCGGAGTCGAGCCTTGGGGTGAATGTTGAGGCAGTGCAGGACCGTCAGATTCATCTGTAGTGGACTAGAAATTTGGGGGTCTTGCAGAAATGTGACCCGATGCCTGAGGCTTCTCTGGACTCGCCTCGTGTGAGGGTCTCCTCTTGGGATGAGAGGGGAGAAGCAGGAACCCTTTCCCTATGGAGCAGGGAAAGGGCCCCTCATCTGGAACTGAGCAGGGGAAAATGGAGCTTCTCTTGAGTCGCAGTGGGACCCTCGACGGTCCTCTCGAGTGGTGATGAGTGGGGCGGGGATCTTCTTGGGTCACAGCAAGGGTGTGAAAGAGCATTTCGACGTCCAAGAGGGAATGAGTGATTTCCCCTAGGACGCCGCATCGGACAAGGGCCTCACTCGGCATGCAAGGATGAAGCTTCTGGTTTTTCTCCTGTTGTGTTGGGATCCTCTTGAGTTACTAAGGGGACCCCAGGGACCCGCCCCTTGGCCTCAGGAGAGGCCAGTCTCCATGCGACTTGCGAGGCACCTCTGGGGATTCCTCCCGAGATGGCGCCAGGTTCTCAGTCCTCGTCTGGTGCTGACACCGGAGCCTGAGCTTGCCTCGCCCATGCTGACATAGGTCTTGGGGTTCCCCTGGAGCCCCCATAGGGGAGTCAGGCCTGGTCTCGCCTTGGGACGTGGACAACTACTTTCCTCCCCACCTGCAGCAAAAGTGTCCAGGTTTCTGTCGAGTGGATACAGGGATCAGTGGCTTGACCTCGAGGTACCCCAGGGCTGTCACACGTGCCAGAGTCTCGGCAGTTGAGCCTCGGGGAGGAAGTCGAGACAGTGCAGGGCATTCAGGTTCATCTGGAGTGGACGAGACATTTGGGGTTGTTGGGGAAATGTGACGTGATGCCTGAGGCTTTTCTGGACTCGCCTGGTGTGAGTGCCTCCTCTTGGGATGCGAGGGAACACCGCAAAACCTTTCGCAACGGAGCAGGGAAAGGGCACCTCATCTGGTGCGCAGCAGGGGAAACCCGGACTCCTCTTGAGTCTTGGCAGGACCCTTGGGGTTCCTCTCAAGTGCGGACAGGTGGGGCGGGGAACTTCTTGGGTCACAGCAAGGGTGTGAAGGGCATTTCGAGGTTCACGAAGGACGGGGTGCATTCCTCTGAGATGCTGTTGTGGACAAGGGCCTCACCACGCCTGCAGGGGAGAAGCTTCCAATTTTTCTCCAGTTGTGGCGTGGACCTCTTGAGTTCTGACGGGGACCCAGGGACCTGCCCCTGTGGCCTCAGGTGAGGTCAGTCTCCCTGCAAGTTGCCACTGTGTATTCCTCGCCATTTGTCGCCGGGTCCCCAGGCCTCTTCTAATGCTGAGGCCGCAGCATGAGCTAGCCCCGCCTATGCTGTCCTAGGTCTAGGGTTTCCCCTGGAGCCCGCACAGGGGAGTCAGGCCTCATCTCCCCTGGTGACGTGCATGGCCACTTTTCTCCCCATCTGGAGCAGAAGTGTCCAGCACCCCTTCTAGCGGACACAGGGATCTGTGGCTGCCCTCGAGGTACCCCAGGTCTTTCACACGTGCCAGTGTGCCGGAGTCGAGCCTTGGGGTGACAGTCGAGGCAGTGCAGGGCACTCAGGTTCTTCTGGAGTGGACAAGGCATTTGGGCGTCTTGGGGAATGGTGGCCCGAACTGTGAGACTCCTTCTGACACTCCATGTTTTAGCACCTCCTCTTGGAATGCAAGGGGAACACCTCAAAATCTTTCCCAACAGAGCAGGGAAAGGGCCCCTCATCTTGAGCTGAGCATGGGAAAATGGAGCTCCTCTTGAGTTGCGGCAGTACCCTTGGTGGTCCTCTCGAGTGGGAACGGGTGGGACAGGAACTTCTTGGGTCACAGCAAGGCTGGGAAGGAGCCTTTCGTGGTCCAGGAGGGAAGGGGTAATTTCGCCCGAGGTGCTGCAGCGGGCATGGAACTCACCCTCGCTGCAAGGGGAAGCTTCTGGTTTTTCCCACGTAGTGGCGAGGTCCTCTCAAGTTATGACAGAGACTCCAGGGACCCGCTGCTGTGGCCTCAGGAGAGGCCAGACTTCATGTGAATAGCGAGGCACCTTAGGGGATTCCTCCCCAGACGTCGCCGGGTCCTCAGTCCTTGTCTGCTGCTGAGGCCGGAGCCTGTGCTTGCATCGCCCATGCTGACATAGTTCTTGGGGTTCCCCTGGAGTCCCCATATGGGAGTCAGGCCTCATCTTGCCTTCGGACGTGCACAGCCGCTTTTCTCCCCAACTGCAGCAACAGTGTCCGGGTCCCTCTAGAGTGGATATAGGGATCAGAATCTTGACCTCGAGGTAACCCAGGGCTATCACACATGCCAGTGTGCCAGAGTTGAGCCTTGGGGGGACAATCGAGGCAGTGAAGGGCAGTCAGTTTCATCTGAAATTGCCGAGTCATTTGGGGGTCTTGGGGAATGGTGGCCCAAGTTGTGAGACTCCTCCCGACTCTTCACGTGCGAGCACCTCCTCTTGACATGGGAGGGGAACACCATGAAACCTTTCCCGAAGGAGCAAGGAAAGGGCCCCTCATGTGGAGATCAGCATGGGAAAACGGGGCTCCTCTTGAGTCTTGTTGAGAACCTCGGCATTCCACTCTAGTGGGGACATTTGGGGCGGGTAACTTCTTGGGTCACAGCAAGGGTGTGAAGGGGCCTTTCGATGACCAAGAGGGAACGAGTGAATTCCCCCGAGATACCACATCGGATAAGGGCCTCTGCCCGCCTGCAGAGAAGTGTGTTTTTTTCGAGATGCGAAGGGGTCCTCTCACGTTATGACGGGGACCTAGGAACCCACTCCTGTGGCCCCAGGAGAGGCCAGTCTCCATGCGAGGGGCGAGGCACATCTGGGGATTCCTCTCCAGTGGCG
>SJYW01045629.1:21515-100331 GCA_006410735.1 Raphicerus campestris | reverse complement strand
AATGGAACCTAAGAGGTGGCCGAAGTGGGTAGCTTTTATGTTTTTTAGGCAAAGAAGCAGTAAATTTGTGGGAAATTGACAGGACAAAGAAACTTAGGCTTTGGGTGCTTAATTAGTGAAGAATCTAAATGGATTTTAGATTTGAGGTAATAAAGTAGTAGCAAGGTGTGTTTACATAAGCTTCTCAACCCCAAATTCTCTATGTTTAGTAATAAGGGTGTCCTGCTTTCAGATACACAGAGTGAAACTTTCATAGGAGATTCATTTCCTGCTTTCAGAAGGTCAGAATGTCCTTGTGTTGGCCGTTTCTTAAGTAACTTTAATTCAAAATGATCAGTATAGCATTAAGGCATATTTTGGGGCAGCCTGCCCTAGGCCCCAGTGTCTTCAAAATGGGATACAATAATGTACCCAACCTTTCTTAATCTGCTATGAAGACTTCTGTGATACTTTGGCAAATACATCAAACATTTCACACAGGAACTGGCACAGAATAAACCTCCAAGAAGCACTGCAAATTAGCTAAAGATACTGATATTTAATAAAATCCATGGCAACTGATATCTGAACATCTTTCCCATTGTATCCCACTGCCAATAAAAGAAAAAGGAAATTGATTCTATTATTGAAGAATTACTGGGCTGAAAGGTTCTGGTTATTTTCTCTCTTTAAAAGATACAGAAATGTGAATATTCTTTTTAATCCCACAATTTTTCTACCTTGGGGCACTGTGTCAGAGAAAAGATTCAGCAAATAAGTTTTGTTTGTTTGTTTGTTTGTTTTTTCCTCAGACACCAGAATTGATGAATGAGACAACTCAAAAACATCTCAGATAAGCTGCACATTAAATCTTCATTTTAAAGCTTCTTGAGTCTTCTAATTTCCAGTTTATGCTATCTCGTCACAGGAACTAATTCCAAATTCCTATGAGCTATAATAAAGTCCAACAGCCTTATGTTTTTTCTTCCTGCTTCAAGTTATTGATACACTTGAGATATTCTGAGATCTGGTCACCCAAATCTTTGGATTTTCTCTCTTAAGGATCTTATAAGCTTTTTGTTCTGTACCCTGCTAGCCATAAAAATATTTTTTTGATATTGCTTAACTTTTTATCTCTTTCAAATATCTTTGATGAAGTGCTTGGTCTGAATCCAGTATATGCAAATTCTTTGAAATTATTGCCAAATATATCAAATATCTATGAACATGTTAATTCTTGTCATAGAGGCATGAAAAACTACTTTAAGTATATGAGAAGAAAACATAGCTGAATTATTTTTTACTTGAGTGAAAAATTTTTTATCTTGACATACAATGTAAAACCTCATAAAACACCAACAAATTTGAAAATATGTAAGTTAGAAAAAAAAAGTATCATAACAAGCATCATTAGCAAACTAAAGATAAGAAAAAGTACAATGTATAATACTCTAATCACAAAAAGTAGTTTTTTAATAAGGAAAAATGGACTATATATATATATTTAGAAAATAAATGTAAATGGTTATAAATTTAAATTATGTAAAATAATGATAGACATGGCTTCTAATAGAGAAATGCAGACTAACAGCTTCGAGATACCATGCCAAAAAAGAAAAAAATCTTGACAGCCTACATTGGTGAAGATGTGAATGTGAATTTTTTGTAAGAGTACAAGTTGGTACAAACTGTTGGCTATTACTATCAAAACTACAAATACACTTGCATATTGAAGTACCAAATTCACTGACAAGATTGTATCCTGCAGATTTTTTTAAGAAAATAGTTGTGATTTACTTGCAATTTTAATTAGTTGCAACAACTTTAATGTACATCAATAGGAAATAAATATTTTTAAAAATATAGTAGAGCTATACAGAAGAATATTACATAGCAGTCAAAAAAGAATTAGAAAGTCTTTCTGTACTGATGGAAATTATCTCTAAACTACCTTGTTAAATTAAGAAAGGAAGATGCAGAAGTGTGTGTAAAATAGCTATCTCTATGTAATAAGATAGGAAATAGAAAATGTATATACATATATTTATATAAATTGCTTGAATTCTCATGGTATATCTCTGGAAGGAAGGCCAAGAACCTAATATTACAGGGTTTTGTAGGGAAGGGAACCAGTGTTTTAGTACATGAGTACACATGGAGACGTCAGTTCAGTCCAGTCACTAAGCGGTGTTCAACTCTTTGCAACCTTATGGACTACAGCACACCAGGCTTCCCTGTCCTCACCATCTCCTGGAGTTTGTTCAAACTTGTGTCCATTGAGTTGGTGATACTATCCAACCATTTCATCCTCTGTTGTCCGCTTCTCCTCCTGCCTTCAATCTTTCCTCATGGCAGAGTTTTTTTCGAATGAGTCAGGTCTTCACATCAATTGGCCAAAATATTGGAGCTTGAGCTTCAGCATCAGTCCTTCCAAAGAGTATTCTGGATTGATTTATTTTAGGAATGACTAGTTTGATCGCCTTGCTGCCCAAGGGACTCTCAAGAGTCTTTTCCAACACCACACCTTAAAAGCACCAATTCTTTCACCCTAAGCCTTCTTATGGTCCAACTCTCACATTCATACATGACTACTGGAAAAACCATAGCTTTGACTATAAGGACCCTTATCAGCAAAGTGATGTCTCTGCTCTTTAATACACTGTCTAGGTTTATTATAGCTTTTCTTTCAAGGAACAAGCATCTTTTAATTTTATGGCTATAGTCACCATCTGCAGTGATTTCGGAGCCCAAGAAGATAAAGTCTATCGTTGTTTCCACTGTTTCCCTGTCTATTTGCCATGAAGTGATGGGGCCAGATGCCATGATCTTGGTTTTCTGAATGTTGAGTTTTAAGCCAGTTTTTTCTCCCCTTTACCCTCATTGAGAGGCTCTTTAGTTCTTCACTTTCTGCCATTAGAGTGGTATCATCTGCATATATGAGGTTACTGATATTTCTCCCAGCAATCTTGTTTCCAGCTTTTGATTAATCTGGCCTGGGATTTCACATGATGTTCTTGGCAGGAAAGCTATGACAAACCTAGGCAGTCTGCTGAAAAGCAGAGACATTACTCTGCCAACAAAAGGACATATAATCAAAGCTATGGTCTTCCCAGTCGTCATGTATGGTTGTGAGAGCTGGGGATTGCAAAGAAGGCAGAACACCAAAGAACTGATGCCTTCAAACCGTGGTACTGGAGAAGTCTTCTGAAAATCCCTTGGAAAGCAAGGAGATCAAACCAGTCAATCTTAAGGTAAATCAACCCTGAATACTCATTGTTAGATCTGATGCTGAAGCTCTGGTATTTTGGTCACCTCATGAGAAATGCAGCTGAATCATTAGAAAAGCCTCTGATGCTGGGAAGATTGAGGGCAGAAGGAAAAGAAGGTGTCAGAGGATGAGATGGCTGGATGGCATCTCTAATGCAATGAACATGAACTTGCACAAACTTCAGGAGATGCTTAGGGATAGGGAGTCCCGGTGTGCTGCAGTATATGAGGTCACAAAGAGTCAACTGGACAACCAAAAAACAACCAACTCTGCATAAGTTAAATAAGCAGGGTAGCAATATACTGCCTTGATGTACTCCTTTACTAATTTTGAACCAGTCTGTTGTTCAATGACTGGTTCTAACTGTTGCTTCTTGACCTGCATCCAGATTTCACAAGAGACAGGTAAAGGAATCTGATATTCCCAAGTCTTTAAGAATTTTCCACACTTTGTTGTGATTCACACACTCAAATGCTTCAAAACAGTCAATAAAGCAGAAGTGTGGGTTTTTTTTTTTTCCTTTCTGAAATTGTCTTGCTTTTTCTATGATCCAATGGATGTTGGCAATTTGATTTTTGGTTTCTCTGCCTTTTTTAAATCCAGCTTGAACATTTGGAATTTCTCAGTTCATATACTGTTGAAGCCTAGTTTGAAGGATTTTGATCATTACCTTGCTAGCATGGAGATGAGCATGACTGTACAGCTCTATGGTAGTTTGAACATTCTTTGGCATTGCCCTCATTGGCATTGGTGTGTAAACTGACCTTTTTCAGTCCTATGGTCACAGCTAAGTTTCCCAAATTTGCTAACATATTGACTGCAACACTTTAACAGCTAAACACTTTAACAGCAGGGATTTGAAATAGCTCAGCTTGAATTCCATCACCTCCACTAGCTTTGCTTATAGTAATACTTCCTAAGGCCCAATTGACTTCATATTCCAGCATGTCTGGCTCTAGGTTAATGACCATAGCATCATGGTTATCTTGGCCATTAAGACAGGCCATTAAAACATTTTTTGTGCAGTTCTTTTGTGTATTATTGCCACCTCTTCATCTCTTCTGCTTCTGTTAGGTCCTTACTATTTTTGTCCTTTATTGCGCCCATCTTTGCATGCAATGTTCCCATGGTAGCTCAGATTTTCTTGAAAATACCTCTAGTCTTACGCATTCAATTATTTTTGTCTATTTCTTTGAACTGTTCACTTAAGAAGCCTCTTTTCTCTATCCTTGCTATTCTTTGGAATTCTACATTCAGTTGGGTATAGCTTTCCCTTTCTCCTTTGCTTTTTGCTTCTCTTCTATTCCTGGCTATTTGGGAGGCCTCTTCAGACAGCAAGTTTGCCTTCTTGCATTTCTTTTTCTTTGGGATGGTTTTGTTCACTGCATCCTGTGCAATGTTATGAACCTCTGTCCATTAGATCTAGTCCCTTGAATCTATTTATCACTTTTACTGTATAATCATAAGGGATTTAATAAGGTCATATCTGAATGGCCTAGTGGTTTTCATTACTTTCTTTAATTTAAGTCTGAGTTTTGCAATAACGAGCTTAAGATCTGAGCCACAGTCAGCTCCAGGTCTTATTTTTGCTGACTGTATAGAGCTTTTCCATCTTTTGCTTCAAAGAATATAAACAATCTGAAATCAGTATTGACCATCTGGTGATGTCCTTGTATAGAGTCATCTCTTGTGTTGTTGGAAAATGGTGTTTGCTATGACCAGTGCATTCTCTTGGCAAAGCTCTGTTAGCCTTTGCCCTGCTTCATTTTGTACTTCAAGGCCAAACTTGCCTGTTAATTCAGGTATCCCTGGACTTTCTACTTTTGCCTTATGACAAAAAGGACACCATACTTTTATTTGTGTTTTTTGATTTTTAAGCCATTTGTCTCTTGCTTGTTCAAAGTATTAACTTTAATTAAATATCATAATAAACTATATAATATGTATATTTTTTTACATTTATTCAGTTAAAAATAATTTACTACATGATTTTGATTATTCTGGTGAAAGAATAAAACACTAGACACAGAGAGACATTGGAGGGGATAAAGAATACGTAAATCAGCCTTCAAAGACAATCATTATAGTGTTGGTGGAAACAAATATTTATCAAAAGATGATCTAAATTTAAATGAGAATTCCCTTGACCCATCTTCCGCGAAGCACAGCCTCCCTGCACACTGAAGAGCTCAGGTGCAATACCCCAGCCTAACCCAAGGAGGCAAACTCAGGGCTAGCGAGGAGCTGGAGCCCGGATAGCTCTCTGGTAACCAGGCTGACTGTGAGCACTTTACATAATTTTTCTAATTTTTCACTTTATATTTCTAATGGGTTTCTTTTATATGGGAAATTTCAATAGAAAAAAATAATAAATCCTATACTGTTTGAGGAAAGACCTTTTTGTCACTTCACTGTTTGCCAAGGGACGTGGGGTTCATCCTTTAGAATAATAGGCTAGAACACCCTGTAATACTTCATTCATTCACTTACTCTTTGTCTTTTTCAGGCATCTCCTTCCTTCCTGAGCTTTTGAGGGTTAAGGAAATAATGTGTGTAAATTCTGACACAGGTTTTCAGAAAGCTAGAGCTTTCTCTCTTCTTCTCTTTGTGAACAGCACAGCAATGCCAATGACAGTGTCCCTCTCCTAGAACACTTCATTTCTCAGGTACCACAAGCAAGAGAATCAGTTTCGGTCTCCTAGATCTTCACTTATTGCATCTAAATAATCAGTTAAATGTTTCCCTTTTTTTTTAACTTCATGGAGGAATAATAGGGAATAATTAGCATAATTTTTATATATTCAAATACATTTTCTATTTTCTTATGTAAGGAAGACAAAAAAGATACAACCGAGAGCAGTGTTTTGGAAGCTCCCTGGAGCCAACTGCTTTCTAAACATGGAGGAGTGAGTGATGATACAGAAGAATAGGACAAGGTGGCTGCCTGATTCATCTAGAAAAGTGAAGTGTGTTGGCAGTTGTACCAGCTCATGAGTTGAGTAAAGGGCCAATGTGAAAAGATGAAAATCCAGACCTTTTTTCCTGCAGATGGAGCTCAGAATTTAATTAAACAATAAGCGGGAAAATATTTTGCTGATTTTGAAGAATATGTCTTAGCATTTTAGAAGCATCTGGAGTGATGGGTATTACCAGTAAAATTTCCTTGAAATGCTACCTTTGCGACAGGATGAGCACAGAGTCCACTGGAGAGTGCTCTAACAAGAAACACCATATGAGGGAAACACAGGATGCAGGACCAGGTAGGAGGAAAAGTTGAGATGCAGTGCAGTAGCAGCAGAGCCCTAAATTGATTCTATGGGGGTCTGGAATTGGCAGTGAAGAGCTATCCCAGGTTAGGGCAAAGGGCCCAAATCTTTACCCCCCTCAGCATTTTAATGACCCCCTAAAAAGGGGTGTGATTTTGGACACAGCTGTTTTCTTCAGCCAAAAACCAATTTTGGAAGAGTGGGGTGGGTGGCAGGGCTGAGAGCTGTCCACACTAGTACTTCCGACATCTGGAAAAATTAATGCTTCAATCCTGATTGTGGGCATCTGGTCAATTACCATAGCATCCAGTACAAATGAGAGGATGATCATGTTAAGGATGGAATTTTACTCATAAATTGCCACATATACAAAAAATTCAGTTCACACTAATCTTTGTCTAAGAATGGTATGGATAAACCCATTGAATCTTTTCTTGGGGTTGGGGGGAACACCAGGTGCCTGCTTTCAGTTATTCAAACAGTCACTTCCAGGATTTCTCCAAAACCTGAAAGAGGAGGATTTGTGTTTGGCACTGGCATTAACCTATATTCCTGGCACAGGTCTTTATCCCCTCAAACACACACCTGAGAACTCAAATAGCTCACAGTTGGAACTGCCTGCAATCTAACTTGTGATGACAAAATGGAAAGGTTCAAGCCAAGAAAATTTAAAAAGACATAAGGCATGACAGATGATGCCTCACATGAAGAAAGCCAAGGGCAAGCTAATCCACCCTTACCTGAGGGCATTCAGAAATGAAAAAAATTGTGTACAAACCACAGCTGAGCGCTTCTCAGTCAGCAGGAGCAGAAGCAGGGCTGTGTCATGTGTGTAGGTGAAGAAAGTGGCTATACACACAGTGTGATTATGAGTAGTGGGAAAAGCCCTTAGTGTTCAGTCCTGCCTCCAGAAGCAGTTTATTTCCTGAAATTCCACCGTTCCTTACTTACTGGCTCTTATTCCTGTTAGAGATGCAACAAGAATAGAGTAACCTACTCTATTTAGAAAAAGGTTTATCTTGATCATGCCAGGAACTAGCTGGTGAACTTGGATAGACACTTCTTTGGGACTGAAATTCTTGACTTGACATAATGTTTGCAATTTTGATACCTTTTGCTTTCCTCTAATGCATTTATGATGCAGCACTGGTGGCATAATGGTGAACATAGCTGATTTCCTAGCAGTTGATCGACATCAGATTACCAGCCAACACATAGTGTTCTGGGCTTCTCTAGTGGCTAGACAGTAAAGAATTCGCTTGCAATGCAGGAGACCTGGGCTCAATCTCTGGTTTGAGAAGATCTCCTGAGAAGGGAGTGGCTTCCCACTCCAGTACTCTTGACTGAAGAATTCTGTGAACAGAAGTGGGCTACAGTCAATGGGATCATAAAGTGTTGGACATGACTGAGCAACTAACATTTTCACTTCCAATGCATTTATGGCTTTTGATTATTGTTATTTCTAGATCTTCATAATTATCATCACCTACTTTAAAAGTTCTGGTTTGGTTCCATTGCTGCTATTGGATATTCAGCAACATCTGTGTTTAAATACAGCACAAATTTTCGATCATGGATCCAATATGCTCAGTTCTAACAAAAGTTCTGTGGCTTTTCCATTTTATTTGGTATGAATATGAGTGTGTGTGTGTGTGTGTGTGTGTGTGTGTGTGTATTGGAGGAAAGGGAGTAGAATAGGTAGATCACACTTCTAAATATGGACTGTAGCCCATTCTCTGAACTCTCTCTAAATATTCCTTTACACTCTACCAAAGCAACTTTGATCAAGAAACCCTTATGCAAACTGGAGGACAGGTAGTCTCTTTGGATATTTTATAGTTCCACAGTAGGGTGCAGGGGCTTCCAGGGTAGCTCAAATGATAAAGAAGCTGCCTGCAATGCAGAGACCCACGTTCAATCCTTGGGTTGGGAAGATCCCTGGAGAAAGACATGGCAGCCCACTCCAGTGTTGTTGCCTGGAGAATCCTGTGGACAGAGGAGCCTGGTGGTCTACAGTACATGGGGTTGCAAAGAGTCAGACACAGCTGAGCAACTAACACACACACAGTAGGTTGCAGCCTTGGCCCTGTTACAATCCTTTTCATGAACCTTTCTCACTGCACCTCAGTATCTCACCATAGTGACTAATTTTAATTTTTGTGTTTTAATTTGAGCGGGTGGTTAAATGAATGGATAAATGNCCAGGCAAAAATTGGGTTGGTTATTGCAAAGTTGCTTTCCTTTAGGGGATGGCAGAGGTCTATCAGGCAGATTACCTAACTAGTGCTGATCAGGCAATTCCTACTTCATTTCTGTAAGAGTTGAAAATGTAATTAAGTTAAGTTTCGATTTGGTGATGTGAGGCTTAGCTTAAGCAACTATATTTTGAGATTGCTTATTTTCTTTTAAAAAATTCTCTTGTTGATCAAGATTCTTAGCTTGAGAGATGTAATTTTTTTTTTAATGGGCATAATGGCTACTTCCAGCCACCACTCTGGCACTGTTACAATTTTGCTTTTGTTTTTGTTTTCTGAATCTCTGTATGGCATTCACACATCACAATGCCTTATTCATATTCTTTGAGTTGGTCATTCTCTTTGTATCTTTCTTTTCTTAACATTACATTCCTAGGGAAATCATCTGTGAGGTGTCTAGTGAATGCAAACATCACTTAACTCTTTTGAAATAATTTTCTGTGTCAGAAAGACTTAGCATATGTCCCAAGGTCTGGAGTGTCAATGCAGTGTGGCAAGTAGCAGTGATCGTAGGGCAAACACCTCATTGCTCAGCTAAAAGATAATCAAGGACTAACTTACTAAGAGAAATGACCAGAGTGTAGGGATATTTGGGAGCAGCTATTGCTTTAGCAGCAGATTCCACAGTATCTTCAAGAGCTAAGAAGAGATTCCTGATCATAGGCTCATTTGCACTTACCCCTAGGCAGAGGAGTAGAGATATACCAAAGGAAACACATTTTGAACCATTAGTGTCTCCTTGTATTTCCATTTGAATCTGTGGTTTAGGACTGGAAAAGTAACTGTCATAGAGGGCAGTAAAATTTAAGGGAGTGTAGACTGCATAGGTAGTTTTATTTTGGTTACCTTGCTGTGTCCCTTTCTTTGTAGAGTCTGAACGAAAGAGACTATGTTTGGAACTATTAAACAGAGACTGAGGACTAGAGAATCTGACACACTAGAGAAGGGGCCTGAATTTATGCCAGAGAAACTGAGGTATTGAAAATAAGAATTTTGTGAAGGGCAGAGCCATGGGATCTCTGTCAGTCTGGCAACACCAACAGTTGTTTGGAGGTTGAATTACCCCCTTTTGCAATGGCCTGAGATATATGAACACCAGCATTATTTTCCTAATAATTCCAGAACATGGTCAGTAGATAAGGAAGTAAGAATGTAAAGAAACATTCTCAATCTGACCCCTCGGGAGGAAGCAGCTTACCTTGATATTGGCTATTTCTCTTACTAGTCAATTTGATTTTGAGGTCTCTAGCATTTGCTCAGGACCAGATGTCAGGGAAAGCCTTCTGCAGTTGTGAAATATGCACTCAAGATTGGATATCTTGTAATCTGGCAAGTGCCGGATTGGCTGAGTGCCAAAGAATTGGTGCTTTTGAACTGTGGTGTTGGAAAAGACTCTTGAGAGTCCCTTGGACTGCAAGGAGATCCAACCAGTCCATTCTGAAGGAGATCAGCCCTGGGATTTCTTTGGAAGGAATGATGCTAAAGCTGAAACTCCAGTACTTTGGCAACCTCATACAAAGAGTGGACTCATTGGAAAAGACTCTGATGCTGGGAGTGATTGGGGGAAGGAGGAGAAGGGGACGACCGAGGATGAGATGGCTGGATGGGCATCACTGACTCGATGGACGTGAATCTGAGTGAACTCCGGGAGTTGGTGATGGACAGGGAGGCCTGGCGTGCTGCGATCATGGAGTCGCAAAGAGTCGGACACGACTGAGCGACTGAACTGAACTGAACTGAACTGAACTGAATCTGGCAAGGGTAGAGGGAGTCAAGTGTACCTGGTAGCATCTTTTCTATGAATTTCACTCTTAAGAAAGCGTCGGAGTAAAACAATAACTGTCTGTAAATGACAGAAGACTTTAAAATGCCCATGATTAAATATTTGATGATAGTTTATTACAATAGAATTGGCAATGATATTTGTTTATTTTCTGTGACATATGACATTCTTACATAAAACTAGAATTATGGCTGATAACATTATACCACAAGACATATTTTGAAGAATCTCATACAATTTCTAGAACACATTAGTACTTGCATTACACAAATATAACCAAATAAGTTTATAATCACTATTTGGCAATGCTTCCCATATAATTGTATGTATGCATGCTCAGTCATGTCCTACTCTTTGCAACCCCATATACTACAGCCCACCTGGTTCCTCCACCCGTGTAATTTTCTAGGCAAGAATACTGGAATGGTTGACATTTCCTCCTCCAGGAGATTTTCCGGATCCAGGGATCGCATTCCTGTCTCCTGAGTTTTCTGCTTTGCAGACAGATATTTTAATGCTGAGCCACCAGAGAAGCCCCTTCCCATATAATTAACATACCAAATAAACTCAATTAGTTTACCTCTCCCTTCTACAAGGAAACAGAAAAACCTTTAAGAAGATGTTCCAGGGGACCTCTGGAAAATCTCCAACTTAGTCTGAGATCAGAAAGACTCCATTTAGAATTTGATTTAGGGGAGTTGTCAAATATTTTGAATATTTGACTAAATGAGATAATTGATTATTATAAAAAACATGCTTAGCTATCTATTTAACCAAAGTGACAATAGAAGATTTTAAAGGCAAATAGAGAAATATTAATAGTTGTGAATAAAACTTGCCTTTTTAATGTAGAGAGAACTGAGTTTTCTTAAGAAATGAAAGATCTGATAAAGACACTGTGAAACAGGAAATTATTTTGGTATGTCACAAAATTGTTGCTTTCCAAGTAGCTTACCCAAAATGTGAAAACAAAACAACAAAAGCAAACAACAACAAAAATAGTTTCACAATGTCCTATCAGGAAAAGACCAATAGTTCAAGAAAACATTTTCTTTTTATCAGAGAAAAGGCCAGATTTTGTACCAGTGTATTTAAACTCATATTAAATATTAAAACTCATATTAAATATTAAAATTCATTCATTAAATATGGAAACAAACCCATTCAAATATTGGCGAGCTTGACCACACACAAAATTCCTTTCCCAGGATTCCTTTTCCCCATTTACAACTACCTCTGTTCAGATTTTATCCTATGTTTTTTGTCTTTTTCATTCTAGAACAATAAGCTTTTTTTTTTTNAACTGAACTGAATCTGGCAAGGGTAGAGGGAGTCAAGTGTACCTGGTAGCATCTTTTCTATGAATTTCACTCTTAAGAAAGCGTCGGAGTAAAACAATAACTGTCTGTAAATGACAGAAGACTTTAAAATGCCCATGATTAAATATTTGATGATAGTTTATTACAATAGAATTGGCAATGATATTTGTTTATTTTCTGTGACATATGACATTCTTACATAAAACTAGAATTATGGCTGATAACATTATACCACAAGACATATTTTGAAGAATCTCATACAATTTCTAGAACACATTAGTACTTGCATTACACAAATATAACCAAATAAGTTTATAATCACTATTTGGCAATGCTTCCCATATAATTGTATGTATGCATGCTCAGTCATGTCCTACTCTTTGCAACCCCATATACTACAGCCCACCTGGTTCCTCCACCCGTGTAATTTTCTAGGCAAGAATACTGGAATGGTTGACATTTCCTCCTCCAGGAGATTTTCCGGATCCAGGGATCGCATTCCTGTCTCCTGAGTTTTCTGCTTTGCAGACAGATATTTTAATGCTGAGCCACCAGAGAAGCCCCTTCCCATATAATTAACATACCAAATAAACTCAATTAGTTTACCTCTCCCTTCTACAAGGAAACAGAAAAACCTTTAAGAAGATGTTCCAGGGGACCTCTGGAAAATCTCCAACTTAGTCTGAGATCAGAAAGACTCCATTTAGAATTTGATTTAGGGGAGTTGTCAAATATTTTGAATATTTGACTAAATGAGATAATTGATTATTATAAAAAACATGCTTAGCTATCTATTTAACCAAAGTGACAATAGAAGATTTTAAAGGCAAATAGAGAAATATTAATAGTTGTGAATAAAACTTGCCTTTTTAATGTAGAGAGAACTGAGTTTTCTTAAGAAATGAAAGATCTGATAAAGACACTGTGAAACAGGAAATTATTTTGGTATGTCACAAAATTGTTGCTTTCCAAGTAGCTTACCCAAAATGTGAAAACAAAACAACAAAAGCAAACAACAACAAAAATAGTTTCACAATGTCCTATCAGGAAAAGACCAATAGTTCAAGAAAACATTTTCTTTTTATCAGAGAAAAGGCCAGATTTTGTACCAGTGTATTTAAACTCATATTAAATATTAAAACTCATATTAAATATTAAAATTCATTCATTAAATATGGAAACAAACCCATTCAAATATTGGCGAGCTTGACCACACACAAAATTCCTTTCCCAGGATTCCTTTTCCCCATTTACAACTACCTCTGTTCAGATTTTATCCTATGTTTTTTGTCTTTTTCATTCTAGAACAATAAGCTTTTTTTTTTTTTAACTTTCCTTATCTACTTTATATACACATTTATTTTACCATTATCATTTCTAAGTAGTGATAGTTATATATATATTGATTAAAACTCTTAACCTTTAGAATCCTTTACTCATAGTGAAAATTGAGAAGTAGGCCATTGTGAATTGTTTATAAAACTGCATTGGCAATTCTGTGCATTGGTAAACATAAAAATACATTTCAAAATTTCTATAAGTATATTTTTGCTTGTAGTAAGTATTAAAATGTCATAAAACATATGAACTAATGAATTCAAATATCTTGAGTTCCTCTAGTAAAGGAAACAAAAAGTGAATAAATCTATGTTCAGTAATTAATGTTTCACTTTTCCATTGTAAATATGACCTAGATCGTATATGACCTAGATCTTCAATGAATTGTTGTTGTTTTTCAGTTGCTAAATTGTGTCCGACTCTTGTTGACCACACTGACGGTAACATGCCAGGCTCCTCTGCCCTCCACTATCTCTCAGAGTTTGCTCAAGTTTATGTCCATCAAAAGTCAGTTATGCTATCTAACTATTTCATCCTCTGCCACCCCCTTTTACTTTGCCTACAGTCTTTGCCAACGTTGGGTATTGTCCATTGAGTCAGCTCTTCCAATCAGGTGGTCAAAGTATTGAAGCTCCAATACTCGGGATGCTAACTGCAGGCTCTGGTGTGAGTGGGGTGTCTGGTCAGCAAAAACTGTGCAGAAGAAAATTACTTTATTCTTTGCCCTTGGTTCTGAGTGCTTGACTGAGACCTCTTTGTCTCTATAGCACCTCCGAAATGGGCAAGCACATCTAGGCTAAAAGTTTTCCACTGTGGCCACTGTAATTTGAGATTAACTTTTAGTAAACTTAGCTGGTTTCTTCAGCTTTAAAACAGTGTTGTATTCACCTGGCCTCACTGGATCTAGTATCTAGTTTAAGTCTGACCCAGCCCCACCCCAGATTCAGTTCACTTCCTATGTTGGACCCAGTCCAATCCCAGACTGAATTCAGTTTCCAAGTCAGACATCGTCTGACCCTGAAAGCCATTCAACCAATGTCCACTTTCTGAGTCAAACCCTGTTCAACTCCAGCTGGCTTTCAGACTCAGTCTAAAATAATTGCTCAATATAGTAACCAAATGGTGGGTCTAGAATCCGAGAGGGACCTGCTCACTCCCTCCAGAAGCAATGAGAAAGAAAGCAGGAACTAAGGGGCTCCAGTGGTACCCACATCTGGTTGATAGCTGCTCCTGATGGCCATTGGGGGTCTCCTTTGGTTCCCTCTTCTGACCCCAAAACTGCCAAAAAACAAACTGGGGCATATTAAAATGTTGAGCTTATTTGAACAGAAATAGATTTTCGTTACGCAGTATCTAACCCTGAAGGTAAAAAGGAGATCCAACAATCTATATACAATGAAAGACTTTTAGAAACAGAAGGGAAAGGGAACAAGGAAGGTGTAGCAGTCAAGAAAGTGGGTTAGTTATTGGAAAATCACATTTTTAGTGGGGGTGACAGGGATCTATCAGGCAGCTTATCAAATGGTGCTGACCAGGCAATTCCTGAATGACTGATTTAAGATTCTGTTTGTGGAACAACTGAAACNGGAAGGTGTAACAGTCAAGAAAGTGGGTTAGTTATTGGAAAATCACATTTTTAGTGGGGGTGACAGGGACCTATCAGGCAGCTTATCAAATGGTGCTGACCAGGCAATTCCTGAATGACTGATTTAAGATTCTGTTTGTGGAACAACTGAAACCGTACTTCCAATTTTTGTTTGGTGAAGTGACTTCATTTTGGACCTGCTGTCTTATTTTTAATAGGGGCATATCACACTGTGTTCTAAATATTTAACTGGCTCTCTCTGTCATTAGAGCATAAGCTTCTTGAAAGCACAGTCTGTGCCTTATTATCTTTGATTCCCTAACCTAAGCACTCTGTTTTATCTTTAGAAGGTAATCATTTCTTTAATTGTAGTGATTGATAACAAGACTCTGAAAATAGAAATCATTATTCCCATGTAACTTATTTTCCTTGTCATTGACACATATAATTGAACTCTTGCAACTTTCTTATGGACTGAATTTTTGTATGCCATATTATCATCTAAATGCAGAGGAGGTAGTAGCTATTCCTTAGAAACATTTTGGTAAATACTCTTGTAAAGGAAAGAATCACCTTGGAGTTTTAAGAGAGTTCTGATTTCCATATATCAAGTTTGCTTCAAGCAGTGAGGATCTGTATGTGGTCGAATGGAGAAAAGCCAGGAAGCATAGCTTTGGGGGCTGGAATGAAGTTTTATATGTATTTTAAAATACAAATTGCATCTTCACATGGTGAGGTCCATGTTGTGATGATGGAAAGCAAATCTGTATTTTTGTGGGCAGGTCTCACTACAATAATCTTAAAATCACTATAAAATGGAGGTGCAGGTAACCATTTGGAAATAACAGGCAGAAAATAAATCACACATAGCTTCTCATTTTCTTAATAATGACGTCCTTATTTTTCTGAGTTTATTGCACCTAAATTTGGCTTGAATAATAATAGAATATGAGTGCTTAAGGGGTGAGGTGTGTGTGTGTTTTTTTTTTCTTTTTCTCTCCACTATCCCTCACCAGACAAAAGAAGTGAGGTGATGGAAGGTGAGAGCTAATTAGTAAGCATAAGGGAGTCAGAAATGGGGGAAGACAGACCAAAGCAAGAACNTAAATAATAATAGAATATGAATGCTTAAGGGGTGAGGTGTGTGTGTGTTTTTTTTTCTTTTTCTCTCCACTATCCCTCACCAGACAAAAGAAGTGAGGTGATGGAAGGTGAGAGCTAATTAATAAGCATAAGGGAGTCAGAAATGGGGGAAGACAGACCAAAGCAAGAACAAGAAAAACAGCTTTCAAGTCTAATGGAACAGACGTGTAATGCTGCTAGAAGATGTCTGCATCATTTGTTTTTGTAGATGGAGGAATTTGAAGTTTGATAGGTAAGATAGTCAGTCAGTCAGTTCAGTCACTCAGTCATGTCCGACTCATTGGGACCCCATGGACTGCAGCATGCCAGGCTTCCCTGTCCATCACCAACTCCCAGAGTTTACTCAAACTTGTGTCCACTGAGTCAGTGATGCCATCCAACCATCTCATTCTCTGTCATCCCCTTCTTCTCCTGCTTTCAATCTTTCCTAGCATCAGGGTCTTTTCTAATGAGTCAGTTCTTAGCATCGGGTGGCCAAAGTATTGGAGTTTCATCTTCAGCATCAGTCCTTCCAATGAATATTCAGGACTGATTTCCTTTAGGATGGACGGTTGGATCTCCTTGCTGTCCAACAGGTAAGATAACTATTTGCTAATTCATTCATTCATTGGACAATCAGTTACCTAATAATCAGTTGTTTGGGGCTCATGAGATAGAGCNCGGTTGGATCTCCTTGCTGTCCAATAGGTAAGATAACTATTTGCTAATTCATTCATTCATTGGACAATCAGTTACCTAATAATCAGTTGTTTGGGGCTCATGAGATAGAGCAGTCAACAGTGCTCAGTCATGACCTTGTAGTGTTTACTCTCAGCTTATAAAGGGAAACTCCTCCTCTCTGGTTGGTGCTGGATTTTAATTCTACAACATTGTCTAAAGAATGGATCCAGTAACTGTGAGTCCTCATACACATCTCATGAAGCATGATGTGGGGTCACTTTATATTTATAAATTAAATTATAATTTATATTTATAATAGGTGAGAAGCCACTAATAAAAACTCTGAAAGAGAGGGAGCCTGCACCTGGTCAGCTACCATAGCCAGAGTTCTTAAATCCAAGACAAGACGCAGGGACATTTTGGGAAACACACGTCCTGACTGATGTTTTAGTTTACTCTCCCTAATCCATCTTCTCATATTTGATGGGTGGGGAAAAACAGAGTCAGCATTTTATTATATGACGGAGTCTTTTTGCTGATGTTGTAGAATTTTTTTTAGTATTATGGATTGGTGTATTACATTTGCTTTTCTTTGATTACAGAAGTTCTTGAACACCTCATCACAGTTCTGTAAAAACCTTTAAAATATATAGGAGAACCACAACATTTCTTTACTCTGTTTTCTCTTGTGGCTAGACCTGTGGTCCTAATCAAATGNGAAGGAGATCAGGCCTGGGATTTCTTTGGAAGGAATGATGCTAAAGCTAAAACTCCAATACTTTGGCCACCTCATGCGAAGAGTTGACTCACTGAAAAAGACTCTGATGCTGGGAGGGATTGGGGGCAGGAGGAGAAGGGGACGATCGAGGATGAGATGGCTGGATAGCATCACTGACTCAATGGATGTGAGTCTGAGTGTACTCCAGGAGTTGATGAGGCCTGGCATGCTGTGATTCATGGGATCACAAAGAGTTGGACATGACTGAGTGACTGAACTGAACTGAACATGTTTGACTATATGGTTGAAGGTGTGTGATCATGGTAACTATGTGACATAGGAACAGTGCCTTCTTCTAGACTGCATTGCCTTTTCTGTATGAATATTGACCAGGATATAACTACATGAATATCTCCAAACCATATTTTGGGAAACTAGAAGAGGAATTATAGTAAACACAGCAAATGACTGAATGGAAATTTTTACATGTATAATTAAATTTTTGGGAATTTACCATTGCTCTGGAGTTACGATAACTTTAAGTAAAACAATTATTTTCATTTTATGGATGGAGACATGAGGCATCCAAAGGCCATAAAGGGAATAAGTTCTAAAATTCTATTTTTTATGCAACNGAGTTACGATAACTTTAAGTAAAACAATTATTTTCATTTTATGGATGGAGACATGAGGCATCCAAAGGCCATAAAGGGAATAAGTTCTAAAATTCTATTTTTTATGCAACATCAAAAGGTGTCTATGCTTCCTTTTTAAAAGTCCTAACTGCAGAGAATTAAAAACATGGCCATAGGACAAAACTGGTTATTACTATGGTGTTGATCCAAATCACATCAAAATAAATTTAATTCCAGTCTCCAACAATCAGATTTCATTTGGCCCAGAAGTGATCCTGCCACTTTTATGATTTAAATGGATACTAATTACAAGTCAGTAGATAGTGAATAACAATGAAAAGTTATATGTATGTTTAAAACTCTAGTTTTATTTCTTCAATCTTTGAAAATAAATCAGATTTTGTATTTCAACTCTCCATCCAACAACAATAATAGAACACATCTTTGGGGCCAATAAGTACCTAAAGAAATGTGATTATAGCTCAGATATAGGTGTTTCAGGCCACTTTCTATCTGAGTCTTTCTAATGTATACTAATATTTCAAGATCATTCATCTACTTAAAACATATTAATGCTTATCCTTATGTTGAATTTATTATGTGCTGGATAATATTCTGAGAACTGTTTAACCCATTTAGCCATGTGATCTTCATAATGACCCTATGAAGCAGATATTGGCACTATCAGTATTTGGGGAGATGAGGAGAGACTCAGAACAGTTTAGCAACATTTCCAAAGTCACACAGCTCCTAGGTGGAGAGCTCAGAGGCAAACTCTGGTCATCTGTCTCTGGATTCTGCTCTTTACAACTGTGCTTTATTACTTCTCAAAATAAAAATCTATGTAATCATTAGCTATTGCATTTTCTAACAATTGTTTTCAATGTATTTTAGTCTGGAAAAGTAGTTCTAAAAATTAAATTGGATTCCTGGGTTGATATGCTTACTTTTTGGGACAGCTGAGTTAAATTTACTTTACTGCCCTTTATTGTATTTTACCAATCTGAATAATCTCTCTTTTTTATCATAAAATATTGCCTCAAGAGTTTCTTAGGCTTCTTGCCTTCATGAATGTCCACAGGTGTAGATTCCAGAGCTGTGGGTTAATTTCAACATTAGCTTACACAAACCACAGCATAAATGGTAAACAAATCCAAGGGTATATATGATTAAGCTCCATAGTTACCAGCATAATAAGAAACTTCACTTTTCAGAAAAAGGATAGATGGAATAATCTGGCATGCTTTGGGAATGCTTCCTGAAGGAATACAAACTCATAATGAATTCTAAAAGTGGATAGGTTCTAAATTCTGGAGGAGTGAGAAAAGGTACTCTTTCTATAGAAAGGGCAGATCCAAAGTTTGTAGACTTTGCTTTCCAGACACATTTATGACAACTGGACTGCTAAAGCCAATTGCTACTGATGTAAAACACTGGGTAACTCTAGTCTTTAATTTTTTCCTCTAATCTACTTTTTTCTCTTCACAATGCAACCTAGAATTATATAGTCCATGTTCTCTATATCTACAATGTTCTTGCATTTTAGTGTCAATAATGCTTTAACGTAGGCCAATGTCTTGATTTCAAAATTAAATAATAAATTCATAAATTCTGGGTCACAGGACTTAGAAAACAAGAATGCAGTATACATTCAAATTTGCTATAGGAATGGGCATTACGAATCAATTCACCCTTGGCTCATACTGGCAATCAAAACTCACACCTCTAAATTCCAGAATAAATGATGGCTGCAGTAGGAAAAGGATGACAAAATGTACAATGCATGCAGGGAAATTCTGTTTTTCCCTGTTATAGAGAAACTTTGAGTTTTCTGAAATATTCCCATGAAATGTTGGAGTTTTCTGGTGGCCCATTCTTCTCCATATCCTCCCTGGATTTGGATCAGGATTCTTTAGGATACTCTGGGGATAAAGAATAAAGGAAGTTGGCAGCCTAATTTATTACAATAATTTATGTGTTTAATCTTTCTATATAAAAGAACCCTGTGATTCTATAATGAGTACATATGGTAATTATAAATACAATTAATATAGTGTCCACTTTCTGGAGTGGGATCAAATAAAATAAGAAAAATAACATTAAGTCAATGAAAAGCAACTAGCCAGAGTCTCCAGTGAACCGTCTATGAACAACTGGAGCTCTGGTGCCCTTGTTCAATACTTGTATAGAACTAGAAAACCATGAGACCTTCATATCCCAACTGACCCACATCTGCATTTTGAGATAAATGAATGTCTATCCGAGCAGCATACTCNTGAACCGTCTATGAACAACTGGAGCTCTGGTGCCCTTGTTCAATACTTGTATAGAACTAGAAAACCATGAGACCTTCATATCCCAACTGACCCACATCTGCATTTTGAGATAAATGAATGTCTATCTGAGCAGCATACTCAGCTGTTCCAGTCACACAAGTATGATAAATAAATTCAGATAAAGCTGACTTTCAGACATCCAAGAAATTGATTTTTACTCGATATCCCTCAATCTATGGGATTGAGTAGCACTATGGTGGGTACTACTGTAGTGAGTACTACAGTTAGAATCAGACATGGAATAACCGAATGTTCAAAATTTGGAAAGGAGTGTGACAAGGCTGTATGTTGTCACCCTCCCTATGTAGCTTCTATGCAGAGTACATCATGCAGAATATCAGGCAGAATGAATCACAAGCTGCAATCAAGTTTGCTATGAAAAATATCAACAGTCTAGCACATGGTGGCTCATATGGCAAAGAATCCATGAGCAATGTGGGAGACATGGGTTTGATTCCTGGGTTGGGAAGATGCATTGGAGGAGGGCATGGCAACTCACTCCAGTATTCTTGTCTGGAGAATCCCCATGGACAAAGGAGCCTGGTGGGCTAGAGTCCATGGAGTGGCAAGGAGTTGGACACAACTGAGTGTCTAAGCACAGCACAGAACACATATGAGGATGATACCACTCTAATATCAGAGTGAAGAAAGATTAAAGAGCTTCTTGATGAGGATGAAAGAGGAGAGTAAAAAAGCTGGCTTGAAACTCAACATTCAAAAACTAAGATTATGGCATATAGTCCCATCACTTCATGGCAAATAGAAGGGAGAAAAGCAAATAGCAACAGATTTTATTTTCTTGGGCTCCTAAATCACTGCAGATGCTGACTGCAGTGACACTTGCTCCTTGGAAAGAAAGCTATCGCCAACCTAGACAGAGTATGCTAAAGCAGAGACAAAGGTTGGCGTAGTCAAAATTATGGTTTTTCCAGTAGTCATGTATGGATATGAGAGTTGGACCACAAAGAAAGTTGAGCTTCAAAAAATTGATGCTTTTGAATTGTGGTTCTGGAAAAGACTCTTGAGAGTCCTTTGGACTGCAAGGAGATCAAACTTGTTAGTTCTGAAGGAAATCAACTCTGAATATTCTTTAGAAAGACTGATGCTGAAGCCAAAGCTCCAATTCTTGGGCCACCTGATGCAAAGAGCCGACTCACTGGAAAATACCCTAATGCCAGGAAAGACTGAAGGCAACAGAAGAGGGTGGCAGAAGATGAGATGGTTAGATAGCATCACTGACTCAATGGACATGAACTGAACAGATCCTGGGAGATAGTGAAGGACAAGGCAGCTTAAGATACTACAGTTCATGGGGTCACAAAGAGTCAGACACAATTTAAGGACTAAAAAACAATAATTCATTGAATATCTTGGTCATTTTAAAATACAATGAAAGAGTGAAACAATAAAGACTGAGCATATGTTTATATACTTTCGGTTTCCTTTCCCAGAGGTTATCAAGACATTTGAGTCTATTAGCACACATGTTTTGTGGTATATTTAAAGATTTACTATGATGAAGAAGAACAACAACAAATGGTGGGTAAATGAGATTTTACATGCATCATCATCCTTTCTTTGAGATACTTGAAACTCAGGGTGTGAAGTGTGGTGCAAACAGAATGCACACTTCCCTATTCCACCCAAAGCCAATAGAATAAAGTAACAATATGACTTGTTCTCAGAATGACTAATAATATTACTTTTTCATATATGGAAAGGGCTGTAGGTGCTTATCTGGAGAAGGAGACAAATAGCTGGTGAGGGAGAGTTTTCATCAACTCTGGTGCAATACAAATAAATCCCCAGACTCTACCCTGAATGTTTTTCAAACAAGGATAGGTATCCTTTGGCCTGAACTAGAAATATTTATTTTAAAAGTACCTAGGTCAACTCAGCTGAGTTTTAAGCACCACAACAAGTACAAGGATTATTGTAGGGCAAAATAGGTGTAAAAAGAACAGAAGGAGGAGGAGAGGTGGGTAGTGCTGAGAGATGGGAAAATCACATTCTTCATCTCCATCAGTCCAATTTCCACCAACATCTGGTCATCTTCAAGGGAAAAAAAGAGAAAAACTTCATAAAGAATCTTGAAATATGTGTAATCAAATGTTAATATGTAGCTAATGTTTCACAAGGTGTACTTAGATAAAAAAGAAAGCTTTGAATGCCATCACTAGATGACCATGAAAAATACATCAATAGTTTTCCTAAAATATAAGTAAATAAATGGAGTTTTGTGAACAAGGTCCACTGATTCAATTTGAAGCAGCTAGGCATAAATGTAAGCATTTTAATTTGATAATTGCTATTTCTGAAACAAGGAGACATCTATACCTGAATGTTGAATCCTCTAGAAATAGGATGCAGATTAAGTTCAGTTCAGTTAACTTCAGTCGCTCAGTCATGTCCGACTCTGCGATCCCATGAATCACAGCACGCCAGGCCTCCCTGTCCATCACCAACTCCCGGAGTTCACTGAGACTCATGTCCATCGAGTCAGTGATGCCATCCAGCCAGCTCATCCTCGGTCTTCCCCTTCTCCTCCTGCCCCCAATCCCTCCCAGCATCAGAGTATTTTCCGGTGAGTCAACTGTTCGTATGAGGTGGCCAAAGTATTGGAGTTTCAGCTTTAGCATCATTCCTTCCAAAGAAATCCAAGGGCTGATCTTCAGAATTGACTGGTTGGAGCTCCTTGCAGTCCAAGGGACTCTCAAGAATCTTCTCCATCACCACACTTCAAAAGCATCTATTCTTCAGTGCTCAGCCTTCTTCACAGTCCAACTCTCACATCCATACATGACCACAGGAAAAACCATAGCCTTGACTAGACGGACCTTAGTCGGCAAAGTAGTGTCTCTGTTTTTGAATATACTGTCTAGGTTGGTCATAACTTTTCTTCCAACGAGTAAGCGTCTTTTAATTTCATGACTGCAATCACCACCTGCAGTGATTTTGGAGCCCCCCAAATAAAGTCTGACACTGTTTCCACTGTTTCCCCATCTATTTCCCATGAAGTGATGGGACCAGATACCATGATCTTCATTTTCTGAATGTTGAGCTTTAAGCCAACTTTTTCACTCTCCACTTTCACTTTCATCAAGAGGCTTTTTAGTTCCTCTTCCCTTTCTGCCATAAGGGTGGTGTCATCTGCATAGCTGAGGTGATTGATATTTCTCCCAGCAATCTTGATTCCAGCTTTTGCTTCCAGCCCAGTGTTTCTCATGATGTACTCTGCATAGAAGTTAAATAAGCAGGGTGACAATATACAGCCTTGAAGTACTCCTTTTCCTATTTGGAACCAGTCTGTTGTTCCATGTCCAGTTCTAACTGCTGCTTCCTGACCTTCGTACAGATTTCTCAAGAGGCAGGTCAGTTGGTCTGGTATTCCCATCTCTTTCAGAATTTTCCACAGTTTATTGTGATCCACACAGTCAAAGGCTTTGGAAGATTAAGCAGCCACCTCTGAATGTACATTTTGGAGGGATACACTGAATATCCAAATATCAAATTCCAATACTTAGTTATATGACAAGTAACACTCTTTTTCTTTTTTTTTTTTCCCTTGACAAATGAGCTTTCCACTCTCTCACAGTGATGAACTAAGATCAACAGGGGGAATTTAATGAAGCAAGAGTACTCTAATTTGGAAATTGAGAGGAAGTGGCCAGAATTCTTAAGGGCTATCAACTTACTTTCTTTAAAATCATAAAGAAATGGCCATTTATTGAGGATAAGAAAATGTTGACAACATAGAAGGAAATGGTATAACTGGTTCTCCAATCATCTGTCCGGAGCAGTTAAATCTAATTTTGCTTTTAAAAACGTGAAAAACTGGTGGAGCCATCAAGATTCTACCCAGTTCTGCGAAATTTTGAGCTGGAAATAATGTGACCACATCACCTTCATGAAAATCTGTTTCCTTTCCCACTTTTCATTGACAATGGGACCCTGCGGGACCAGATTGCATGTTTTCCAACAGAGGTCATATGGATGACATGTCTATAGGATGTTTTCTCACTCTCAAAGAGTCAGATACAATTACTAGAGAAGGCCTACTGCTCCTTTTCTCTGTTTCCCCAAGGCCTTATAGAATTGCTTCCAAAGTTATTTTTTGCTATGTCCAGTCAAGTTTCAAATAAACCAAGAAAATATACATCCTTCAGTCCTTCGGAAAACTCTTCTGTAATCTAATAGATCTTTTGTTTAGAATATGCTCATCAAAGCAAACCCACTGCAAAAGAAAATTATTCCATTCCTCTTACAATTCTGTAAGAAAGCAAAGCTCTTCTAGAATTGTTCAGTAACTTCTTCCTCTATGTCATTGGTCACTGCCATCAGAGAAGCTTAATCATGTTGATAATGTTGTCAACCAGCTGGTTCACAAATGGAGTTTGATCCCTTCCGAATTTTCAACCATGCTGTTCAGGTGGCTTCTTTGTTACCATTTCTCTGAGGTGTCTGCTTTCCCATAACTTAACAAGTGCCCCAAAAGGTAACTCTGGGCTGCAAACTGGATGGATTATGTGAAGAGTCAGGGGAGAGCTGCTATACTTGGCATTAACTCATGTTTCAGTTTTCAAGTAGAAGACATACAGAAGACTCTACCTTGGCCCCATCTACAGGGACTGGAGCTACAGCTGGAAACGTGTCCTTTAAATAAATATTTTGTAATGAAGAGAGGAAAATAAGTCTTATTAATCTCTTTGTGCTCAGATGAACCTGGCTGATCATTACAGCCTATGTGAGTGTGTATGTGTCTTTATATATATACATATATATATATATATATATACGTGTGTGTGTGTGTCTGTATATATATATATATATATATATATATATATATATATTGTTTCTTACTAAAGGGACGGTTGGATAAAACTATCTGGTTTAAAGGATGAGCCTGACTGATTACTGTAATTCATAGGACCTTAATTAGCTGCACAAACCATTAGCTACAATTAGACTATTATAAAACACTTGATGCGCTATGTCAACCATGGGGCCTCATTTATTCTGTGGCAGGGATCAGGAGAGGGGAGGGCAGGCACACTATACTGCCAAGCATGCTAATAAAGAATGATTTTTGATTTAAGATGTTGCCGATAGTGCCTCAAAATTAATCTCAATAGCTGTCTAATTTGTGTCGGTGGATGGTATATTTATTGTAAAATGACACCAAAGCTAAATGAGTTACCTGAAGCAGGAGTGTTAATGTTAGTGTCTGGATATTCAACTCCATATGCTGGGCTACTGCGCACGCTGGTGCCGAGTGCTCCCGGCGGACTGCTTGGTCTCATCTGTCTCCGAAAGCTCAGCAATCTGACTTCCACTTCATGATACTTAAATCGTAATAATACAAGAGAAAGAGGGTGAAATGGACAGACACTATCTAGGACAGGAAGAGACAAAAGAGAGGTGAGAAAAGGGGAGAGAGCTGGAAACAGGAACCTGCAGAGAGTTATCCTCACAATAGGAGTTGCCTAGGGTAAAGCTTAGCTCAAGACTGTTATGGAAATGAAGATGATAGCAGAGCCCAAGGTGTCCTTCAGGAGGTTTTCCATTAAAGAAGAAATGAAAGAGACATGATAGTCAGTAATATTCTCCCAGGGGGCAGGAGAGCAGGAAATATCCTCTTCCTCTCAAAGACCATTTGATAGTCATATTTCACATTTATAGGAGCTTTGAAGCTACAAATTTCATTCAGGTTCATTAGAGCTTCCAAATAAAAATGGGAGTCACCAGTCACTGTAAGGAAATTTGATTCAGAGGACAGAAGAGAATCCTGTATACAGAGTCATGTGATCAGTTATGAACAGTGGCAGGGCTAGAGTTCATTTCCTAAATTAGCATTTATATTTTCAGAAAATATTTTCAAATTGGTTCCCAAGTGTGGCCAGGAATAAAGAAAAAGATAAATTAAAAGAAGGAAAGAAAGGTTGTTCTCAGCCTTCCCCAGAGTTTCTGGATTAGAAAGTGGAAATGGTAGTGAAGCTGAGGAATTTCTATTTTCAGAGTTCTCCCCAAGATATCTATGAAGATCAGTCAGATTTGGAAACTAGTACCTAGATCAGTGGTTCTTAAACTGGGCATGTCTTGTATTCAGTCTCCATTGGCTGAAGCCCTCCCCAAGCATTTGCAATTTAGTGCCTAAAGGTCTGGTCTCAAAATTTGCATTTCTAATAGATTTTTAGGTGATGCTCAAACTGCTCATCTAAGAATCACATTTTGCGAGGTTGTAAACACTACACAGTAGAATTCTATAGGAATTGTTTAAAAGTCTGATGCTTAGACTGTGCCTCCACTGAATTAAGCCTAAAACTGGAATGTACTAATCAAAAATGTAATGTAATAATTCCATCTAAGAAAGAAATGGGATTTCATTTTAAAAAACTAGGAATAAAACTACCATATGATTCAGCAGTCTCACTACTTGGCATGTACTTTGAGAAAACCATAATTGAAAAAGACGTACACCCCAGTGTTTATAGCAGCACTGTTTACAATAGTTAAGATATAGAAGTGACCTAGATGTCCATCGACAGATAAGTGGGTGAAAAAGCTATGGTACATGAGTACAATGGAATATCACTCAGCCATAAAAAGAATGAATTTGAGTCAATTCTAGTGAAATAGATGAATCTAGAGCTTGTTATAAAGCCAGAAAAAGAAAATAATATTGTATATTAATGTATATATGTCAAATCTAGAAAAATGGTATTGATGAATCTATTTGCAGGAGGAACAGAGACACAGATATAGAGAATGTACTTGTGAACACAGTTGGGGAGGGAGAGATGGGGACAAATGGAGCAAGTAGCCTTGACATATATACACTACAATGTGTATAATGGATAGCTGATGAGAAATTGTTGCATAACACAAGAAGCCCAGCCAGGCACTCTGTGATGATCTAGAGGTATGGGATGTGGAGAGGGGAGGGAGGTTTTATATATATATATTTGTGTTGTTGTACATGAGAAAGCATTATAGCATTGCAAAGTAATTTTCTTCAAATTAAAAATTAAATTAAAAAAAAGAAAGAAATTGGAAAATTTTATTTAAGCTATGTTGAAGACATAACCCAGGAAGAATATCTCAGAAAGCTCTGAGAACTGTCCTGCATATTAGAAGTGAAGGTGCAGTTGCATAAGCTTTTCAGAGACAAAGGGCTATACATTATAGTCACTGATAGTTTACACAATCCAGACCTAAGGTTCATTATGTGTCTTACAAGATTAAGAAGGAATGTTTTCATTTAAGGAGTAATCTTGCTGATGCTATGAGAATGTAACTCGTTATGGCTGAGCAGGTATTTCTGCTGATGAAGGAGGTTTCAGTCAGTTCAGTCACTCAGTCTTGTCCAATTCTATGTGACCCCATGGACTGAAAGCATGCCAGGCTTCCCTATCCATCATCAACTCTTGGAGCTTGCTCAAATTCATGTCCATAGAGTCGGTGATGCCGTCCAACCATCTCATCTTCTGTCATCCCCTTCTCCTGCCTTCAGTCTTTTCCAGCATCAGGGTCTTTTCTTATGCATCACTTCTTCACATCAGGAGGGCAAAGTATTGGAGCTTCAGCATCAGTCCTTCCAATGAATATTCAGGACTTATTTCCTTTAGGATTGACTGATTTGATCTCCTTGCAGTCCAAGGAACCCTCAAGAGTCTTCTCCAACACCACAGTTCAAAAGCATCAATTCTTCAGCATTCAGTTTTCTTTTCTGGTCCAACTCTCACATTCATATATGACTACTGGAAAAAACATAGTTTCGACTAGATGGAACTTTGCCTGCAATTTCCCTGCTTTTTTAATACACAGTCTAGTTTGACATAGCTTTTCTTCCAAGGAGCAAGCATCTTTTAATTTCATGACTGCAGTCACCATCTGCAGTGACTTTGGAGCCCAGAAAATAAAGTCTGTCACTGTTTCTATTGTTTCCCCTTCTATTTGCCATGAAGTGATGGGACCGGATGTCATGCATCTTTGTTTTTTCAAATGTTGAGTTTTAAACCAGTTTTTTCACTCTGCCCTTTCACTTTCATCAAGAAGCTCTTCAGATAATCTTTGTTTTGTACTATAATGGTGGTGTCATCTGCATGTCTGAGGTTATTGATATTTCTCCCAGTAGTCTTAATTCCAGCTTGTGTTTCATCCAGCCCAGTATTTTACACGATGTACTTTGCATGTAAGTTAAGTAAAAAGGGTGACAATATACAACCTTGACATACTCCTTTCCTCATTTGGAACCAGTCTGTTGTTTCATGTCTAATTCTAATTGTTGCTTTTTTGCACATGGATTTCTCAAGAGCCGAGTCAGGTAGTCTGGTATTGCCATCTCTTTTAAGAATTTTTGACAGTTTGTTATGATCCACACAGTCAAAGACTTTGACATAGTCAATAAAGCAGAAATAGATGTTTTTCTGGAACTTTCTTGCTTTCTCATTGATGCAACAGATGTTGACAATTTGATCTCTGGTTCTTCTGCCTTTTCCAAATCCATCTTGAACATCTGGAAGTTCTCAGTTCATGTACTGTTAAAGCCTAGTTTGAAAAAAAAAAAAAAAGCCTAGTTTGGAGAATTTTGAGCATTACTATGCTAGAGTATGAGATGAGTGCAGTTGTACAGTAGCTTGAACATTCTTTGGCATTGCCTTTATTTGGGATTGGAATGAAAACTGACCTTTTCCAGTCCTTTGGCCACTGAGGAGTTTTCCAAATTTACTGATATAATGAGTGCACCACTTTAACGGCATCATTTTTTAGGGTTTGAAATAGCTCAGCTGGAATTCCATCACCTCCACTAGCTTGGTTTGCTGTGATGCTAAGGCAAATTTGACTTCACAGTCCAGGATGTCTGGCTCTTGGTAAGTGATCACACCATCGTGGTTATCTGGGTCATGCAAATATTTTTGTGTAGTTCTTCTGTGTATTCATACCACCTCTTCTTAATATCTTTTATTTCTATTAGATCCATACCATTTCTGTCTTTTATTGTGGTCATTTTTGCCTGAAATGTTCCCTTGGTATCTCTAATTTTCTTGAAGAGATCTCTAGTCTTTCCCATTCTATTGTTTTCCTCTACTTCTTTGCATTGATCACTGAGGAAGGCATTCTTATCTCTTCTTGCTTCCCTTTGGAACTCTGCATTCAAATGGGTATATCTTTTCTTATTTGCCTTTCACTTCTCTTCTTTTCTCAGCTTTTTATAAGGCCTCCTCAGACACCCATCTTGCCTTTTTGCATTTCTTTTTCTTGGGGATGGTCTTGATTCCTGCCTCTGGTACAATGTCACAAATCTCCATCCATAGTTCTTCAGGCACTCTATCTAACAGATCTAACCCCTTAAATCAATTTGTCACTTCTACTGTATAATTGTAACCGATTTGATTTAGGTCCTACCTGAATGGTCTAGTGGTTTTCCCTACTTTCTTCAATTTAAGTTTGAATTTGGCAATAAGGACTTCATGATCTGAGCCACAGCCAATTCCCTGTCTTGTTTTTGCTGACTATATCAAGCTTCTCCATCTTCAGCTGCAAAAAATATAATCAATCTTATTTTGGTATTGACCATCTGGTGACATCCATGTGTACAGTCTTCTCGTGTTTTTGGAAGAGAGTGTTTGCTATGACCAGTTTTTTCTCTTTGCATAACTCTGGGGGAGGTTTGGTTGATGCATAATACACATACACAAGGCACAGTGGAGGGGAGAGAGGGGGCCAAAGGGCAGAGAAAATTTTATATTTAAATGTTTATCTTGCCATAAAATATGAATTTTATTTGACATTGGACCTCAGGAATCTGCAGTTTACAAATCTCCCCAGTTGATTTCTGTGAGCAGCCAGAGTTGATAACTGCCTTTGTACCAAACCATCTTTAATTAGTACAATTTAATTAGCATCTGTTATGGACAAGAAAGGACTTCTCAGGTGGGACTAGTGGTAAAGAACCCATCTGCTAATGCAGGAGACATTCAGAATGTGAGTTTGTTCCCTGTATTGGGATGATTTCCTGGAGAAGGAGTATTCTTTCTTGCCTAGAGAATTCCACAGATAGATGAACCTAGCAGGCTACAGCCCATGGGATCACATAGAGTCAGACATGACTGAAGCAACTTAGCACACATGCACACATGGACAAAATATATTTTTTATTTTCTAGGTAATGATCAATATTTTAAATTTTGGTTAAGTTTAGCAAGGGATTTTATTTTTTATGTATCTTTTCCCTATTAATAATAAATATTATTTCTTTCAACAGACAATAAAACTCATAGAACTCAATGCCAGCCTCAGATCCTGAATCAGTCCTTTTAATAAAAATAATTAGCTTTTTTGTTTGTTTGTTTGTTTCTCATACTTTGGTCAATGGAACACTTGGCTCAGAATCTCCTCTAGCAATTTCCAAACACAGATTCCTAGGCTTTGCATCAAATCAAGTGACTCAGAAACTATGACATGTGGCCTAACAGTCTGCATTTGAAGCAGGTTTCTGAACCACACTATTAGTTTAAAGGTCAAATGATATATTTGATAATCTCAGAATCTGGAAACATTTTTTTTTTTATCTTTCAAATGTTTTTGATCAAATTTATCTTTAAAATACCTTGATAATTGGTGTCTAAGCTAGCAGCAAAGATATTGTTTTTATGAATCATGGACCTGTTGAGTAAGGGGTTTCATATTGCCATATGTTACAGAGTAATCACTGCAATCAGGACAGCTGATATAACAAAGACACCCCAAAATACATAATACTTCTAAAATGATTTCTTAGTATTTTGATAGTTCAAGCAGGCATTGCTAGTCAGCATGATGTTTCCCCCATTGATGATTAAATAACTGAGATTCCTTTGCTCTTATAGTATCACCAGCCCTCTTGGGTTTCTGTATTATCTTCCTTCAGAAGAAAGGGAGGCAAGAGAGCAAGCCTTGGTCTCTTGTACCATTTACAAGTCTTGGCCCAGAAATGGTATCCAAACTTCTGTTAATGTTCCACAGGCCAGAATTCAATCACATACAACACTCATCTAGAGTAGGAGCAGAAAATGCCATGCCACACTGCCCAAGAGGGTGAGACAGTAGAGTTTCGATGAAAAACTTTCAGTGATGGCTCCAATCAGCTGCTCAGAAGATATCATTTGCACTAGAAAGGAAATGAGGCGAATGCACTGAAATAAACTAAGAAACAAGTAGGAAAGAAGGAGAAATAGCTCAGACACAAACTTAAACTTCTATAGTTATCTTGGGGCCAGATCTACCTCAAACATCACAGTCACAAGGACCATATTCTTCTGTTTAAATAAGTTAGGTGGCCTTACATTTTCATCACCAAAATGAAAACCAGTGAAGTCGGACAAATAAACATTAAAGAATAGGACATAGAATTGGAGTCAACAATATAAAATAATAGTAAATTATTTACAGTTTTCTTTTATGTCATTCACTGCTAATTATGATTAATGCTCATAATTAAAAAAACTACTGGATAAATAGTAAAATTTCTTAGAAACCTGTGTCAGTATTAAGTCAAAATTTCTTCCACATCTGTTGAGGTCAGGAGGATATAACCCAAAACCAAGATGAAGAACCCAATGAAGAGTATGAAAGGGCAAAAAGATATGACACTGAAAGATGAACTCCCCAGGTCAGTAGGTACCCAATATGCTACTGGATAAGAGTGGAGAAATAACTCCAGAAAGAATGAAGAGACAGACCCAAAGCATAAACAATGCCCATTTGTAGATATGACTGGTGATAGAAGTAAAGTCCATTGCTGTAAAGAACAATATTGCATAGAAACATGGCATGTTAGGTCCATGAATCAAGGTAAATTGGAAGTGGTCAAACAGGATATGGCAAGACTGAACATTGATATCTTAGGAATCAGTGAACTAAAATGGACTGGAATGGGCAAATTTAANCTTTGCATTGATCACTGAGGAAGGCATTCTTATCTCTTCTTGCTTCCCTTTGGAACTCTGCATTCAAATGGGTATATCTTTTCTTATTTGCCTTTCACTTCTCTTCTTTTCTCAGCTTTTTATAAGGCCTCCTCAGACACCCATCTTGCCTTTTTGCATTTCTTTTTCTTGGGGATGGTCTTGATTCCTGCCTCTGGTACAATGTCACAAATCTCCATCCATAGTTCTTCAGGCACTCTATCTAACAGATCTAACCCCTTAAATCAATTTGTCACTTCTACTGTATAATTGTAACCGATTTGATTTAGGTCCTACCTGAATGGTCTAGTGGTTTTCCCTACTTTCTTCAATTTAAGTTTGAATTTGGCAATAAGGACTTCATGATCTGAGCCACAGCCAATTCCCTGTCTTGTTTTTGCTGACTATATCAAGCTTCTCCATCTTCAGCTGCAAAAAATATAATCAATCTTATTTTGGTATTGACCATCTGGTGACATCCATGTGTACAGTCTTCTCGTGTTGTTGGAAGAGAGTGTTTGCTATGACCAGTTTTTTCTCTTTGCATAACTCTGGGGGAGGTTTGGTTGATGCATAATACACATACACAAGGCACAGTGGAGGGGAGAGAGGGGGCCAAAGGGCAGAGAAAATTTTATATTTAAATGTTTATCTTGCCATAAAATATGAATTTTATTTGACATTGGACCTCAGGAATCTGCAGTTTACAAATCTCCCCAGTTGATTTCTGTGAGCAGCCAGAGTTGATAACTGCCTTTGTACCAAACCATCTTTAATTAGTACAATTTAATTAGCATCTGTTATGGACAAGAAAGGACTTCTCAGGTGGGACTAGTGGTAAAGAACCCATCTGCTAATGCAGGAGACATTCAGAATGTGAGTTTGTTCCCTGTATTGGGATGATTTCCTGGAGAAGGAGTATTCTTTCTTGCCTAGAGAATTCCACGGATAGATGAACCTAGCAGGCTACAGCCCATGGGATCACATAGAGTCAGACATGACTGAAGCAACTTAGCACACATGCACACATGGACAAAATATATTTTTTATTTTCTCGGTAATGATCAATATTTTAAATTTTGGTTAAGTTTAGCAAGGGATTTTATTTTTTATGTATCTTTTCCCTATTAATAATAAATATTATTTCTTTCAACAGACAATAAAACTCATAGAACTCAATGCCAGCCTCAGATCCTGAATCAGTCCTTTTAATAAAAATAATTAGCTTTTTGGTTTGTTTGTTTGTTTCTCATACTTTGGTCAATGGAACACTTGGCTCAGAATCTCCTCTAGCAATTTCCAAACACAGATTCCTAGGCTTTGCATCAAATCAAGTGACTCAGAAACTATGACATGTGGCCTAACAGTCTGCATTTGAAGCAGGTTTCTGAACCACACTATTAGTTTAAAGGTCAAATGATATATTTGATAATCTCAGAATCTGGAAACATTTTTTTTTTTATCTTTCAGATGTTTTTGATCAAATTTATCTTTAAAATACCTTGATAATTGGTGTCTAAGCTAGCAGCAAAGATATTGTTTTTATGAATCATGGACCTGTTGAGTAAGGGGTTTCATATTGCCATATGTTACAGAGTAATCACTGCAATCAGGACAGCTGATATAACAAAGACACCCCAAAATACATAATACTTCTAAAATGATTTCTTAGTATTTTGATAGTTCAAGCAGGCATTGCTAGTCAGCATGATGTTTCCCCCATTGATGATTAAATAACTGAGATTCCTTTGCTCTTATAGTATCACCAGCCCTCTTGGATTTCTGTATTATCTTCCTTCAGAAGAAAGGGAGGCAAGAGAGCAAGCCTTGGTCTCTTGTACCATTTACAAGTCTTGGCCCAGAAATGGTATCCAAACTTCTGTTAATGTTCCACAGGCCAGAATTCAATCACATACAACACTCATCTAGAGTAGGAGCAGAAAATGCCATGCCACACTGCTCAAGAGGGTGAGACAGTAGAGTTTTGATGAAAAACTTTCAGTGATGGCTCCAATCAGCTGCTCAGAAGATATCATTTGCACTAGAAAGGAAATGAGGCGAATGCACTGAAATAAACTAAGAAACAAGTAGGAAAGAAGGAGAAATAGCTCAGACACAAACTTAAACTTCTATAGTTATCTTGGGGCCAGATCTACCTCAAACATCACAGTCACAAGGACCATATTCTTCTGCTTAAATAAGTTAGGTGGCCTTACATTTTCATCACCAAAATGAAAACCAGTGAAGTCGGACAAATAAACATTAAAGAATAGGACATAGAATTGGAGTCAACAATATAAAATAATAGTAAATTATTTACAGTTTTCTTTTATGTCATTCACTGCTAATTATGATTAATGCTCATAATTAAAAAAACTACTGGATAAATAGTAAAATTTCTTAGAAACCTGTGTCAGTATTAAGTCAAAATTTCTTCCACATCTGTTGAGGTCAGGAGGATATAACCCAAAACCAAGATGAAGAACCCAATGAAGAGTATGAAAGGGCAAAAAGATATGACACTGAAAGATGAACTCCCCAGGTCAGTAGGTACCCAATATGCTACTGGATAAGAGTGGAGAAATAACTCCAGAAAGAATGAAGAGACAGACCCAAAGCATAAACAATGCCCATTTGTAGATATGACTGGTGATAGAAGTAAAGTCCATTGCTGTAAAGAACAATATTGCATAGAAACATGGAATGTTAGGTCCATGAATCAAGGTAAATTGGAAGTGGTCAAACAGGATATGGCAAGAATGAACATTGATATCTTAGGAATCAGTGAACTAAAATGGACTGGAATGGGCAAATTTAACTCAGATTAACACTACATCTATAAATGTGAGCAAGAATCCCTTAGAAGAAATGGAGTGGCCATCATAGTCAACAGAAGAGTCCAAAATGTTGTACTCGGGTGCAGTCTCAAAAAGAGCAAAATCATCTCTTTTCATTTCCAAGGCAAATCATTCAATACCACAGTAATCCAAGTCTATGCCCCAATCACTAATGGCAAACAAGCTGAAGTAGAATAGCTCTATGAAGATATACAAAACGTTCTAGAACTAACTCCCCCCAAAAGAGCCCTTTTCATTATAAGGGACTGGAATGCAAAAGTAGGAAGTCAAGAGGTACCTGGAGAAAGAGGCAAATTGGGCCTTGGAGTACAAAATGAAGCAGGTAAAAGACTAACAGAGTTTTGCCAAGAGAACACACTGGTGATGGCAAACACCCTCTTTCCAAAAATACAAGACAAGACTCTACACATGGACATCACCAGATGGTTAATTTTGAAATCATATTGGTTACATTCCTTGCAGCCAAAGATGGAGAAGCTCTATACAGTAAGCAAAAACAAGACAGGGACCTGACTGTGGCTCAGACCATGAACATTTTATAGCCAAATTCAGATATAAATTGAATAAATAAGAAAAAACCACTAGATCATTCAGTTCAGTTCAGTTCACTTGCTCAGTTGTGTCCCACTATTTGCGACCCCATGAATCACAGCACACCAGGCTTCCCTGTCTATCTCCAACTCCTGGAATTCACTCAGATTCATGTCCATCGAGTTGGAGATGCCATCCAGCCATCTCATCCTCTGTCGTCCCCTTCTCCTCCTGCCCCCAAAACGTCCCAGCATCACAGTCTTTTCCAATGAGTCAATTCTTCACATGAGGTGGCCAAAATATTAGAGTTTCATCTTCAGCATCAATCCTTCCAGTGAACACCCAGGAGTGATCTCCTTTAGGATAGGCTGGTTGGATATTCTTGCAGTCCAAGGGACTCTCAAGACGCTTCTCCAATGCCACAATTCAAAAGCATCAATTCTTTGATCTGCAGCTTTCTTCACAGTCCAACTCTAACATCCATACACGACCACAGGAAAAACCATAGCCTTGACTAGACAGACCTTTGTTGGCAAAGTAATGTCTCTGCTTTTCAATATGCTGTCTAGACTGGTCATAACTTTCCTTCCAAGAAATAAGCATCTTTTAAATTCATCGCTGCAACCACCATCTGCAATGATTTGGGAGCCCCAAAAAATAAAGTTTGACACTGTTTCCACTGTCTCCCCATCTATGTGCCATGAAGTGATGGGACCAGATGCCACAATCTTTGTTTTCTGAATGTTGAGCTTTAAGCCAACTTTTTCACTCTCCGCTTTCACTTTCATTAAGAGGCTTTTTAGTTCCTTTTTAATTTCTGCCATAAAGGTGGTGTTATCTGCATATCTGAGGTTATTGATATGTCTCCTGGCAATCTTGATTTCAGCTTGTGTTTCTTCCAGTCCAGCATTCCTCATGATGTACTCTGCATATCAGTTAAATAAGCAAGGTGACAATATACAGCCTTTATGTACCCCTTTTTCTATTTGGGACCAGTCTGTTGTTCCATGTCCAGTTTTAACTGCTGCTTCCTGACCTGCATATAGGTTTCTCAAGAGGCAGGTCTGGTGGTCTAGTAGTTCCATCTCTTTCAGAATTTTCCACAGTTTATTGTGATCCACACAGTCAAAGGCTTTGGCAGTCAATAAAGCAGAAATCGATGTTTTTTCTGGAACTCTCTTGCTTTTCTGATGATCCAGCGGATGTTGGCAGTTTGATCTCTGGTTCCTCTGCCTTTTTGAAAACCAGCTTGAACATCTGGAGTTCACGGTTCACGTACTGCTAAAGCCTGGCTTGGAGAATTTTGAGCATCACTTTGCTAGTGTGTGAGATGAATGTAACTGTGCAGTAGTTAGAGCATTCTTTGGCATTGCCTTTCTTTGGGATTTGAATGAAAACTGACCTTTTCCAGTCCTGTGGGGTATGACCTAAATCAAATCACTAATGATTATACAGTGGAAGTGACAAACTAGATTTAAGGGATTAGATATGATAGAAAGAGTGCTTGAAGAACTGTAGACAGAGATCTGTGGCATTGTACAGGAGGCAGAGATCAAGACCATCCCCAAAAGAAAGAAATGAAAAAAGGCAAAATGATTATCTCTGGAGGCCTTACAAATAGATTAAAAAAAAAAAAAAAACAGAAGTAAAAGGCAAGTGGGAAAAGGAAAGATATACTCATTTGAATGGAAAGTTCCAAAGAATAGCAAGAAGAGATAAGAAAACCTTCTTCAGTGATCAGAGCAAAGAAGTAGAGGAAATCAATACAGTGGAAAAGACTAGAAATCACTTCAAGAAAATTAGAGATACCAAGAGAACATTTCATGCAAAGATGGGCACAATAAAGGACAAAAATAATATGGACCTAACAGAAATAAAAGATATTAAGAAGAGGTAGCAAGTATACACAGAAGAACTACACAAAAAAGTTCTTCATGACACAGATAACCATGATGGTGTGATCACTCATCTAGAACTAGACATTCTGGCATGTGAGGTCATGTGGGCCTTAGGAATTACTACTACCAACAAATTACTACTACCAACAATTACTGCCACCAGTGGAGGTAATGGAATTCCAGCTGAGCTATCTCACATCCTAAAAGATGATGCTCTGAAAGTGATGCACTCAATATCAGCAAATTTAGATAACTCAGCAGTGGCCAAAGGACTGGAAAAAGTCAGTTATCGATCCAATCCCAAAGAAAGTCTATGCCAAAGAATGTTCAAACTACCACACAATTGTACTCATCTCACACATTAACAAAGTAATGCTCAAAATTTTTCAAGGCAGGCTTCAACAGTATGTGAACTGAGAACTTCCAGATATTCAAGCTGGATTTAGAAAAAGCAGAGGAAGCAGAGATCAAATTGCCAGTATCTGATGGATCATTGAAAAAGCAAGAGAATTACAAAAAAAAAAAAGTCTGCTTCTGTTGTATTGACTATGCCAAAGCCTTTAACTCTGTGGATCACAAGAAACTGTGGAAAATTCTTAAAGATGGGAATACCAGACCACCTTACCTGATTCCTGAGAAATTCGTATGCATGTCAAGAAGCAACAGTTAGAACTGGATATGGAACAACAGACTGGTTCCAAATTAGGAAAAGACTATGTCAAGGCTGTATATTGTCACTCAGCTTATTTAGCTTATATGCAGAATGCATCTTGTAAAATGCCAGGCTGGATGAATCACAAACTGGAAAGAAGATTGCTAGAAGAAATATCAATAGCCTAAGATATACAGATGACACCACTCTTGTGCCTGAAAGCAAAGAACTAAAGAGCCTCTTGATGAAAGTAAAAGAAGAGAGTGAAAAAGTTGGCTTAAAACTCAACATTCAAAAAACCAAGATCATGGCATCTTGTCCCACCACTTCTTGGCAAATAGTTGGGGAAACAATGGAAACAATGATTTGGGGCTTCAAAATCACTGCAGAATGTAACTGCATCCATGAAATTAAAAGATGCTTACTCTTTGGAAGAAAAGCTATGACCAACCTAGACAGCATATTAAAAAGCAGAGATATTATTTTGCCAACAATGGTCCATCTGGTCAAAACTATGGTTTTTTCAGTATTCAGGTACTGATGTGAGAGTTGGGCTATAAAAAAAGCTGAGTGCTGAAGGTTTGACGCTTTTGAACTGTGTTGGAGAAAACTCTGGAGAGTCCTTTGGACTGTAGGGAGATCAAATCAGTCCATCATAAATATCAGTCTTGAATATTCATTGAAAGGATTGATGCTGAAGCTGAAGCTCCAATACTCTGGCCAACTGATGTGAAGAATGGACTCATTGGGAAAGTTCCTGTTGTTGGGAAAGATTGAAGGCACGTGGAAAGGGGACATCAGAGTATGAGATGGTTGGATAGTATCACCAATTCAAAAGACATGAGTTTGAGCAAGCGTCATTTTTGGTGAGGAACAGAGAAGCTTGGCATGCTGCAGCCCATGGGGTTGCAAAGAATCAAACACAAATGAGTGACTGAACTGAACTGAAGATGATATCCTGAATATCCTGGGATCCCACACACATTCTGGTCACAATACTAAAGATAAGCATAACCAAACAAGACAGGTTTCCAAAAAATGACATGAAGATGGCTAAGAGAAGTTTGAGGGAATTGTTACTTGCTGATGAGTGAGATCTAAAAGGAACAGCTATATAGAAAAAAGAAAGACAAATGGAAAAGAGCAACACGTTTGGAAGCCATAGTCATGAAAGGAATGCCCTGCAGCTCACCTACAATTTGAAAGTACTTACTAAACAACACTAGCTACCAGGACCAGACCAGGCACTGGAGGATAACTGAAGACTTCGCCATGGGCCCTTGCCTCAGACCCTTCCATTTCCCGGGGAACATATCACAGCACAGATCTTTGATGATTTTTCAAACATTCAGGCTACAATTTGAAATCTAACTCTACCCCCTGCTGGTTAACAAACTTAAGAAAGTTATTACCAAGAGGAGACCTATTTTTTTCGTTTGTAATATAGGAACAAAAGCAAGCTTGTCAAATGGAAGCATACCTCAAATAGTGTTATAAATGTTGATCCTTACAATAGGATTAATTCTTTTATAAGGATGACAGTAACCCTTGAAACTCAAGATTTGTTTGATATAAATGAACCTCATTAAACAAAGGTAGAGATAAATGGAAAATAGGTGGTGTTCAAAATGAATAAGAAGGCAGACAAAATATCACTTTTTACATTATATAAATGATGGATTCTTAAAAAAAAAAAAAACAAAAAAACCACTTTGTCTTGTCCCATCATAGCATTTTAATGATGAGCCTGATAAAAGAGAAATTTTGGGAAAATAGTCATAGGACCTATAAAAAGAAATTTGGATTTTAATACTGTGTTGATAAAGCATAGTCATTTACAAACTTCATTAAACTGTATTCAGGTTCCCTTTCCTCTTGTTATTTAAAAACAAAACAAAACAAAAACAAAAATCCTGTGATAAAAGTGGACTGAGCCCTCTGATGCCTGTTAACCTCAGCAAGATCAATGAAGACCCATGTGATCCTTCCATAGGGACCTATTTCCTCTAATTCAATTCACTTAACAGATACATTAGATATAATCTATCTCTTTTTCTCTGAACATATATTTTGTTACATCATAAGTAGGATGTATTTGCATACGTAATAAATGCAATATATGTTTATATGAAATGCATACAATGAATATATGTGAAATGTGTATTATATTTTAGACTTTGTTTAATCAGACAGTAGTAAAACCCATCTTTGGAAATGTGGTTATGGGATTGGCACATTGGCCCGGTTTTTGAAGATTTCTGTACTATGAAATAGTCGGAGAGTTCCGTTGGTATGCATGGTGTAAAGACAGTTTTCATGAAAAGATCCCAAAGAGGGAGTTAGGTGAATAAACTGAATTGACAGAAATAAAATATCTATGATCATTTTGATCATTATATATAGGGATGTGTATGAGTTTAAAACACAGAATTTTGCTAGAATGGAATTGAAAAGTACCCTTGAAGAAATAAGCCAAAGAAATCAAAACAGGAAAGGAATTAGGAGGTTATCCAGTTGGCTACTGAATTTCAAAACTGAGAAAATAGAGCTAGAACACTGAGCTGCTGCTCTAAGGCTCATTTCCTCAGGGAGTCAAGTAACATAGTAAATTAACACTGCAATTAGTGAGGATTAGAATAAAGAGTGACTTAGACATGTATATATACTGGAAGAAATTTCCTGACCTCCTAATCCTTATACTGACCAGTTTTTATATGCATCACAGAAGCTTAGTAGTTCTTATTAATAAAAATATTATTTATAAACCATAATTTATAAAAACAGATTAAAGGGCAATCATTTGTTTTACAAATTGACACATGACATACTTTCTTTAGATAGCAAAGTCACCTCATGTATGTAGAACATTTGTTTGCACAAAAACTTTCAGAAATGTAGCAATTCTGTAAAATTTAGTCTCAGGGATGTGGGAAACAATTTATATTCTGTGAGGCAAGCAAGAAGGAATTCATGATACAAAATCGTCACTCTCTTGCTAATCTTTTAAGTATGAAACCACCACACTTCAAGAAATCCCAATTCTATAATATTTCCTTTCTCCTCTAACCACCCCAGATGAAAAAAAAGAAAGAAAGAAAACACTAAACGAGATAGTAGAACGTGTCAAATAAGCCTTAATTTTTGGCCTTTGCTCGGGAATGATGGCAGCATTCTATAATTATGGCTAAGAACATAAGCCCGACTTCAAGAGATAACATTTAAAAATAATACTCCACTGGAAGAGGCCATCTCTGCTGTTAATCCAGGTTTATCGAAAGCCACCCTACAACCATCACACAATGTGGGAGCCTCTGTCGATGATCTACAGAGATATTGCCAAAGATGGGAAATGATCCAGTTTCTCATGTATAGAGATAGTCAGTCTGCTACTTTTAAGTTCTAATACCTGCAGGCTCTGAGCAAAGAAAGGGCAACTAAAAAGACTACGGGGAGGAAAATACTGACATTTTTTGTGAGACTGGGCTCAAAAATTCTCCTAAGTTCCTTTAATGCAGTAATTTCACTCCTTCTTTTTCTGAAAAAAAAAAAAAAAAAATCCCTCAGATCCAAATTTATCACAATTGAAATAAAAAATGTAAAAGATCAGTATAAAACTTTTAACAGCAACAGTTAATAATGTATATGATAACATATTGCACTAATATATTGACAAATGTGGCAATAAAGTATTAATGTGATTATGTATCATCAAATATATCAGCCATTCATCCTCTCTTCCTCTCCAGTTTAAAAACAAAGCAAATCCTAAGACTATAAAGCAGAGATAAAATCTCCAAGAGCGATTTCAATTAAGCACATCTCTGAGAAACTCTTCCCACAAGCTTCTAAGGGAGCAGGTTGTCAGTTTGATTATGACAAAGTGCCTTTAGGAATGGTGACAAAAGCCACAAGCAAATGACTTCATTTCAATCCAAATCTAGAAATCAGATCTGGTCAGATGTCAGTAAAGTTTGTTTTTCACAGCCCTCTTATCTCCATTTAGGGTCTGTTTTCTCTACCCTTAGGGTCACAGTGTGCCATGATCAGTTTCATGTATCAGTTTAGCTGGACTATAGTCCTATTACACAATCAAACACTAATCTAGAAAGTACTTAGAAAGTTACTGTGAAAGTACTTTGAAGATATGATAAAGTTCATCCTCAGCTGACTTTTAAGTAAGAAAGACTGGCCTAGATAACCTGGATGGGACTGATTCTATCAGATGTAAAACCTAACTGCAGAAATGAATTTCCCTGGAAAAGAAGGAGAAATTTTGTCAGTGGTTTGTAGATTTAGTTCACACTTAAGAATTCTAGCTTGCCCTTCCTGACCCCCTGCTCTACTAATCCGAAGCTTGCCTAGCCAGTGCCCACAACCACATAAACCAATTCCTTGTAATAAGTCTCTAATGTATATCTCCTATTCATTCTTACACTGGTTGAACTTTCCGGATACACAGTATTTCAAAGCCCCTTTGTTATCCTTGAGAGTGTGTGTTAGTTGCTCAGTTATATCCGACTCTTTGCGAGCCATGGACTGTAGCTCACCAAGCTTCTCTGTCCATGGAATTCTCCAGGCAAGAATATTGGAATGGGTAGCCATTCCCTTCTCCAGGGGATGTTCCCAACCCAGGGGCTGAATCCAGGTATCCTGTATTGCAGACAGATTCTTTATCATTTGAACCACCAGGAAGCCTGCTTAACTGCCCCCCAAAAACTTCAATTATCAGGAAATAATTTATTCTCAGTTACTTTGAATATCTGGGCATTTATGAAATCAAAACTTTGGCCTGTGCAAAATATAATTGCAAGAATTCATCATTCTTCACTGTAGAAGTAAGAAAGTGCAAAGCTTTACATCATTCTACCTCCAATTTATGTCACATAGCAGTACTGTAATTTTTTTTACAGGTCAGTCTAGACCTAAAATCATACTTTAAAGAAGTCACTAATATTTTTTTTTTCTTTTTCTCCCCTCTGGGATTTTCTTCTTGCAGAAGTACATCATTGAGGATTCTGAGACATATAATGCTAACAGAATTATTTTATTATATATTCCTTTAGATTATAGTCAGAATGGCCATGCATTCTGATGGTCCTTGACCCATTTAAAAATATCTATGTTGAATCATATAAACTCTAAAAATAATAAAGCAGTAAATATTATATAATCTGTTTTTAAAATATAGGAGAAAAAAATTTCCAGGCTTACTATCTGGGTTGTTTCAAATTCTTCAATCCCTGTTTTAGAATTAAATATTTAACATACTTTGTCATGTGCCTTTGCTGTATCTCCTACCAGGTGGGGATTTCCCTGGTGGCTCAGCTGGTAAAGAATCTGCCTGTGATGTGGGAGACCTGGGTTCAGTCCCTGGGTTAGGAAGATCCCCTGGAGAAAGGAATGGCTATCTGCTCCAGTATTCTGGACTAGAGAATTCCATGAACTGTATAGTCCATGGGGTCACAAAGAGCTGGACACGATTGAGTGACTTTCACTCTCATCAGGTGAGCAGAGTATATTTTTCCAGTAGTTGTTGATGAATTAGATACTGCGAATTACTTTGGTCTATGGCCTATGGACTGTTAGCAGATTTGACAGGAACAGAGATATTAAATGGGTTTCTATGATTTACTTCGATCTCTGTGCTTCTCTGAAGCCCACTCAGAGGTTACATCCCGAGTCACTACTCAGTTCAGTTCAGTCGTCAGTCTTGTGTGACTCTTTGTGACCGCATGGACTGTAGCATGCCAGGCTTCCCTGTCCATTACTGGATCCCAGAGCTTGAAGTCACTACTGGTATAAGGAAAAGGAAGCATATGTAGGTGTCTTTATATGGAAGTTGTTTAGCAGAATGAATTAATGATTCTGTTATTGTTATATTTGCTTAGACTTTTATGTTTTATTAAAACATGAACACATAAAATAAACATAAAGGCCCCCATCTTGAAAACTTGTTTCAAGTTGCTCATCCTGTGTGGAAACTCACCTAATAATCTGAAGCAATAAGTCCTTCTTTCATGTTATCTCTACCATTACCTCTTGTCACGGATGACCATATATATCATTACTACTATTCACTGGTAAATGGTATACTGGGGTCAATAGAACATTATTTATAGGATTTGAAAAACACTTAATTTCAAGTCATGGATTAAATGAAAAACAACTGTTTGATATGCAATTGCTTTCCACTCCCCCCCTACCTGTCTGAGCTTTAACATCATCATTTTTTGAGGAAACATTTGCAATAGTGGCAAGAAAAGCCTTAACAGCATAGTGGAAGTCCCTCAGTCATGTCTGACTCATTGCAACTCCATGGACAGTCCATGGAATTCTCTAGGCCAAAATCCTGGAGTGGGTAGCCGATCCCTTCTCTAGGGGATTTTTCCCAACCCAGGGATTGAAACCAGGTCTCCTACACTGCAGGGAAGACCAACTAAAGAAAAAGGATGTAGCGAGTGTGTCTACTGTATGTCAGTTAGTTCCATATATATGAATTAATTTAATATCTGTAATAAGCTGTCATCTGCTATTTGTAGATAAGCAAATTGAAGCTTGTGTGCATGTGTGTGTACTCAGTCACTATGTCATGTCTGATTCTTTGTCCAATTCTTGATGCCATATACTGTAGCCCACCAGGCTCCTCTGTCCATGGGATTTTTCAGGCAAAGATACTGAAGTGAGTTGCCACTTTTTCCTCCAGGGGGATTTTCCCAACACAGGGATTGAACCTGTGTCTCCTGCATTGGTAAACAGATTGTTTACCACTGAGCCACCTGGAAAGTCTTCAGATTGAAGGTCAGCAACTGTTAAAAGGCAATCATGAAGCAAGAGCCTGGGCCAGAGTTCAACCATAAATCTGATGGAATCTTGTGAGCATGTTTTTCAATGATAACATTTTCATTATAATATAATAATAAGCTTTACTCTCAATGTAATTCAAGGTATGAGTAAGTGTTTAGTCAGAATTTGAATAAGAGTGGGAATCCTGAAGTTACTGAACATTAGGGAATCAGTAGTCACTTTATCTGCCTCCTGAGAAATTTGTATATGTAGGTCAAGAAGCAACAGTTAGAACTGGGCATGGGACAACAGACTGGTTCCAAATCAGGAAAGGAGTATGCCAAGGCTCTAGATTGTCACTCTGCTTCTTTAATTTATATGAAGAGCATATCATGTGAAATGCTGGGCTGGATAAAGCACAAGCTGGAATCAAGGCTGCCAGGAGAAATATCAATAACCTCAGATATTCAGATAACATCACCCTTATGGCAGAAAGTGAAGAAGAACTAAAGAGCCTCTTGATGTAAGTGAAAGAGGAGAGTGAAAAAGTTGACTTCAAACTCAACATTCAGAAAACCAAGATCATGGCATCTGGTCCCAGCACTTCAAGGCAAATAGATGGAGAAACATGGAAACAGTGAGAAATCTTATTTTGGGGGGTTCCAAAATGAATACAGATGGTGACTGCAGCCATGAAATTAAAAGATGCTTACTCCTTGGAAGAAAAGTTATGACCAACCTAGATAGCACATTAAAAAGCAGAGACATTACTTTTCCAACAAAAGTCCATCTAGTCAAAGCTATGGATTTTTCAGTAGTCATGTATGGATGTGAGAGTTGGACCATAAATAAGGCTGAGTGGCGAAGAATTGATGCTTTTGAACTGTGGTGTTGGAGAAGACTCTTGAGAGTTCCTTGGACTGCAAGGAGATCCAACCAGTCAATCCTAAAGGAAATCAGTCCTGAATATTCATGGGAAGGACTGATGCTAAAGCTGAAACTGCAATACTTTGGCCAGCTGATGAGAAGAACTAACTCATTGGAAAAGACCCTGATGCTGGGGAAGATCGAAGATGGGAGGAGAAGGGGATAACAGAGGATGAGATGGTTGGATGGGATCACCCACTCAAGGGACATGAGTTTGAGTAAGCTCTGGGAGTTGGTGATGAATAGGGAAGGCTGGTGTGCTGCAGTCCATGGGGTTGCAAAGAATCAGATATGCCTGAGCAACTGAACTGAATTCAGAGTCCTTTGGCCACTTGATTTTAATATCTATTGTGAGTGACAGTTTCCAATGAAATACTCAATAACCTACCACTTTGAAGTATGTCATGTATCTCAAGGACAGCATCTGGTTAATTCACCATCATTCAAATGAGAAGCAACAACAACAACATAAAAGCTTTATCACCAATACATCCTTAGGCTGACCATACTTTTCCATCTACATGTTTATGTATTCTTCTCTGTGGACAATCTGATGGTTAAATTGCCTCCAAAATTGAGGCAAGGCATGTTTAACTTCTCTGGAATGTTATCCATTAACTCTCACTTAAAGTAAAAGTCCTGTCATCTAGAAAATTGAAAGCATATCCCAGCAATTTTGATCTGAACTTGAAGAGCTTAAGGGCTTGAAGAGGAGTAGCCTCATACTTCTGTAGCTACTAACTGTTTCTTTTTATTGGAAGATCTGAAATGTCAACAACTTTCAAATCTTTATTGAACCCAGAAATCAATAAAGCATAACTCATAAAAGAGAGTATGGTTTATAGAAAGACTAATTAATGGCAATTTTTTATTTTTAGTTCTAGCAGTATCCATCTTTTCAGAATGCCCATCAATATTGTGAAGACTGTCATAATATGAGAACAAGAAAACTGAACTCAGTGTTAGAAATAAATTTTTTTTAAAGATCCTATCTCAAAAAAAAAAAAAAAAAGATCCTATCTCTTATTTTTCTACAAGATATTGGAAAAATCTTACCCTCTCTCATTCCCAATCTGGGAATAATGACAGCTTCTTATTTTTCTCAAAAACATTGTTACATGGAGAACAAATCATAAAAACACAGTATCTGGGATTGTCTATGGAAAGGGCAATCATAAAAAATATTACTAAAACAGCTCCTTTTTTTTTTTTTTGGTTTCTGTTTCAGGAGAAATGTGACTCATAGAGATTCAAAAGTTTGCCCAAAACCTTACCCCAAAACAGTAATGTAGGTAGATCTAAACTCTAGACAAGTTTGCCGCCAACTTGGTGCTTGTTGCGTACCCCATTCTTTTTCTCACTGACACACATTATTTCTTTCCTCTGCATATGTTCCTAGTAGATTTAGTTCCTTACTTAATTATTCAATCAAAAATGATTGGAGGAGAGCTTCATCCAAGAGTTTCATAGTATTAATTGGTGCATATTTTTTAACTTCTAATTTGCTCTTTGTCAGACTATTAAGATCATCAAATTGAAAGATGCAAAATGAAATTAAAAGATGCTTCCTCCTTGGAAGGAAAGTTATGACAAACCTAGACAACATATTAAAAAGCAGAGACTTTACATTTCTAACAAAGATCCATCTAGTCAAAGCTATAGTTTTTTCAGTAGTCATGTATGGATGTGAGAGTTGGACTGTGAAGAAAGCTGAGTGCGAAGAATTGATACTTTTGAATTGTGGTGTTGGAGAAGACTCTTAAGAATCCCTTGGACTGCAAGAAGATCCAACCAGTCCATCCTAAAGGAGATCAGTCCTGAGTGTTCATTGGAAGGGCTGATGTTGAAATTGAAACTCCAGTACTTTGCCCAGCTGATGCAAAGAGCTGATTCATTTGAAAAGATCCTGATGCTGGAAAAGATTGAGAGCAGGAAGAGAAGGGGATGACAAAGGATGAGATGGTTGATGGCATCACTGACTCAATGGACATGTGTGAACTCTGTGAGTGGGTAATGGACAGGGAGGCCTGGTGTGCTGTGGTTCATGGGGCCGCAAAGATTTGGATACGACTGAGCGACTGAACTGAACTGAAAATCATCAAGGATAATTTAACTTATATATTATGAAGTATCTCTCTCCATCATGAACCCATAATCTTGATTATTGGTTTTGTCCTTCAGACATGCATGTCTCCATGAAAAGATACTAAACCAGTAGTTTATAGTTTTAAGACATTTGGCTGGTTCTCTTTTTCACTATTGAAATAACCTGCAGATTACTGCTTTTGCCAAATATCCAATCAGACATCTCCTCCAACATAAGGATGACTTGAATAATTTGCGATCTCTTTTCTCTGTGTTGAGAAGATAAATAGAGTTTGTCAAGAGTTAAAAAAGAAAAAAAAAAAAGGCCAGGCAATAGCAATCTTTTTTTTTTTTTTTTTTTAGTTTGGTAAATAGAGAGAATAGGAGTAACTTAAATATACATTTTAAATATGTTCAGTGCTGTTCAGTTCAGTCGCTCAGTCGTGTCCAACTCTTGTGACCCTATGAATTGCAGCACAGCAAGCCTCCCTGTCCATCACCAACTTCTGGGGTTCACTAAAATTCATGTCCATCAAGTCGGTGATGCCATCCAACCATCTCTTCCTCTCTCATCCCCTTCTCGTCCTGCTCTCAAAATCTCCCAGCATCAGGGTCTTTTCCAATGAGTCAACTCTTTGCATGATGTGGCCACAGTATTGGAGTTTCAGCTTCAACATCAGTCCTTCCAATGAACACCCAGGACTTATATCCTTTAGGATGGACTGGTTGGATCTCCTTGCAGTCCAAGGGACTCTCAAGAGTCTTCTCCAACATCACAGTTCAAAAGCATCAATTCTTCAGTGCTCAGCCTTCTTCACAGTCCAACTCTCACATCCATATATGACCATTGGAAAAACCATAGTCTTGACTAGATGAAACTTTGTTGGCAAAGTAACATCTCTGCTTTTCAATATGCTATCTAGGTTGGTCATAACTTTCTTTCCAAGGAGTAAGCATCTTTTAATTTCATGGCTGCAATCACCATCTGAAGTGATTTAGGAGCCCCCCAAAATAAAATCTAACACTGTTTACACTGTTTTCTGATCTATTTCCTATGAAGTGATGGGACCAGATGCCATGATCTTCATTTTCTGAATGTTGAGCTTTAAGCCAACTTTTTCACTCTCCACTTTCACTTTCATCAAGAGACTTTTTATTTCCTCTTCACTTTCTGCCATAGAGGTGGTGTCATCTGCCTATCTGAGGTTATTGATATTTCTCCCAGCAATCTTGATCACAGCTTGTTTTTCTTCCAGTCCAGCATTTCTCATGATGTACTCTACATATAAGTTAAATAAGCAGCGTGACAATATACAGCCTTGATGTACTCCTTTTCCTGTTTGGAACCGATCTGTTGTTCCATGTCCAGTTCTAACTGTTGTTTCCTGACCTGCATATAGGTTTCTCAAGACGCAGGTCAGGTGCTCTGGTATTCCCATCTCTTTCAGAATTTTCCACAGTTTATTGTGGTCCACACAGTCAAAGGCTTTGGCATAGTCAATAAAGCAGAGATAGATGTGTTNCTGGGGTTCACTAAAATTCATGTCCATCAAGTCGGTGATGCCATCCAACCATCTCTTCCTCTCTCATCCCCTTCTCGTCCTGCTCTCAAAATCTCCCAGCATCAGGGTCTTTTCCAATGAGTCAACTCTTTGCATGATGTGGCCACAGTATTGGAGTTTCAGCTTCAACATCAGTCCTTCCAATGAACACCCAGGACTTATATCCTTTAGGATGGACTGGTTGGATCTCCTTGCAGTCCAAGGGACTCTCAAGAGTCTTCTCCAACATCACAGTTCAAAAGCATCAATTCTTCAGTGCTCAGCCTTCTTCACAGTCCAACTCTCACATCCATATATGACCATTGGAAAAACCATAGTCTTGACTAGATGAAACTTTGTTGGCAAAGTAACATCTCTGCTTTTCAATATGCTATCTAGGTTGGTCATAACTTTCTTTCCAAGGAGTAAGCATCTTTTAATTTCATGGCTGCAATCACCATCTGAAGTGATTTAGGAGCCCCCCAAAATAAAATCTAACACTGTTTACACTGTTTTCTGATCTATTTCCTATGAAGTGATGGGACCAGATACCATGATCTTCATTTTCTGAATGTTGAGCTTTAAGCCAACTTTTTCACTCTCCACTTTCACTTTCATCAAGAGACTTTTTATTTCCTCTTCACTTTCTGCCATAGAGGTGGTGTCATCTGCCTATCTGAGGTTATTGATATTTCTCCCAGCAATCTTGATCACAGCTTGTTTTTCTTCCAGTCCAGCATTTCTCATGATGTACTCTACATATAAGTTAAATAAGCAGCGTGACAATATACAGCCTTGATGTACTCCTTTTCCTGTTTGGAACCGATCTGTTGTTCCATGTCCAGTTCTAACTGTTGTTTCCTGACCTGCATATAGGTTTCTCAAGACGCAGGTCAGGTGCTCTGGTATTCCCATCTCTTTCAGAATTTTCCACAGTTTATTGTGGTCCACACAGTCAAAGGCTTTGGCATAGTCAATAAAGCAGAGATAGATGTGTTTCTGGACTCTTTTGCTTTTTTGAGGATCCAGTGGATGTTGGCAATTTGACCTCTGGTTCCTCTGCCTTTTCTTTTTTTAACATTTTATTATTATTATTATTTTACTTTACAATACTGTATTGGTTTTGCCGTACATCAACATGAGTCCACCAGGGGTGTACATGAGTTCACAATCCTGAACCCCCCCTTTCACCTCCCTCCCCATTCCATCTCTCTGGGTCATCCCAGTGCACCAGCCCCAAGCATCCTGAATCCTGCATTGAATCTAGACTGATGATTAGTTTTTTACATGATATTATATATTTTTCAATGACATTCTCCCAAATCATCCCACCCTCTCCCTCTCCCATAGAGTCCAAAAGTCTGTTCTATACATCTGTGTCTCTTTTGCTGTCTCACATACAGGGTTATCATTGCTATCATTCTAAATTCCTTATATATGTGTTAGATACTGTATTGGTGTTTTTCTTCCTGGCTTACTTCACTCTGTGTAATCGTCTCCAGTTTCATCCACCTCATTAGAACTGATTCAAATGTATTCTTTGTAATGACGGAGTAATACTCCATTGTGTATATGTACCATGGCTTTCTTATCCATTCATCTGCTGATGGACATCTAGGTTGCTTCCATGNAAATTAAAGGAGAAATAGAGGACTTAAAATTAAAAAAAATTTTTTTTAAAGAAGAAAAAGAAAAGAAAAAACAAACATCAAAAAAATAATGATCGCAAAAGTAATAAAGATATATCTAGGATTTTCTCTGGTGTTGTGGCCAGTGTGGGGTCATTTCATTTTTGGGTAGTTCTTTGTTCTGGCTTATATTTCTCAAGATCTATAGGCCCCTTCTAGTCAGTACTAACAACAAGGTTTTAATCTACTGCATCTGTCACTTCCAAGGCGGTTCCCTCTGTTTTAGCTTCTTCTGTTTGCTGGTCTCTTTAGTGTCTGATTTCTGCCCTGACACAAGGGGAGCGGTGGACACTTTTTTTTAGGCTCACTTGTTCAGTCACGCTGTGGGGAGGGAGGGATTCTGCAAACAATACTGGCGTGTGCTCGCAGTGTCTCTGCCATGTTGGGCCTGACCCTGCTCACAGCGCACACAACTCAGGCTCTAGGTTGCTCCGCCAGGAACCATCTGAGGCCAGCCCTGGGCTACATGCTCCTTCCAGGTCTAAGCTGCTCAGGTTCAGGTGTTCAGGTAGTCCACAGAGGCGCAGACTCGGTTGGGCCTGCGTTTTGTGCCCTTCCCAGATCTGAGCAGCTCAGGTGTTTCATGAGTGTGGTCGTTGAGACTTATCACCTCTCCTGTCCCTACTGCTCAGTTTTCTAGATGTACAACTGATGCACCTTCTCAGGCAGATGATGCCTGTCCAGAACCCCAAGAAGTCTCAGTTAGCAAAGAAGCCTGTTTGCAGTTTGGTAGTTAATATCTCTCTGGGGCTGCTATTGCCCACTTCGGGCCCTTCCAGCTCTGGCTGTCTGTCACCAGAGGGGGATGGTCTGCAGCTGGCTAATTCTGTTCTGTCCTTTGTTCTGTGTGTGGTCCTGGCAGTGTCTTATGTTACAGCTTTTCACGCACTGGCTATTGCACAGTCTGGTTTGCTAGCCCAAGTTAGCTCGCTCTGGTTACACTCAGGGCATCTGGGCCTGATCCTTATAAAGCAATTCAGCCCATGCCTCCCAGCCCAGTCCCCGCTTGCTAGTGGCGGATGCAGGTGTCTGCACTGCTTCTCCACTGGAGGAGTTACCATTGGGCTTGTAATCTGTGGGTTTAAATTATTTATTTATTTTTTCTCTTTGTTATGTTGCCCTCTGTGCTTCCAAGGCTCGCCACAGACTCAGCAGTGAGAGTGTCTCCTGGTGTTTGGAAACTTTTCTCTTTTTAAGACTCCCTTCCTGGGATGGAGCTCCCTCTCTACCTCTTTTGTCTCTTTTTTCATCTTTTATATTTTTTCCTACCTGTTTTCGAAGACAATGAGCTGCTTTTCTGGGTGCCTAATGTTCTCTGCCAGCATTCGGCATTCAGAAGTTGTTTTGTAGAATTTACTCAGCGTTGAAATGTTCTTTTGATAAATTTGTGGGGGAGAAAGTGGTCTCCTCGTTCTATTCCTCTGCCATCTTAGGATCACCTATCTCCTCTACCTTTGCTAAAACCAGCTTGAACATCTGGAAGTTCACGGTTCATGTATTGCTGAAGCCTGGCTTGGAGAATTTTGAGCATTACTTTACTAGCGTGTGAAATGACTGCAGTCGTGCAGTAGTCTGAGCATTCTTTGGCATTGCCTTTCTTTGAGATTGGAATGAAAACTGACCTTTTCCAGTCCTATGGCCACTGCTGAGTGTTCCAAATTTGCTGGCATATTGAGTGCAGCACTTTCACAGCATCATCTTTCAGAATTTGAAATAGCTCAACTGGAATGCCATCACCTCCACTAGCTTTGTTCGTGGTGATGCTTTCTAAGGCCCACTTGACTTCACATTCCAGGATATCTGGCTCTAGATAAGTGATCACACCATCTTGATTATCTTGGTCGTGACGTCTTTTTTGTACAGTTCTTCTGTGTATTCTTGCCACCTCTTCTTAATATCTTCTGCTTCTGTTAGATCCATACCATTTCTGTCCTTTATCAAGCCCATCTTTGCATGAGATATTCCCTTAGTATCTCTAATTTTCTTGAAGAGATCTCTAGTCTTTCCCATTCTGTTGTTTTCCTCTATTTATTTGCATTCATCCTTGAGGAAGGCTTTCTTATCTCTCCTTAATATTCTTTGGAACTCTGTTTAAATATTGAAACACTAATTATGAAAATGAAGGAAGCATATAATTTATCATATCCCCTGAAACTGATGCAACCTTAATTCAATTTTTTTTTATTTAACAGGACCAAAATTATCCTGTTTTATTAGTAATAGGAAAATTATAATATAGTACACTACTGTTGGGAATTTGACATACAAGTATACAGATATCTCATAGATGTTCAGTTTCTACTCAATATGTTTTAGGGGGAAAGACATTCAAAAATATTTTAGATAGTATAATTTTTTCATTATATAAGAAAATAGAGATCAAGAGAGATGGATTGATTTACTTAAGTTATTAGAAGACAATGTTGTGACCAATGTACCCTGGCCTTATCCCTCCAGGAAGCTTAACATTGGAGTTTTAAAGGTATAAATTTGAATCTTCCCATTTATGGGATGTTGAGCAAGATAACAACAACTCTTCTCAAATTTCTACATCTTTAAAGTTAGTGTAATATTGATACCTACCTAGGCAATGGAGTATAAATAAGGGGTAATGTGTGACAGTTCAGTTCAGTCCAGTCACTCAGTCGTGTCTGACTCTACGACCCCATGGAACTGCAGCATGCCAGGCCTCCCTGTTTATCACCAACTTCCAGGTTTTACTCAAACCCATGTCCATTGTGTTGGTGATGCCATCCAACCACCTCATATTCTGTCATCCCTTTTGCCTCCCTTCTTCAATCTTTCCCAGCATCAACGTCCTTTCAAATGAATAAATTCTTCGCATCAGGTGGCTAAAGTATTGGAGTTTCAGTTTCAATATCAGTCCTTCTAATGAATATTCAAGACTGATTTCCTTTAGGATGAACTGGTTGGATCTCCTTGCAGTCCAAGGAACTCTCAAAAGTCTTCTCCAACACCACAGTTCAAAAGAATCAATTCTTTGGTGCTCAGCTTTCGTTATAGTTCATCCGTACATGACTATTGGAAAAACCATAGCCTTGACTAAACGCACCTTTGTTGGCAAAGTAATGTCTCTGCTTTTTAATATGCTGTCTAGGTTGCTCACAACTTTTCTCTCAAGGAGTAAGCATCTTTAATTTCATGTCTGCAGTCACCATCTGCAGTGATTTTTGAAGCCCCTCCCCCCCCAAAAAATAGTCTGCCACTATTTCCACTGTTTATCCATCTATTTGCCATGAAGTGACAAGGATCACACATAAGGGTTGACATCTTATAATGGCTCTTTGGGTGGTAGCACTTGAGATTTATCTTTGTTTCTCTGATGCCCAGGCCAACTCGGATGTTTCTAACTTATCATTGCATCTAGCACATACAGCCATCTTACTGGCTATCCTTTCATTATGTTAGTGTCTATGTACTCAGTACCTTCCAGGTGTACATTGAAGGCAGAGTCCATCTTTTTTGTTGTTTGTGTGCTAAAAAATAGTGCAGTTCTAGGGTTGAATGTGTGAATGTAACATTGAGACAAAGAATGCCTTTTCAGTGAATGACTCTCAATTTCAGATACATAGTAGAAGCTTGATGTAAGTATTAATATTTTTGTATATAAATCAAATATTTGAAAGTGATGTATTTGTCACTTAGCCCATCCAAGAGTGTTATTCTCTCAATCATGTCCAACTCTTTGTGACCCCATAGACTGTAGCCCCGCAGGTTCCTCTGTCCAGAGGATTCTCTAGGCAAGCATAGTGGAGTGGGTTGCCATTTTCTTCTCCAGGGTATGTTCCCCACCCAGGGACTGAATCCAGGTCTCCCATATTGCAGGCAGATTCTTTACTTTCTGAGCCATGAGTGCAGCCCACTTAGCCCATAATAGTAATCTAATTTTATGTTTTTGTACCTCACAAAGTTTGCACATAGTAGGGCCTTCGTTAATGTTAACTGAAACATACATGAATAAACTAATTAATGTATGGCATGCACAGGCACCTCTCATAGCTATTTTTAGAAAAAAACATGCTAGACAGTAAATATTCTTAAGTAGAAAGAAAACTCAAGAAACAAATCATACAACTCATTCTGTTTCAATACTAACTTTACAGAACATCAGGAAATGGGTAGTACATGAAGAATGAGTCAAAACAATTAGACAAATCTTTGTTTTAAAAACTCAGTTGAATCGAGTGTTATTGTAACTATGGTTCTCAATTAGTGTATCTAATGAAAAAAATTCCAGTGTCCAAAATTTCCCCATGGGGAACATTTCTGAAAGGTTTGAAATATTTCAGAGGGCTCTGGGTTGTCAGTGCCATAGAATATTTCATGCTGATGAGTGGATATGTTAGAAATATTATTTAAAATTATTTAATCCTGTTTTACTCATTATTGATGACATTACCACACACAGCCACAAAAGGCCTTAAATTAGCATAGAAAATGTGTATAGATAAAGACATTGAAAGCATCTTTTCTCTTTTATTTATGATCCTTGATGTACCCTCTCTTCTTTGCTACCACAATTTTGCCACTATAGCCGGCAGTTGATTACAACAAGCACATTGCTTCTCCATAGTAATGGATTGAACCCCAATTCCTTACATTTTGACTGTTTTTGGTTTGTTTGTTTTTTGCATGCAATACCAAAACCATTTATATTCAGAACAAGTAGACTAGTGATAGAATTAAAAGGAACTGAGTATGTTTATGAACATGTCACTACTGCCAAATACACCAACTGGTTTTACAACTTTAGACAAAGTCATTAATTATCAAAGACTTCCCAGATACTCTTGTTGGGAGGTGGCTACTCTGAAGTAGGTTAACATCTCAAGACGTTTTAAAGCATTATCACCCCAGCCAAAACAATTTTAGCTAGTGCTTTCCACTGTAAGCACTTCCAGAGAAGAACAAAGCCCTGCAGGAGAGCAAGGCAGAATAGATACCATGATTACTTCCCATCAGTAGCTGGGCATAGGTTTTCTGAAGACTTTCTGTCTGGTTTGCAGTTATGCTGGGAGCTGCTTAGATGGTCAAGACTGTCCTTGGCCTCTCCAAACGAGGGTGTATGAGTTATATCTTAAGTATAAGTTTTAAAAACACAAAGTCTTCTGTTCTCTAGACTTATCCTTTCTAGGTTTCTAAATAAGAACTTAGATTTCATCTCCCCAAGAGGAAAAGATTAAAAAAAAAAAAAAAATGATGGAGAGCCGAGGCAATCACACAGGTGAATAGAGGTCTACATTGCCTGAATGAAGGGGAGAATAAAATTAACTAAACCAAGGAAAACTGGCCAAATAACACTTTGGTTTAATTGGTGTAAAATATTACTTAGTCTGAATTATCTGGACAATCACTTCTCTGTTTTTCACTTAATTTGCCAATGCATACAAAGCCCGAGGATGGGTACATTTAGAGTCTTGATGATCCAATTTGGATGTCTTCCTTGATCAAATTCTCTGTGTAATTACTCAACTGTCCAACTCTTTTTAGCTTGGACATACTGCCTTTGCACTCCTCTGGGGCACAATTATCACACTGGAAATCTCTTCTGTAAGTTCTGGTTTCACTGAGAGAGAGTAAAAGGCACAACGTATCTATTAGACTATAAAGACTTGCTCAGAGACCTTTTAGAACAAAGCTACCTATTTTTAAAGCTCACATTAATTCTCCAAATCAACATTAATTTTTCACTTAGTGATAACCTGGGTTCTGTGTTTCAGAGTGGAGACCACCCTCCTTTGACAAATAACTTTTCTGTTCTTGTTTGGTTGAGTGAGATAAGCAAACTAAGGGCAGATACTAGACAGAATAGTTTCTCTCCATCATAGAGGGAAATTTTTAGAGGGGATAGTTTCAAGAGAAAGTCACATTGTTGGAGTAATTGAGTAATCGAGAACAGAGACATTGAAAGATTTTATGAAATATTTGTTGCTTTCCCACAAGACCTTAGGTAAAGGCCTTCATTTCTCCTGAATTTCCACAGTCTTGGAACCATCAAGTGTTTAAGCACTGGACCTTGGTGCAGTGTGACCACCTTATAGAGTAGAAGCTGCCCTCTTGAGAGGTTGTGATAAGTGGGTTGCATATAGAATTGATTTAGATCTGCTCTGGGTCACTGTATCCTCTTTCATATGCCTCATATGCCTCATATGTTATCTGTTTTTATAACTTCACTGTGCTTAGCACACTTTTTTCAAAATTGTAAATATACAATGGATTTTATTTTTTATACAAATTAATGTCTTAACAAAAACACTATTCTCTGGATATCAAAGCTTCAGTTATATGGAAATAATGGGACTTTCTTTTTAGGTAGATTTCTACATGCAGTAAGGGCTCAATAAAAGTGATTTTTTAAAAAGTTGCCCTATTTGTAGGTCTTTGATTACTTGTAAGAGGCTTCAACATCTGTCTCCTTTGGCAGTGCCATTGTGAAAGCCACACAGACCACACCCTGCTCATTTCCAGGTGGCATCATTCTCAAAGACCATGGAGTCACCATTCACTCCATAACATGCTGTCCCTGTACTCCAGGAAGTAAATGATAGTGGAAAGTCTTTGAAAAGTAATAGCCTTAATCTCCCATTTTCTTAATCTAAAGCATTCTTGGCATTCCTTTGCAGCTTCATCAATGTGTAGGGTTGCCCATTCCTTTCTAAAATGTTTTATCTATGCTTTATCTATGTTTTATCTGTGCTTTATCTATGCTTTTTCTAAAATGTTTTATCTATGTTTTATCTAAGTTTTAATCTATGTTTTATCTATGCTTTATCTAAAATGTTTTATCTATGCTTTGTCTATGTTTTATTTATGCTTTTATCTATGTTTTATCTAGAATCCTAGGACAGTGGTTTCTGAAGCAAAGCACTTGCTAGGCAGTAGATATACATGACTCTCTAGCTGAGTACAGAAAATAGAACCTCTCATTGTAAGTATTTCAGTGGACAAAAAGAAGCTTTTCAAATATTTACCACACAAATTGCCACTTGCTCTCCGAGTTTGCCCATATGGAAGATGGCCACACATCAAGAGGGGTGTCCCAAGGGGAAGATGGAAATTTTGTAGTTCAGCAGAGATGATGGAGACCACCTCAGTGCCTCACCACCATCGATCATACTATGATGGATTACAGTTTGCATCTATCTGGCTATGTGTATTTAGGATTTCACTTTTGATATTAAACTATGTTTCACAGAATAGATGAAAGGCCTGAGATGATTCCAGAAAAGTAGCTTCAGCTATACCACTAATGAGGTACAAATGGAAATCTCCATGCCAAGTATCTGGTCTTCTTGCTGCTGCTGCTGCTGCTGCTGCTGCTGCTGCTAAGTTACTTCAGTCATGTCATACTCTATGTGACCCCATAGATGGCAGCCCACCAGGCTCCCCCATCCCTGGGATTCTCCAGGCAAGAACACTGGAGTGAGTTGCCATTTCCTTCTCCAATGTATGAAAGTGAAAAGTGAAAGTGAAGTCGCTCAGTTGTGTCCCACTCTTAGCGGCCCCATGGACTGTAGCCTACCAGGCTCCTCCATCCATGAGATTCTCCAGGCAAGAGTACTGGAGTATGGTGCCATTTCCTTCTCCACTGGTCTTCTTGAGGTAGGTACAAAGGCATGACAGGAAGAGGCCAACCAAATATGATTTAAGCAAATTCAAACATTAAAATTGCCAGTGACTGGGCTTCCCTTGTGGCTCAGCTAGTAAAGAATCTACTTGAAACACAGGAGACCTGGGTTTGATCTCTGGGTTGGGAAGATCCCCTGGAGAAGAGAAAGGCTACCCACTCCAGGATTCCGGCCTGGAAAATTCCATGGACTATAGGGCTTCCAGAGGGAAGCATCTATTTCTGTGCCTTTTGGAGAAGGAAATGGCAACCCACTCCAGTAATCTTGCCTGGAAAATTCCATGGACTGAAGAGCCTGGTGGGCTACAGTCCATGGGGCCACAACTGAGCAACTTCACTTTCACTTTCATGGTGAAAGGGATTATCTATGAAAGGGATTATTTAAAATATGGGCTTATTTCTAATTCCCTGAACAAAGAACTTATTCTAGCTTATCTTATTCCTTGAGAGACTAACAACTGATCAAAAATATGAGAAAATAACTCACCTATAACATGAAATCAAACTTCTATGATTCTCAGAAACATTTTAAATACACTGCTTCACAAAATTTGTTTTGAAGTATTTGTAAATAACAAATACATAAATGAATAAATATATGCAAATAAATCTGCAAATATTGGAACTGTGTGCTCAAAAACATCTTAAAATACTCTATTTTGCTTTTGAACCAATTTCTTAAGTTCTCTTTCCCTGATGTGTGATAAGGCATGTTTAACAAACATTACCCAAACTACCTTTAGTCCAGGTTGTCCTCTCTATAATAATGTTCCATTATGACTTTTTAATCTTGCACATTAAAGACTTTCATTAAAGTGAGTTCAGGTTAGCATTTTTTAACCTGCTCTAAAATGTTAACATGAACTACAGTTGGCTACCAGCTCAATAATCTTCCAATTGTCACAAGCTCCAAATAGCCCATTGAGGTTCTATTTGTTCCAGTCTATTGATTAAATATGTATTTGTGTGGTTTTTAAAAACATTTAGTTATTTACCTAAGAGGCCTGAACAGCTGGTCTACTAGGTAAAAAACATTTGGAAGATGTGTATAAGAGACAGATATATATATGGAAAACTAGTTCTTCTACAAAGGTACACAGGTAACTCTAGGAAACGACAGTCAAATGGTTATGCAGAAAAAAGAACTTTGATCCATAGCCCACAACATGCAAATATTAACTCCATATAGATAGGAAATGTAAAATATAAAACTATAAAATTCTAGAAGAAAATTTTTGTGACCATGGTGTAGAAAAAATTTCTTAGAATATCAAAAGCATGATCCATAAAAGAAGAAATTGATAAACTGAACTTAAAACAACAAGCACGAGGAAAAATGATTTCTGTTCTCTGGAGAACACTATTTNCATCTATTTCTGTGCCTTTTGGAGAAGGAAATGGCAACCCACTCCAGTAATCTTGCCTGGAAAATTCCATGGACTGAAGAGCCTGGTGGGCTACAGTCCATGGGGCCACAACTGAGCAACTTCACTTTCACTTTCATGGTGAAAGGGATTATCTATGAAAGGGATTATTTAAAATATGGGCTTATTTCTAATTCCATGAACAAAGAACTTATTCTAGCTTATCTTATTCCTTGAGAGACTAACAACTGATCAAAAATATGAGAAAATAACTCACCTATAACATGAAATCAAACTTCTATGATTCTCAGAAACATTTTAAATACACTGCTTCACAAAATTTGTTTTGAAGTATTTGTAAATAACAAATACATAAATGAATAAATATATGCAAATAAATCTGCAAATATTGGAACTGTGTGCTCAAAAACATCTTAAAATACTCTATTTTGCTTTTGAACCAATTTCTTAAGTTCTCTTTCCCTGATGTGTGATAAGGCATGTTTAACAAACATTACCCAAACTACCTTTAGTCCAGGTTGTCCTCTCTATAATAATGTTCCATTATGACTTTTTAATCTTGCACATTAAAGACTTTCATTAAAGTGAGTTCAGGTTAGCATTTTTTAACCTGCTCTAAAATGTTAACATGAACTACAGTTGGCTACCAGCTCAATAATCTTCCAATTGTCACAAGCTCCAAATAGCCCATTGAGGTTCTATTTGTTCCAGTCTATTGATTAAATATGTATTTGTGTGGTTTTTAAAAACATTTAGTTATTTACCTAAGAGGTCTGAACAGCTGGTCTACTAGGTAAAAAGCATTTGGAGATAGTTGAATGTTAGACCCATTCAATTTAAATACATTTTTTATAATGAAAAAAAATTTTAATCAAAAATCTCTTACCTTTGATTCTATTCTTCTCTATCATGTAAACATAGATAGTAAGCACATGACCTGCATATTAAAGCCTGTTGTAAGAGATACCTGTAGAAAATCAGATTTGCTCATGCTGTGGGGCAGTGACTATATCCAAGAGATAAGATTTTAATGGTATTTCATTATTTCTTCTTCTTTTCTTTTAATATCATAGGTAGTTTGACCACACTATTGAGTCATTTCAAAATTATAGACCCTACTTTTTTGAGTTCAGTAGGTTTAATTACTTTTTAAAATATATACTGATAAACTAGGACAGTCTAATAACAGATATGTACTTTTTACATTTAATATGCTTCACCAAGATATTCACTGCAAATATTTATTCCCTGCCCCCTCCCCGCCAGCCATCCCTTTTCAAATTCCTGAAATAACTTAGATTTCTATGTTAATACATACACACACCTACGCACAAAATTAACACTGCATATTCTAAAGACATTATGTTGAACTAATCCTGGAATACTCTCAAAAGTAAACCAGGAGGAACTGGTCTTATGAACAAAATATTCTTTCAGTACCTAAGAAAGCTACAACCAAGCTAATAATTCTTTGTAATCATGCATGCTAAGTTGCTTCGGTCATGTCCAAATCTTTGTGACCCTATGGACTGTAGCCCTCCAGGTTCCTCTGTCCATGGGATTCTGCAAGCAAGAATATTGGAGTAGGTCTCCATGCCCTTCTCCAGGGGACTTTCCCAACCCAAGAACCAAACCCATATCTCTTACGTTTCCTGCAATGGCAGGGGGGGTTCTTTACCACTAGGGCCACCTGGTAAGCCCAAATCTTTACCTATGCTGAGAAAATAAGAATAAGTGGTATGTAATTATCTAGGTTTAAAGAGTTCTGATTTTATGCTCTTTTATGTGCATAATGAATATTTTATGTGTTTTATTTCATCTCCTTAAATGTAAACTTCTTGCAGACAACAACAATGTGTTTAGCTCATCCTGCCCATTTTATTGATCAAGAACAAGTTCCACAGACCTAATATCTTCTATCCTTTTGTTTTTGGTCAGTTGCTAAGTTGTGTCTGACTCTTTTGACCCCATGGACTGCAGCACATCAGTTTTCTCTGTCCTCCACTATCTCTCAGAGTTTGCTCAAATTCATATCTGTTGAGTTGGTGATGCTACCTAACTATTTCATCCTCTGACACCACCTTCTCCTTCTATCTTCAGTGTTTTCCAGCATCAAGGTCTTTTCCGATGAGTTCACTCTTCACATTAGATGGCCAAAGTATCGGAGCTTCAGCTTCAGCATCAGTCCTTCCAATGAATATTCAGGGTTAATTTCTTTATACTTATAAGTTATAAATTAAAAATAAATTTTTATATGTTACCTAGGCAAGTGTATCTTCATGACAACCCAGAAGACTAAGTTGAATTAAAAATTCTCAGACTCCTCAAAGCTCTTTTTGATCATGAAGATATAAAAAATGTAGCTTTTCACATGAGATCTCACCACACCTGCCTTTCTTGCCATCCTTGTATAGTTGCACTGTAAGAGAGTTCTCAGGCGTGTGTACCTCACCTCTTAGAAATTTTTCCTTTAAATGTCCCTTGGCTTCCCTTCATATCTAGGGGTTTGCACTCCCAATATACTATTCAACCTCTGAAAACAAATAAGTGGAAAAGCCCATGCAGTTATTAGGAGTACACTCAGAACCATTTATAAAGGGAATTCCAAGGTCTGTATTATACAGAGCAGAATCTGGAAGTGACAACCAACTCCTTGTTGGCGTGTCCCTTTAGCTCAAGGAATACCCTCTCCCGGCCCAGTTGTAAGGTTGCTGTTGTTTTTCATTTGTTTGTTTTTATGTGGCCCATTTTTAAATAGAAATTGTTAAAAAATAATTTCTGTTTTATATTTTGTCTTTTTTCCATGAGGCTTGTGGGATCTTCGCTCTCTGACCAGAGATCAAACCCACAATCCAAGCACTGGCAGGTAAAATCTTAACCACTAGACTGCCAGGGAATCCCCCATGTGGAGGGTGGTTTACTGTACATTTGTATCCCTCCTGGTCTTGCAAAGTGCTGCTTGGTAAATGTTGACTGATTGAAGGTTATTTGATTAACGTTAAGTGAACTTTACAGTTTACTCACTCACCATAACCACTACTCTGGAAAATGAAATCCATGAGATAAATATTGTATTGATTAACCTCTCTGCAACCACAATCATCAAATAAAATGAATAATTCACTCACTCTTATTTTCACATGCTAGCCTGAAATCTTGGTTTCCTTTTAGAACAGACTTGAAATTTTCATGCAGTAAATATAGGAAGTAACTCAAAATCTCCTAAATTTCAAATTTATAGACTGCTTGAGAACATCCAAATATCGTTAATATTGCCTGGCTCTTTAGAGAGCCAGAAGACTTAGAAGGGCCTCCATCACTAATGTCTTATGGTTTATTTGAAGTAGCTGGTATCATATTGATTGTAATGCCATTGCTTCTATGTTTCGTTAGAAACATGACTTCTAAGAGAATAAAAGTATCCTTTAATTTTAAAAGTTACTGAATTTCATCAGTTTTTCTAAAAAGAAATGGAAAAAAAAAAAAACAAATTTCCAACTCTATCATCTCTTCTCTCTGTTTGGTCTAGCAGCTGCCTTGGACATTTTGCAAAAACATTTTTGAAAATATGATCTGCAATTTTAGACACTCGATTTTTCCTGTAAGAATTATAAACACTTTTTGAGTCCAGTTCTCTGTGCTTCAGTTTTTGCTCAAACTTGATCAAAACCCAGGATGAGAGAGATGTGTGAAAAACTCAAACTCAAGTTCCTCTACTAAAAAGTTAAAATGGATAATTCAAACAGCAAAAGTCTGTCGATTTGAATGTAATGTCTTTAAATCAATGGTTGCATTTTAATGTTTCATATGATTAGCACATTATTGATATGTCATGGATAAATAAATAAAACATTAATATCTATTTCTAGGAATTTCAAACAATTATTAACCATGCATGGTAATTTCTAATTTTGTTTACATTTACATTACTAAGCCTGGTACTAAGGTATCGGGCAAATCAATAAACCTCTAGCACAGAGGTAGCATACTCAAAAGATATCATACAGGGAATGGCACCACTACCATGAGTGATTGACACAAAATAGGAACTTGCAAACTGGGTGGAAATAAAACATGAATACACAAAATGAGAAGAAAATATTATTTAATTGTTACTGCAAATCAATTAAGTTATATTAGTTTTTCACTATAATAAGATGGTAAGCTTCAAGTAGGACCATGGCATATTTTGATTTAACAAAGAGACCCAATGTAACAACATTTAAGGAAAAATTCAAATCTTAATGATGTGTGAATCAGTATTCTGCCTGAGTCTCATACCTGTGTAAATTAGAAAGCTTGTATGAATTTGAAATTATTTAAATATTCTAACGGATATATTACTATTGGAATGTCTTTCTCCCATGTAGTTTTTGTTTTGTTTTTAGGATTTTGAAAATAAGAACATGTATAAGTGTGATGCATTTGTTATCTATTTTTCTCCAGTAAAAATTGTGAACAACACAAAGCATTGTTTGAATCCCTAATGATGTGCAAGGTATTGATAAAGTACCTAAGGTTAAAAAAAAAGAAAAAGGTAATCTCTCCTACATCTTTAAAAAACGTCTAAGTGCTATTGGTTTTACATTTCTTGTTGGCACATGTTAATCCTCTCCTGTTTAATGTGGCTTTTTATGCATCTTACTTTCCTCAACTTCCTGTGCAACATTTATAATAGCTAAACAGCTTCATACAATCCTTGGCATCTGAAAGAGGCACTTCTTTCTTTCTTTTCCCCATCAGGTCAAGAAGTCAACATTTGACCATCTTCACACATTTCCCCCAGAGATGCTACAAGAAACAGGAGGAGGCGATGGTTTTCTCTTTGTTGCCTGCAAGTGTGGCAAATCTCTTTCTGGCAAAGAAAATGAATGGAAAGGTAAATGAAATGTCAGGATAACTCATGGCTTAAACTCAGGTCATCTATTGAGAGAAAGAGAGGGAGAGAGAAACACACACAAACCTTTTTCCTGAGGTTTATATAAATCCTTATAGAATTATTCCAATGCTTAATTAAAGTTGTTAGTGATATGCTTTTCCTGCAAATGAATGAAACAACTCGCACTCATACTTGGCTTCTGTAGGGAATATATTTTACATTTTTCCAGGTAGTAGAGGGTTTACTTGATGATGCTCAAAGTGCAATTTGCTTGACCTGGAATCAAGAATAGCTGTTTGTCTGCTTTTTGACGCACCCACAAATAAGTCAGTGATCCCTCCCTAGACGTGGTATGGCTTCATCAGAGCGCAGTGCATGCAACAGTGTACTCCAACTCATGTCCATTATTATGAATCTTTTCTTTGCAATCAAAAGACTTCAAGTTAAATGGTTATCTGCTGAGATGCTTCTCAAGGTATCCTTTGCTCAATGCTCATTCTAGCAAATGCTAATTTACCAGAGATCCTAAATAATTTGGTTATTTTCTGTACACAATTACTCTTATGTTTGTAATGTTCTAAGAAAATTAAGGACTCAGTGTTATTTTTTTACATATAAAATTTTAAAATGGAGTGCCATTTGTGGTCCTGGGCATCAGTAAATTAGTTGGAGAGCCTGAGATGGGATTCCTGGCTTATCAAAGTTCTTAGTGACAAAAATGTCTCCATCCACTGACACTGAAGTTACATATGATTAAACTTTTGATTGTGGCACTATTTGGGGAAGACAACTCCTGTTAAAATGTAATCCAGTTACTTAGCAATTAAGTTGTCACTGCCTTTAACACTCACGAAGAAATTAAAATGGATATGTTAAAGGTACGGATATTCATCTAGAAAGTCCAATAAAAAGAAAGAAGTTGAATCTGCCTCACTCAGACTGGATCTACAGAGAAATTCACAATGTACCAACCAGAGTGTAGGAGAAAATGTTCAGATGGATAGAAATGGTAGGAAGTGGGGAGAGAAAAGAAAAAAAAGCAGCTCAGAGCAGAAGGAAACAATCCTGCCCTTTCTAGTGGAGGGTATTCAGCATTTCAGGAGTTCTGGCCTTGGGCAAAGTGACCTCAGTGCAGGTCCCAAAGCTGTGGTGAGTCACTGGGACAGGATTGCTCTGTGGGACCTGCCTTTCTTAAGAGTAAGCACCTTGGTGGCACTGACTATAGCAGAAGAAGTACCAAGAGACCAGTGACAATGACATCACAACACAAAACTCATGGGGCTGAGGTACTCAGTGAAGTGTATGTAAAAGGGAAAGAAGGCTGGGAGAAAAGTTCTGAGCATCCCCCACAGTCAATATTCTCTTGCAGAACAAATGGAATCTAGATTGGACTCCTTGGAGGAAAAGCTATGACAAATCTAGACACCGTATTAAAAAACAGAGACATCTCTTTGCTAGTGAATGCTCATAGAGTCAAAGTTAGTAGTAGTCCTGTAGAGACGTGAGAGTTGGATCATGAAGAAGGCTGAGCATGAAAGAATTTATGTTTTCAAACTGTGGTGCTGGAAAATAATCTTGAGAGTTACTTGAACTTCAAGGAGATTAAACCAATCAGTCTTTTAAAAAAAATCAACCTTGAATATTCATTGGAAGGACTGATGCTCTAGCTGAACCTTCAGTACTTGGGCACCTGATGCGAAGAACTGCTTACTTGGAAAACATTCTGACACTGGGAAAGACTGAGGGCAGGAGAACAAGCGGATGATAGAGTTTGAATGTTTGATGGCATCACGGACTCAAGAGGCATGAGTTTGAGCAAACTCCAGGAGATGGTGAAGGACCAGGAAGCCTGACTTGCTGCCAGTCCATGAGGTCACAAAAAGTCAGACATGACTGAGCGACTGAACAACAAGACTTCAGCAGTTCCGTCAAGGTCAGTACAGTTCAGTTGCTCAATTGTGTCTGACTCTTTGTGACTACATGGACTACACCATGCCAGGCTTTCCTGTTCATCACACCACAGTTCAAAAGCATCAATTCTTTGGTGCTCAGCTTTCTTTATAGTACAGCTCTCACATCCATAAATGACCACTGGAAAAACCATAGCTTTGACTACATGGACTTTTGTTGGAAAAGTAATGTCTCTACTTTTTAATATGCTGTCTAAGTTGGTCATGGCTTTTCTTCCAAGGAGCACATGTCTTTTAATTTCACGGCTACAGTCACCATCTGAAGTGATTTGGAAGCACCCCAAAATAAAGTCTGCCACTGTTTCCACTGTCTCCCCATCTATTTGCCATGAAATGGTGGGACTGGATGCCATGATCTTCATTTTCTGAATGTTGAGTTTTAAGCCAACTTTTTCACTCTCCTCTTTCGTTTTCATCAAGAGGCTCTTTAGTTCTTCTTTGCTTTCAGCCATAAGGGTGGTGTATCTGAGGTTATTGATATTTCTCTTGGATATCTTGATTCCAGCTTGTACTTCATCCAACCCAGCATTTTACAAGATGCACTCTGCATATAAGTTAAATAAGCAGGGTGACAATATACAGCCCTGGCATATTCCTTTCCTGATTTGAATCCAGTCTGTTTTTACATGTCCTATATAACTGATGCTTCTTGACCTGCATACAGGTTTTTCAGGAGGCAGGTAAAGTGGTCTGGTATTCCCATCTCTTGAAGAATTTTTCANACAAATTTCCAACTCTATCATCTCTTCTCTCTGTTTGGTCTAGCAGCTGCCTTGGACATTTTGCAAAAACATTTTTGAAAATATGATCTGCAATTTTAGACACTCGATTTTTCCTGTAAGAATTATAAACACTTTTTGAGTCCAGTTCTCTGTGCTTCAGTTTTTGCTCAAACTTGATCAAAACCCAGGATGAGAGAGATGTGTGAAAAACTCAAACTCAAGTTCCTCTACTAAAAAGTTAAAATGGATAATTCAAACAGCAAAAGTCTGTCGATTTGAATGTAATGTCTTTAAATCAATGGTTGCATTTTAATGTTTCATATGATTAGCACATTATTGATATGTCATGGATAAATAAATAAAACATTAATATCTATTTCTAGGAATTTCAAACAATTATTAACCATGCATGGTAATTTCTAATTTTGTTTACATTTACATTACTAAGCCTGGTACTAAGGTATCGGGCAAATCAATAAACCTCTAGCACAGAGGTAGTGTACTCAAAAGATATCATACAGGGAATGGCACCACTACCATGAGTGATTGACACAAAATAGGAACTTGCAAACTGGGTGGAAATAAAACATGAATACACAAAATGAGAAGAAAATATTATTTAATTGTTACTGCAAATCAATTAAGTTATATTAGTTTTTCACTATAATAAGATGGTAAGCTTCAAGTAGGACCATGGCATATTTTGATTTAACAAAGAGACCCAATGTAACAACATTTAAGGAAAAATTCAAATCTTAATGATGTGTGAATCAGTATTCTGCCTGAGTCTCATACCTGTGTAAATTAGAAAGCTTGTATGAATTTGAAATTATTTAAATATTCTAACGGATATATTACTATTGGAATGTCTTTCTCCCATGTAGTTTTTGTTTTGTTTTTAGGATTTTGAAAATAAGAACATGTATAAGTGTGATGCATTTGTTATCTATTTTTCTCCAGTAAAAATTGTGAACAACACAAAGCATTGTTTGAATCCCTAATGATGTGCAAGGTATTGATAAAGTACCTAAGGTTAAAAAAAAAGAAAAAGGTAATCTCTCCTACATCTTTAAAAAACGTCTAAGTGCTATTGGTTTTACATTTCTTGTTGGCACATGTTAATCCTCTCCTGTTTAATGTGGCTTTTTATGCATCTTACTTTCCTCAACTTCCTGTGCAACATTTATAATAGCTAAACAGCTTCATACAATCCTTGGCATCTGAAAGAGGCACTTCTTTCTTTCTTTTCCCCATCAGGTCAAGAAGTCAACATTTGACCATCTTCACACATTTCCCCCAGAGATGCTACAAGAAACAGGAGGAGGCGATGGTTTTCTCTTTGTTGCCTGCAAGTGTGGCAAATCTCTTTCTGGCAAAGAAAATGAATGGAAAGGTAAATGAAATGTCAGGATAACTCATGGCTTAAACTCAGGTCATCTATTGAGAGAAAGAGAGGGAGAGAGAAACACACACAAACCTTTTTCCTGAGGTTTATATAAATCCTTATAGAATTATTCCAATGCTTAATTAAAGTTGTTAGTGATATGCTTTTCCTGCAAATGAATGAAACAACTCGCACTCATACTTGGCTTCTGTAGGGAATATATTTTACATTTTTCCAGGTAGTAGAGGGTTTACTTGATGATGCTCAAAGTGCAATTTGCTTGACCTGGAATCAAGAATAGCTGTTTGTCTGCTTTTTGACGCACCCACAAATAAGTCAGTGATCCCTCCCTAGACGTGGTATGGCTTCATCAGAGCGCAGTGCATGCAACAGTGTACTCCAACTCATGTCCATTATTATGAATCTTTTCTTTGCAATCAAAAGACTTCAAGTTAAATGGTTATCTGCTGAGATGCTTCTCAAGGTATCCTTTGCTCAATGCTCATTCTAGCAAATGCTAATTTACCAGAGATCCTAAATAATTTGGTTATTTTCTGTACACAATTACTCTTATGTTTGTAATGTTCTAAGAAAATTAAGGACTCAGTGTTATTTTTTTACATATAAAATTTTAAAATGGAGTGCCATTTGTAGTCCTGGGCATCAGTAAATTAGTTGGAGAGCCTGAGATGGGATTCCTGGCTTATCAAAGTTCTTAGTGACAAAAATGTCTCCATCCACTGACACTGAAGTTACATATGATTAAACTTTTGATTGTGGCACTATTTGGGGAAGACAACTCCTGTTAAAATGTAATCCAGTTACTTAGCAATTAAGTTGTCACTGCCTTTAACACTCACGAAGAAATTAAAATGGATATGTTAAAGGTACGGATATTCATCTAGAAAGTCCAATAAAAAGAAAGAAGTTGAATCTGCCTCACTCAGACTGGATCTACAGAGAAATTCACAATGTACCAACCAGAGTGTAGGAGAAAATGTTCAGATGGATAGAAATGGTAGGAAGTGGGGAGAGAAAAGAAAAAAAAGCAGCTCAGAGCAGAAGGAAACAATCCTGCCCTTTCTAGTGGAGGGTATTCAGCATTTCAGGAGTTCTGGCCTTGGGCAAAGTGACCTCAGTGCAGGTCCCAAAGCTGTGGTGAGTCACTGGGACAGGATTGCTCTGTGGGACCTGCCTTTCTTAAGAGTAAGCACCTTGGTGGCACTGACTATAGCAGAAGAAGTACCAAGAGACCAGTGACAATGACATCACAACACAAAACTCATGGGGCTGAGGTACTCAGTGAAGTGTATGTAAAAGGGAAAGAAGGCTGGGAGAAAAGTTCTGAGCATCCCCCACAGTCAATATTCTCTTGCAGAACAAATGGAATCTAGATTGGACTCCTTGGAGGAAAAGCTATGACAAATCTAGACACCGTATTAAAAAACAGAGACATCTCTTTGCTAGTGAATGCTCATAGAGTCAAAGTTAGTAGTAGTCCTGTAGAGACGTGAGAGTTGGATCATGAAGAAGGCTGAGCATGAAAGAATTTATGTTTTCAAACTGTGGTGCTGGAAAATAATCTTGAGAGTTACTTGAACTTCAAGGAGATTAAACCAATCAGTCTTTTAAAAAAAATCAACCTTGAATATTCATTGGAAGGACTGATGCTCTAGCTGAACCTTCAGTACTTGGGCACCTGATGCGAAGAACAGCTTACTTGGAAAACATTCTGACACTGGGAAAGACTGAGGGCAGGAGAACAAGCGGATGATAGAGTTTGAATGTTTGATGGCATCACGGACTCAAGAGGCATGAGTTTGAGCAAACTCCAGGAGATGGTGAAGGACCAGGAAGCCTGACTTGCTGCCAGTCCATGAGGTCACAAAAAGTCAGACATGACTGAGCGACTGAACAACAAGACTTCAGCAGTTCCGTCAAGGTCAGTACAGTTCAGTTGCTCAATTGTGTCTGACTCTTTGTGACTACATGGACTACACCATGCCAGGCTTTCCTGTTCATCACACCACAGTTCAAAAGCATCAATTCTTTGGTGCTCAGCTTTCTTTATAGTACAGCTCTCACATCCATAAATGACCACTGGAAAAACCATAGCTTTGACTACATGGACTTTTGTTGGAAAAGTAATGTCTCTACTTTTTAATATGCTGTCTAAGTTGGTCATGGCTTTTCTTCCAAGGAGCACATGTCTTTTAATTTCACGGCTACAGTCACCATCTGAAGTGATTTGGAAGCACCCCAAAATAAAGTCTGCCACTGTTTCCACTGTCTCCCCATCTATTTGCCATGAAATGGTGGGACTGGATGCCATGATCTTCATTTTCTGAATGTTGAGTTTTAAGCCAACTTTTTCACTCTCCTCTTTCGTTTTCATCAAGAGGCTCTTTAGTTCTTCTTTGCTTTCAGCCATAAGGGTGGTGTATCTGAGGTTATTGATATTTCTCTTGGATATCTTGATTCCAGCTTGTACTTCATCCAACCCAGCATTTTACAAGATGCACTCTGCATATAAGTTAAATAAGCAGGGTGACAATATACAGCCCTGGCATATTCCTTTCCTGATTTGAATCCAGTCTGTTTTTACATGTCCTATATAACTGATGCTTCTTGACCTGCATACAGGTTTTTCAGGAGGCAGGTAAAGTGGTCTGGTATTCCCATCTCTTGAAGAATTTTTCACAGTTTATTGTGATCCACACAGTCAAAGGCTTTGGCATAGTCAATAAAGCAGAAGTAGATGCTTTTCTGGAACATTTTCGCTTTTTCAATGATCCAGTGGATGTTAGCAATTTATCTCTGATTCCTCTGCCTTTTCTAAATCCAATTTGAACATCTGGAAGTTCACGGTTCACAAACTGTTGAAGCCTNCATTTTCGCTTTTTCAATGATCCAGTGGATGTTAGCAATTTATCTCTGATTCCTCTGCCTTTTCTAAATCCAATTTGAACATCTGGAAGTTCACGGTTCACAAACTGTTGAAGCCTGGCTTGGAGAATTTTAAGCATTACTTTGCTAGTGTGTGAGATGAGTGCAATTGTGTGGTAGTTTGAGCGTTCTCTGGCATTGCCTTTCTTCAGGGTTGGAATGAAAACTGACGTTTTTCCATTCCTGTGGTCACTGCTGAGTTTTCCAAATTTTCTGGCATATTGAGTGCAACAATTTCATAACAACATCTTTTAGGATTTGAAATAGCTCAACTGGAATTTCATCTCCTCCACTAGCTTTGTTTGTAGTGATGCTTCCTAAGGCCCACTTGACTTCGAATTCCAGGATGTCTGGCTCTAGGTGAGTGATCACACCATTGTGCTTATCTGGGTCATGAAGCATGTGGCTTCATGAAGCAAGGTGGCTCTCTCCACGTAGCAAATAGCTTCAAAAAGAGCATTGTATCCATAAACATATAAGGAAAATCAAACAGAATCCCTCTCCCGTTAAAGCTCCCATTCTGGTGGATGAGACAGTCAAAAACCAAAGCAAATCAACCATTAAATAGTGAAAAAGGACTGCAGGTTGCAGAAAAATGTAAACAACAATTAGATGGGATTGTCCAGTAAGTCTTCTCTGAGGAGGTGACAGTTATGAACCAAAGAATAGCAAACACAGGGAAAGATCTTCTGAGTCCCTGAGTTAGGAAACAGCCTGACACAGGCAAGGATAGAAAATGAAAAATATTAAAAAGGGTATCCAGGAAGGGGGAGAATGCTTCTAGCAGAGCTGGTAGGAGATACAGGATCATACCACTGGGAAGAGGTTTGGAGTCACCCTAAATACAAAGTCTGCAGGTATGAAAGGGGTGTGGCCAGTTCAAATATATAGCTACAAATGAACACTTTTGTGAGGACCCAGGGCAGAGCAAGGAAGGCACTGATGAGTTAGAGCTATTGTTGTCATTCAATGGAGATGTCCAAGACAAAAGTGAGGGAAGCATGGAAATAATCCGCATACTTTGAAGAAGCATTTGCATCAGCAGGCAAATTCTTCACCACTGAGTCAAACAAGGAGATTAGTTGCTGTAATTCTGAAAGCAAAATTAAAGCATTAAAGCACCTGAATGGTTGGCTTTATTGATTAAGGCATTCCACAGCAAGACAGTGTTCAAACTGAGCTTAAATGATATTTAAGTGAGGGTGGAGGGTCAACTACTCATATAAGGAGAGGTTGAAAATGATGACTTCTTGGTTCTTTTACTTCCTAGTGCTACTGCTATCAGGGAGTTCATAATCTGCTAGAACATTTAAGATGTGTAAGGGAAGTAAAACTTCTTGCAGAGCAGTAAGTGGTACAGTGTCATAGAAGTTTTCTTTCAAATGCAGCAAAAGTCTTTTTTTTTTTTTCCCCAAGGAATTCTTTCAAAAATTCAATGTGCTAAATCTGAGCCCATTTGATAAACTTTGGGCCATTCCATATGTTTCTGGTCTGGTCTGGTTTAGTCACTAAGCCATGTCCAACTCTTGCGACCCCATGGACTGTAGCCTACCAGGCTCCTCTCTCCATGGGACTCTCCAGGCAAGAATATTGGAGTGGGTTGCCATTTCCAGATGGTTAGTCAGGTCTAAATTGTGATTTAAGTTTCAAAACCTTAGTATTGTTTCCCTTACTCAACTTTTATATTCAAGAAGTTTTAAATGATGGAAATAACCAGTTAATTTCTTTGAATTTAGTATTTGGACATATGACCTGGTAAATGGTTTCTGTCCCTCCAGTGGCTAAAGGGGACTCTTGAAAGTGCATTATCAGAATTAAATTGATAGGACATATCATAATTTACAAAGTTAATAGGAAATAACATTGACATTGAGATAACTCAGGATATATGTCTTCTACTTTATGTTCAGTCACAGACAGACTGGCTGTATGAATGAGTCAAGCTGGAATGTGTTTCCAATCTGGATAACATGCTATGAAATAAACTCCATGTCAATTTTGTAGAAGGTTTTCCCATTTCCATGCTGCAGCAACTTACAAGAGAACCAACTTATAATGAAGTCCCAGTGCCGCTTTTTCGTGTCCTCTAGGAATTCAGATCCTGGGCAGAGGTCATTATCTTTCTGAACTATCACCCAACATTCAAAATGGAAGGTTCAGGGGACATGAATAATGCCACACTTAGCGGGGAGTGTCTGTGTTCCCAGGCTTACCAATTCCCACATGCTTTCCTGTCTACCTGTTGTGGCAGGGCTACAGCAAGAAACCAATTATTTCAGAAAGCTTTTGTTTTGGAGTAAGACAGGTTCACTGACTGCTTGCACATTAATTCCTGGCTGTAGACATAATGACCACCTGGTTGCTTTTGCCTGCAAATGTCAGCTCACAGCAAAACAGCTCTTATCCACAAACTTGACCACTAGTAAGCAGAAATGAGATTAAACCTCATGTGGGAATGATTATGATTTGGGGGATTTGAGAGTGGGATTTGAGAGTGATTATGATTTAACCTACCAGAAGGCTTCAAAATAAGACTGTCTGACTTGCTTCTATGGTGCAGATAGATGAAGCATCTTGCATTGCAAGAACGCAAACAACAGACATCAAAGCCAAAGATCCAAGGAGAATCTCGATGATAAAGGAGAAAGGACTTCTGTTCAAATAACAGAAAGAATAACCATGGTGAAGAAGATGGGATCCCAGAATCCCAGGAAAGAAGTATGGCTAGTTTGGAAAGACTTTTAATATTATAAATGCTCCAGTTTGTCTTCTGCCACTGAGTTTATCAGGCTTCAATTAGGAGAGTCAAATGTTTACACCAGTTGTTTCAACTGTAGAATGTAATAATGGTAGTTAAATAAATACTGGAGGACTTAAAAGATAAAATAAACTACTGAGCTAACATGAATTAGACACTAAAGAAGCAGCTTCCACTCTTCAGCCCCAGGAAAAGAGTTTGGAGTTGTTAGAACATCAGCAATTGGAGGAACTGACAGAGCTGGAACCAGATGTCTAAGGAGGTAATACCACCAAGCTGATACTTCAAGGCTCCTGTACACCTGGGGCATGGTCTTCTGAGGAACTACAAAATGTTTCAGGATTAATAGTGGGACCGGTCTGGGTAGTGGAACGAACATTTTTCAAGTTGGAGTTAAGTGCTACTGAAATCAAACATTGCTGCCAGAGTAAAGAAGCATCTATAAACAAAAATATAAGCAAGAGTCTCTTCCTCTTCCAGCCTTTATATCCCTCTCTAGGTACCACCTCGTAGAGTAGGAACATGCTTCGATATTTGGAAGACAGTAGCTTAATGACCAGCACACTCACTATGTTAAATTTACTCTGAAACTTCATATAATAGTAGCTGGGATATCTTCCAACATGGCTTACCACTTTGCCATGTGGAAAACAAAGCAGGGAAAGCTACAGTGACTGGTTTAAGCATCCAAAACTTGAGATGACAGTTCCTAACTCCAGCTTACAGCTCTCTCCTCATGTCCAAACGTCTTTTCAGAACCTTTTTTTTTCAGTGGGAATTCATATGAGAAGATTCAGGAAAAAAGAGTTCATCTTGCATTTTGCAAGCAGTTGTCAAGTCCCAAAATCAATTTCTTTTGCAAGTCCACTACACTCCTTGAATTAGCGCCTTCTATCTAGCAAATGGTCAGTAAAAACTTGCTATCTCTTGAGAATTCTATTTTATTATTATTTTTTTAATATTCCAGAATCATCAACATCATCAACGTGCTTTCCTACCTGTCACCATCGGAACCTATGAAGCAAGAGGGCTGATTCCATTCAATTTGATAAGCAGGGAGCTTGGGTCTCTAACACTCTAGCCACTTACATGAATCACTTAACAAGTATGAGTGGGAGATGGAAAGTAAATAGCCTATCAGAGGATCAATCCATACATTTAGTTCTCATGCCATTGTACTAAAATTATTCTTTTGTTTCTGACATTCTATTTAAAAAGTCTATTAAATCATAATGCTCAAAGTAGAGAAAAATATCCCTCTGTGCTCTCATGTAAAGCACTGTAAAGTCCAAAATGTGTTTGAGATATTGGACTAGATTTTTTTCCCCATTTTTTTGGAAGGAAATTGTATTTAAAAAGTTGAGAATTATTGAAAAGAATTTAGCAGGAAAAAAAAACGTGACACTTTGGAAAAGGAGTATGTGAATTCAATAACAAGAACAGCTTTTTTCTTTTTTCTTTTCTTTAAATCTGTCCTTTCTTTCAGGTTAGAACTATTTATATATTCACTGATTTTACAATGGAGACCTTTTAAATGTATCAATAGATCAATAAATCTATGACTTTAATGGGGTGATACTTCACTCAGTCTTTATGGGAGGGTTTTCTTAGATGGTCTATTATTTTGCTGCAAATGCTGCTACTGAAGAGATTTTTACCTATTGATCAGAACTTTTAGCAGCTGGTTTATCTGCAAAGCAAATGATGAGATTTTGTAGACTTGGATATGGTTTTTATCCATTCAAAGTAGCAAATTAAATTAGATGAGCTTTCTTATTTCTTGAAATTCAAACCACATTTCTTGCTATTTGCCATCCCTTTCCACATTTTCTGAGGTACTGGTTTCCATCTCTGGGCCTTTTCTTTCTTTTTCTTCCACCTGGATCACCTCCACGGACATTTTCTACCTACAACAAGTGCACCTTTTTTTTTGAAATTCCACCTTATACTTCAGTCCCTTTTTAATGTCCTCCCATACAATCAACTTCTCATTATTCTCTCCCTTCTTAGAAATCTTAGAAAGGTTTTCATCACATCTCTACCATGCACTCCTACTATACCAGCTGATCAGATAATAAGCACTATTGTATTCTGAATGCCCCCTTGCTGAAATCATCAATGTGCATATTCATAACTAGAAGGCTCTCCTACTTTTGTACAGGAATTTACAAATGCCAAAGCAGTTCAACAAACATTATTTCTCTGAGTCATATGGGAACTATAAAAGCAAGATACTGTCATTTTCCTATAATTAAAGAAACTGAGAATCTGATTGGTTAAGAGAATATCTCACAGTACCCTTCAGGAAAGGAAGAGTTAGGACTAGATTCTAGAATCTGAAAATAAATTTGAAGATCTTTTGGTTAGAAGTTTTTAGATTTAGTTCTCTATATTTTAAGTAAGGAGAAACTACTGAATCAACTCGAAGTGAAAGCAGGATAGAAGAAAGTATTTAAATATGCTGTGATTATACTCAAAGTGTATATTTTATAGATATTTTTCATCAGAGTATCCTAAATAATTTTGTTCAAAATTCAGATACCCAGGAGCCCACTGAAACCTGATAAATCATATTGTTTGGTGTAACCCCTTAGAATTAACATTCTATTTCAAAATTTACTGATAGACATCATTCAACAATTGAGGCAAAGTGTCTGCGTGGTTATGTTTTGTTACTTTATGAGTCCAAAGGGTGAAAGAACACTCTCCTTTACAACTTTGTCACTTGAAGTAAACTTTCTGAATTTTTAGTTTCTTAATACTCTCTTTCATCCCTTGCAAGTGTCATTTTCATGGACTAGATATAAAGTAGGTATAAAAACTGGCTAACACATCCGTCAATACATTTAACTATAGCTGTCAACCCCTGGGGTATATTTAAAGGTGAGAGGTTGGGGCAGGAAGCCATAGGTGGCAGAATACAATATTTTTCCAACACTATAGACAGGCAAAGAGCATTTCATTTTCAGGGCACATACTCATTTTTAGTGGCCACTGTTCTTGATTTTCCTTGGAATAAATGAATGCAAAGGTAATTTGAAACAAAACTAGCACTGTTACTAGACATATAGTTTCTGAGATGTAGGTAGTCTTCTCTTTAAGAACGAGTTTGGAGAGAATTTTCTGCCCCCATCATGGATGTTGGACATGCCTCCATTTGACTGGAAGTAGCTCAGAGGGTGCATGGGATGGAGCACATGTAGAATGAAGAGTGTTGGGCAGCCACTGAAGTGTGAAGGAAAGATAATACCAGGAAAGAGAAGGACTCAGACTATTTAACAGGAGTCTTTGGGCATCCTGGCCATCTCAGTGTAGGGCAATTCATCAATAACATAAACTCTCAATATGAATGCATTTGTAATATCTCTTATATGCCATTTTCCTGCATATATGTGTATGTATTTAATTGTGTGAATGCAATTTTACATTTATTCCAAAAGTTATAATTCATTCAAAAACTATTAACTGAGTGCCTCTAAACAGCTAACAGATATACAATTTCCTTCATGTTTAGCCCATTCCCTTTCATTTATTTCTCTTTTCCTGTTTTGTTTCTGAGTCGTATGACATGCTGTATGGACTAAAGCCGGTTGTATTGGACTAAATAACTCATTCTAGTTCCAATCATGTGCACAATGCTTATTATTTGGGAAGGTTCCACCCACTAACAACTCTGGCTTCAGAATATATTGTTTTCAGAGCTCTCCTGACATCATTCAGGCATGCTGATTGTACACAAACAAATATGTCTGGGCTTGATAAGGCTAAATTGCGTATAAGCCCAAGTTCTTCTTTGCTATTATGTTTAAACAAAAATAACCATGTTATTTCCAGATCCAGTCAGACCACAAGAAAAGCTACCAGTTCCTGCCAAATAACAAAGGACAGATTGGTAAGAACAGAGGGGAAAAAGACAAAACTTATTTTCCTT